>CM041793.1:93814435-94146935 GCA_023376895.1 Aspiorhynchus laticeps | reverse complement strand
CATGGCTTCTGTCCTTCAGACGCAGAGGATGGACGGAGCGTTTGTGTTCGGCCTGCTGGACGGCTCGAGCAGATGGCAACCCAGCAGGCCTTCAGAAATCACAGGTCACAGTCAGAGGACTCATCTCAGCGAACCCTCTACAGCACACCCTCCACTCGTGCCGGAAACACCACTCGCTTAACGAATCTCCTGTCAGGACGTCCCAGCGTGGGGCACCATGCAAATCACGCAGACATCATCACTTAACAACATCTATCAGGTCGCCAGATCCTCAGGCTGTTAAACCCCCCTCAATGACATCCACAGGATCAATTAACAAGTAAACAGGACAGCAATATTATATCTTTCTTTCTGTTTATGATGCCAGTTATGTGTCATTGAAACCTAATGAGCCAGAATACCATGATAAATGTCCAAAGAAACATGGTACTTTCAAAAACTGCATTATAAAATTTGGATTTTTTTATTATTCTCTTATACTCTACTATGGCTGAATAAGCTGTTAATGTGAAATAAAATACAGTATATATTATTTAAATTATAAATAATAACTACAGTAAAAATAATCAAGGCATACTTGATGCTTTTTCCATTTATTATATAATAAATTTGTATTATTTAATATAATACATTATAAAATAATAAATATTTTTATGTTGTTTAGCAAAAAAAAATTAAAATATTATTATTATTATTATTATTATTATTAAGTTACAGTAAAAAATAATCAAGGCATGTTTTGTGCTTTTTCACTTATTATTATAAAATAATTTTATATTATTTTTTATATATTACAACATAAAAACTGGAAAGATTTCTATACTGTTTATTATTACTATTATATTCTGTTATGGCTCAAAAAAGGCAAGTTTTATGCTTTTTTCATTAATTGAACACAGAGAGAATTTGTTTTTTAATAGCCTAATAAATAAAAATATTTTATAATATTCTCCTGCACATAAATATTTACTTATAAATATTTATACATGCATTTATCTACATATAGAATTTATCTCTGAATATATTTTATATAAATATAAATTAAACAAAATGTAAGATAGTCTCTTCTGCTCACAAAGGTGGTGTTTATTTCATCATAAATACAGTAAAAATTGTCAAATATGATCAAAATATAAAAACTATTTTCTGTTGTATTATCCGTTAAACTGTAATTTATTTCTGTGATGCGCAGCTGAATTTTCAGCATCATTACTCCAGTCTTCAGTGTCACATGATCCTTCAGTAATCATTCTAATATGATGTTTTGCTGCTCAAGAAACATTTCTGATTATTATCAATGTTGAAAACAGTTGTGCTGCCCAATATTTAGTATTTTCCAGGATCCTTTGATGAATAGAAAGTTCAAAAGAACAGCAATTGTTTGAAACAGAAATATTACAAATGTCTTTACTGTCACTTTCGATCAATCTAACGCATCCTTGCAGAACAAAACTATGCATTTCTTTCAGAAAAGCCCTTACTGGTCTAAAAGTTTCTCATGATGCATCAGATTTTCAATTACAGTAGTAAATGTGTGTTTGAGCAGGAAGAAACTCTCCTCAGCTCTTCCTCATCTGTTCATTTGTTTGCTCCTGGATTCTCGATAAAGCTGCGTCGCTCATTTACGCCGTCAGCACAAACAGGCAAACGAACAGCATTTCATTAACAAGCTCCTCAGGGCGGTTTCTCTGCTCTCGGCCCGCGGGAATGTTTGCGAGGAAAACGACTGAAGCCCATCTCATTATTCACCGAGATGGGCCAAACGGCCGGATTCGTCGTTATTTGTCCGAGAGCCCTCTCCAAAACTAATTAGAGGCCACAATCGAATGACAAACGAAGGGTGTTAGCATTGAAGTGAACACTAACCGAGGGCTACGAGCGAGTTCGGTTCAATTCTCCCGCTAGCTGGGTGTTTATCAAGATAAAACAGGTCTGGGAAGAGAAAAGAAAGGAAAACGGCCCGAGAGATGACGCCATCCATCACGGACGTTATACCGTTGACAGTCTTTGATTTTTGGCTTTATATTTCTGTTTGTCCGTGTTCATTCATCAATAACGGATCACTGTCACCGGCGGCAGGTCTGTGGGAAACGTCCCGGTCACCTTGAGCTCGCGACAAAAGTGAACTGTCACGTGGATGATGGAGAACTGTGGGGTTCAGATCAAGATGTTTCTCCTGAAGTTCAATACACAAACGTTTTTATACGAGTACAGGGATGGAAAATGAATGCGGACAGAAGCTTTGATGAGAAACTTGAATTCATATTGAGATAGAGACTTTGGACCTTTTATTCAATTAGGAAATGTAGAGTAAAACATGCAAAAATAATATAATAATGGTAAAAAAATCATAATAAATATATGAAAATAAAAACCGCACATAAACAGAACATTAAATCTATAAGATATCAAATAAAAATATGTATTAAATAATAAAAATATTATTATTATTATAAATAAATATATTTAATATATTAAAAAATAACCTATTTTTCTGAAATATATACTGTATTTGTGTATTTACATATACTCTGAAATTTCATTCAAGACTCTAGGATAGTAACATGTGAGATTACCGTGGTATTTTCTGAGAACTAGGCTCCATCTAACTCCATTACTGTCTCTGAAACACAACAGATATATTACAGAGATTATCAACTGTGATTTTCTTCCCTACAGCTGTGCTTGTTCCTCGCTTTAAATCTGTCGTACAGTGGGTTTTTTTGGTCAAATCTCTCTCCTGACAGCAGAGACTGGAGAAATCTCACCCCACGCGTTTGCTGAGTGGGCAAGTCGAGGAGACATGAGTGTGAAGACGTCTTCAAACCGCTGACCTTCCTCATAACAGGAGGAAAAGAAACGCTAGTTTTATATGCTCTGCTGTATGACGGATGCCTCCTTTGGCTTTGGAGGCGAAAGAAAAACGTCCATCAGGGACGATCCGTCTTTTCAGATGAGGTTATTAGCATCTGCAAACAAAGTTGCGATGGCTATATCTTCTCAGGATTCTCGTTGATGAATTATCAGCGTAATGTGACGTGATAACGGCGCGGAATAATAAGACGGACGCTTTAGACCCGGCTGGCTGTTGGTGAAAACGGCCGTGCAATTTTCCTTTAAGTGCTTGTGTCACAGTATCTGTCAGGACGGGGCACAATATAAAGATGGCCTGCCGCTGATGGGAGCTGTTTTAAGAGCCTGCGCGGGCAGGCCTCGCTGTCAAACACAAACGACGAGGCTCTCAGCTGCCAAGAGAACCAGAAATACAGACAAGCAGAACATAATAACAGCTCATTTCAATCAAAAGGGAAAAAGATAGCTTTAAACTGATTTGCCTGTAGTGAAAAGAAAGGAAATATATAAAAAACAACAATATTTATAATAAACATTACAAAAAAAAATTTAAGGATTAAAATGTTTAATAATATTTTTAAATTTTGATATTAAATTCACATCAAATACAGAATTCAAAATCTATATAAAATTTATATGAATAGAGTGAATTTTAATATTTGTTCATCTTAAAGAACATTTAAAAATGACTTTACATTTAAATATGAAAAATGACATAAGTTTATTGTTGCATTAATTTAAAATGTTTTTACTTTCAAATGACTAAAATGATTAACATTAAAATTATATTTTTTTATTTTAAATTCATATTAAATACAGAATGTTTTATATTAAAACAGCTAATTTTAATATTTGGATATTAAAAAGTTTAATGCTTTGTAAAAAAAAATTACATTTAAATACTTAAAATGATGTACTTTTACATTTTAATATTTGATCATATTAACATTTAATAATACTTTTTATCTTTAAACAATATTAAAAGTAAAAGTTAAATTATGTACTTTTATTATTACATTAACTTAAAAACATTTTTGGTTTTCAAATGAAAATGATCACTTTTACATTAAATTATTATTAAATAAAATGTAAAATCTACAAAAGTTTTATCATAAAGTCCATTTAAATATTTGATACTAAAGACCAATTTTTTTAAGTTAATATTATTTTTTTATAAACGCATCTCCGAAAAGTATAAATAGAAATATTCTTATATTTTTTCTTCTGAAAAAAAAAGTATATCTAATTATCTTCAATTTATCGGTTATCGGCCATAATAAGGAAATAATTCACTTTCCTTAAACATTTACTTTTTAGATTTTAGAGATTTGTCAGATTCTTCAAAAACAGTGCATCTTTTAGGAACAAAACAAGTGACTGTATTTATACCCAAATCACTGAACCATTCAGTCAACCGATTCATTTATAAATGAAACAAGTGTCTATCTTTATGATGGAGCTGATGAACTATTCATTCAACTGATTTGTTCAAAAGCACTGAATCATTTGGAAACAAATGAAGTGTCTTGATGAGGAAGTCACTGAATCATTATTTCAGCAGATTTGTTGAAAGCACTGATTCATACAGCAACAAATTGCTGCCTTCATGAATGTGAGTCAGTGGGCCCTATCATCAGGGTTGCCAGGTTTTCACAACAAAACCCACCCAATTGCTACTCAAAACTAGCCCAAAAGTAGCCTAATCACATTTCGAGGCGGGTACCCCGGTAAAAATCGCATTCCAGGGGATAAAATTCAAGTTTTTTGCCGGGATTCCCCTGGTAAAATTAGCATTACAGGGGTTAAATATTACATTATTGGGGTCACTTCAACCTGCGGACATGAAAAAAACAACCCGTTGCAACAGTATTAAAGTAGCCCACTTCTGCGGGAAAACCACAGACTTGGCAACACTGCCTATCATACACACGGTGCAATGCGGCGCCAGGCACAAAGAAAGTGTTTTTTGCTAGTTTCATCCCCTGCCTTCACTAACTTTAAGTTAATCGACAACGAATTGTAACTCCTGGGAAAAACGAGACGTCTGGTCACCCAGTGCCTAACCCTTCGGGTGCTGAGGCCATTGTTTCAGATCGCTAGTTCGCGTTTTGGTAGCCTACCCGTCTACTGCGGCTGCCATACTGAGACTACATATGCAAACGCCCCTCATCCAATGACAGAGACGCACATTTTGAAAGACAAGACAGTTAACTTAGCCTATAGGATGTATTTTGAATGTCCGGTAGTCCTCAAATAACATTTTAGACCCATCTCGTCTTGTTAACGAAGACGCAGCATAAATTTCGTCATAGTTTTTAATCATCAGATATTAGTTTTAGCTCGTCAACGTCTCGTCTTAGTCACAGAAAAAAGGTTCGTTGATGAATATTTTTCGTCCTCGTCGACGAAATTAACACTGCGTCCTGCGCTACGTTGTTTAAATGGCAAATGCATTTGCGTCCATTTGTGCGCTCAAGACATGCTGGTCTGAAAACGAGGTGTGTTCAGGTGCATTGTTGGCACGTTGCTATTTTGAGGCAAATGAAATGGACCACGCCATTGACAAACTAAACCTGGTCTAAAGTCAAGACATGCTGGTCTGAAAACGAGGTGTGTTCAGGTGCATTGTTGGCACGTTGCTATTTTGAGGCAAATGAAATGGACCACGCCATTGACAAACTAAACCTGGTCTAAAGTCAATGGCGCAGTATTTTTGTTGTTATTTAAAGAGCGCGTTAGTAATATGCAACTATAGGGGGGTCCACAACACGGGAGATAAGACTCTGATTGGTTTATTGCATGTTATGCCCAAAACACACCAATTACTCATTAGAATAGGGACAACCCTTTTAGACCATGCGCCGGGCGCGCCGACCGTTTTTCCCATCGTTAAACTAGCAAAAGTGGATTTGGACACGCCCTAAGTGCATCTGCCCCGTGTGCTTTAGACTATGCGCTTAGATCGTTAAAATAGGGCCCAATGAATCATTCACTCAACTCGAATTTTTTTTGGGAAAAAAAAAAATGAGCTAGTCACTGAATTAGAATATTTTGCTGTGAAAATATTGGCATTTGAATAAAAATAGTGCATATAAAGTATTATGAAGTGAAATATCAGAATACTTTGTAAGGACGGCTGGACCCAGATCAGTCTGAACGGGTCAGTGTTAACCTGGACGTGGCCTGTGGAGACTGAGAGGAAGTGATCTGTCAGCACTCCTGACGTCTTTAATTCACATCCCAAATCAAAGCATGAATTATTGAGCCGCGTGAGTGTTTGATGGACAGAAGAGATAGCAGTGAGTGAGCGTTTTGGACAGCACTGGTCCTTAGCGGGACGTCCTCAACAAACGGACACATCCGCCTGGTGTCAGTCGGGATGGGAAGTGAGGGTGACTCGGACTCTGGGTTGCGAAAAAACTTTTGGACTACATAACTACATACTTAAACTTAACTTTACAGTAAATATTACTAATAAAACTAGACACACCCTGATTTACATAACTGGGTTAAAAACATTGAGCAACAGTGACATTTAAAGTAACTTTAAAAAATATAAATAAAAAATTTCCTTGAAAATGTGGTGTACTGCAAATAATGGCAATAACACAAGTTATTTTGTTTCATGAACATATACCCTTTTAAACTATTATTATTATTATTATTTACAAATCGAAAACATGCTCTGCAACCCAAGTAATCCAATTCACCAAAAAAAAAACAAAAAAAAAACATTTATACTCTTTCAGTGAATCAGTGTATAGAGCACAATCAGTCTGGTGCGAGTCACAGAAGAAGAAAAAAAGAAAAGTCATTTAAAACGATTCTTAGTGAATTAAAACATACAGCACAATCAGTCTGAGTGCAATTTGCAAAAAAAATTAAAGCCAGTTCTTTTTAGTGAATCACAACGTACAGCACAATCAGTCTAGTATGAGTCGCAAAAAAAATAAAATAATAATGAATCATTTAAACCGGTACTTTTTAGTGAATCACAACATATAGCATAATCTGTCTTGTGCGATTCATGAAAAATTTGTCATTTAAAACGATTCTTTATAGTGAATCAAAAACATACTGCGCAAGCAATGTAGTCTGATTGACAAACAAATAACTCTTTTAAACCGGTTCTTTTTAGTGAATCAAACACACTGCAACCAGTGTAGTACATCATAGTTTGGGTCCCATTGGTAATCATTTCAAATTAATATTTTTGTCCAAAAGTTTCTCAAGAAACAGAATTAGCTAAGAGTTGTTTTTTTTCTTCATATGAATGCAAAATGGACATATACTGTAAGTAAAATAACCTAAATGCTCAAATGAAGAAGGTTCTGAATCCAGCCAGGCTTGTCTAGTTGATTTCAGCTAGGTCAGAGGTCACAGGGCCGATCGTGGGAAGGTCAGCGGGCCGAAATTCAAAAGAACAACACCGATCGCTGTCTAAGGTGAGCTAACACCGGCCACAAGCACGCAACTGAATACTGAAGAGCTCTCGCTGCACAGGGAGAGAGAGAGAGAGACGCTGTGTCATGTCAAACCTCAGCAAATATGAGATGAAAAGTGTGCGTCGCCGTCGGAAGGGCAAGATGGAGACGCCAGGGGAGATAAAACGACTCCAGCCAAATCTTGAGATCCCAGCGCAGATGTACTATTAAGAACGGATTATTAAATCACCACAGATGGAAATGAAAATGCTGATTCCAGGAAAATGCAACAATCACTTTGCCAGCGCCCACATCCGGCCCTGAAAGCTCAAATTCATCTTTCCACAGAGTCAAAAAAAGCTGGAGAACGAGACGGCAGAGCTGGAGGGCAAAGGACACCCTGCTGACAAAAAAAGGTGTTCCAGGAACGTTTTGCTAATGTTTCCATTAAGTAAAAAAACCAAGTTTTGTTAAGTTTTATTTTTAATTTATAATTTTGCAAATATTTTGGAAATGTTATTATTTAATTTTCTCTTAACATTAAAAGCATCAAGTTTGTCAAAGGTTTTAAAAACGCAAGTTCTGAAAATGTTATCTTCTAAATGTCCTCAGAATGTTCACGTGTTTTTTACTGGTTATGCAAACATTGTTTTATCATTTTGCAAATATTATGGGAACGTTACGATTGGATGTTCTCTGAAAGTTCAAAACATCCAGTTTTTTAAATGTTTTGAAAATGTCAGTTATGAAAATGTTATTTTCGGAATGTTCTCAACGTTCAAAATGTATTTTTTTTTTTATGTTTAAAAACTTTTTTTTTTTCATGGTTATGCAAACATTAATGGAACATTCCATTTTATCATTTTGCAAACAATATGGGAACATTACAACTGAATGTTCAAAACATGCAGCTTTTTAAATGTTTTACAAATAAAAGTTATCAAAACGTGATTTTCTGAATGTTCAAAATGTCCAGTTTTTTTTTTCCAGGTTATGCAAATGTTAAGGAAACTTTCTATTTTATTTTGCAAACATTATGGAAACATTACTATTGAATGTTCTCCGAGTGTTCAAAACATCCCGTTTTTAAAATGTTTTTTAAACATACTTTAAATTATGAAAACGTTATTTTCTGAATACAGTCTGAACGCTTAAAACTAAATGTTCACTTAATGTTTTCATAATAGGGAAATACATTTTTAAAGATTTAAAAAGCCAGAGATTTTGAACATTCAGAGAACGTTCAGAAAATATAGTTTTCGAAACTTACATTTTTAAAAATATATATTTTTTAAAAATGGATATTTCAAATGTATCTAAACATTCAACAGTTACATTACTGTAACTTTTGTGAAATGATATTGAAATGTTTTGAACGTTTTTTTTCTCTCTGTATGCGCACGTTAAAGGAAAATTCAGTTTTATAATGTTTGCAAAATAAGAACGTTACTATTGAATGTTTACGGAACACTAAAACCTCCAGTTCTTTAAATGTTTTAAAAACATTTTTTTCTGGTAATGCAACTTTCAGGGAACATTCAGTTTTATCATTCTGCAAACATTATGAGAACGTTACTATTGAACGTTCTGAAACAAGTAGTAACATGTTACACAAACATCCAGCTAAAACGTTTTAGAAGAAAACTTCCCATGAACTATGTATAAATAACATTTTAGTGCTAATGATTTGAGAACATTAGATAACGCTAACGTTTCTATTAACGTTAATCGAAGAACGTTTATTCATAATTTTGAGAGAACCTTGCTAGAACATTCTGAGAATGTTTCCTGTTGGCTGGGAAGGACAAAATATCCCATTTTTCTTTCTTCCAAATCCTATTAAAAATACTTAAAAGAAAAGCACACTAAACAAATTTAAACGTGAACGCACACATAATACTGTAATAACATAAATAAACTAAAATAATACAACCCCAGTTTATTAAATGCTTTTAGGGTAGGTGGTAATAAATGTTGTTAATTTTAATTCTAATAAACCACAGCCAGTTGTAAAACGCAATAGAAATGTGACTAAGTGCATTAACTAATGAAAAAGTGTCGTTCTCAAATTCAAATGTGATTAAATTCACATCACTCGTCTGATCAGGCCTAAAGAGGCGTATTATCATACGGCTACGCCCCATCCGTCAATTCAAGCTAATTTTCGAGTGTAATTGCCTGACTCTGTAATTAATTTTGACTGAAGCTTGTACTATTTTTGCACTGAAAACCTTATGAATTGTTTCTGTCGTGAACATGCTGACTGAGATTAATAACGCTGATCTTAACAGCATTGCTTTATTGATGTGGGAGACCGATCTAATTGAATAGAAGTAGATCAGCAAAAGTTTCCCAATGAGAAAAATGATCCTGGATCAGAGTATCTGTTCTGTGCCATATCATCTGCATTACATCAGCTACGGCTTATGTTTTATAGTCTTATTTTATTAAAAGCAGATTACTGCATCATTTCATAAGACATTCATACTTGGTTTCAAGCCATATATACTGTATAATTCATGATTTATAATCAATTCAATTCTTTAGGTTTGATATAAAGCTACAGACTTTCATAAGATATTGATTAAATCAAGGTTTTAATATATATTCATAAATGTATGGTGTGAGAAAAGATGTTAATATTTAATGAAGTGCATTATCATCACATGCTTTCAAAATGATGAAATACCCTAAAACGAGAGACTATCCTAATATCAGCGTATTCTACATATTACATAATATTAGTATTAATGCAAAAATACGATCATGTAACTGAAAAAGTACTACTCCAAAGTAAAAAAAAATACTATGGTACTGCTATAGTACATGTCCAAAAGAACATGGTATTACCATAGTATGGTGATAATCATGATATGAAGGTCAGATGGCAACACCATGTGAATATGGCAATTTGAAATTACCATGGTACTGAATGGTATTCATATATATTAATATATTATATAATATATATTAACATATTAATGTGTAAAATATAAGGTAATATGTGACCCTGGATCACAAAAGCAGGCATAAGTAGCACGGGTATATTTGTAGCAATAGCCAACAATACATTGTATGGGTCAAAATTATAGATTTTTCTTTTATGCCAAAAATCATTAGGATATTAAGCAAAGATCATTGTTCCATGAGGATGGAACTTAATTTTTGATTGGTAATATGCATTGGACAACTTTAAAGGCGATTTTTTTCAACATTTTGTTTTTTTTGCACCCTCAGATTCCAGATTTTCAAATAGTTGTATCTCAGCCACATATTGTCCTATCATAACAAACCATACATCAATGGAAAGCTTATTTATTCAGATGATGTATAAATCTCAATTTCAAATAATTGACTCTTATGACTGGTTTTGTGGTCTAGGGTCACATATGGTACGTGTAAAAAATAATAATAATAATACTTTTATAAAAACTATAGAATTTGATACATAAAGTACTAAATGATTGAGTACTTGAGGTAACGTTACTTTAAAAAAAACAATGGTACGTTAGGCCTACTACCATATTAAATGTGGTAGCCTACTTTTTCATACTTTTCTGTCTAATTACATATATATCATAAAGCTTTAAACAAATACGCGCAGTAATCTTGATTTTCTTAAGGTTAAATTAAATTTTTGGTTCTATATGACCGAACAAATTAAAGTTTTCCTATATGACATCTAACGTTACGTTATTTAGTTGGTTCTCTGTAAAATAACTGAGATTTCGCCTGAGCTCACATATAAGCCGTTTAAAATGCTTCACACATCTAAATCACCCGCAGAGACGCATTAAATCTGAATAAAATGAAATATGGAATAAAGTAAAGACTCACCTGCTCGTTGTTATGTGTGATCTGTGAGGAGACTCGCCTCCTCTGTGTCTGCCGCGAAACTTGGGCGCGTTCAGCCGCTGCGCGCTCACGAAGCAGCTCCAACAGAGAGCGAGCGCGCGAACGGGCGCGCGACCTGCTCTTAAAGAACCCGCGCGCACCATATAAACCAATCAGAGCAGAGAAGAGCGATTTCTTTCATTATTATTCATAGGGATTGGCTTGATTTGGATCTTGCAGCGTGAATACAGTGGGACTTCATAAATAAATACCTAATCATTAATAAGTCATGAACAAATCTATAATAATCAACTGGGCATGGATCAAGCCATTGTTTGGTAAATTTAGTTAAAACAGAATTCAAGATTAATAATCTAAAATATATTTTTTTTATTAAAAAACTCCTCATCACTTCTAACCTCACACTAACTCCTGAAATAGCACGCGCTCCTTCGCAGGTCACCTTTCGGCGTAACCTACGCTCGCTCTCTCCCTCTCGCCTATCCTCAATGGTTTCATCCGCACTACCTTCACCCTCTCAGTTTTCAGCACTCGACACAAACAGTGCTACTGACGCTCTTTGCTTCACTCTAACATCTTGCTTAGACAACTTTTGCCCCCTTTCATCCAGATCAGCACGCGCTACCCCCTCTGCCCCCTGGTTGTCCGATGTTCTCCGAGAACATCGTGTTAAACTAAGGGCTGCAGAGAGGAAATGGCACAAATCCAAAAACTCTACCGACCTTACTGTGTATCAGTCACACCTCTCTTCCTTCTCTGCAAATGTCGCCACTGCTAAAATGACATACTACCACAACAAAATTAACAACTGCTCCGACTCTCGCGCACTCTTCAAAACGTTCTCTTCTCTTCTCTGTCCACCTCCCCCTCCTCCTTCATCAACTCTTACAGCTGATGACTTTGCAACTTTCTTCACAAATAAAACAAAAACCATCAGTGACCAATTCCTCACACCGCAAACTAATAATAACTTCATAAGGACAAATACACAATCTCTCACCTCCTTTTCTCCTCTCTCGGAGACGGAGGTTTCCAAACTCATCCTTTCCAATCATCCCACTACTTGTCCGCTAGATCCTATCCCCACTCACCTCCTTCAAGCCATTTCTTCTTCGGTCGTACCTGCTCTTACTCACATTATCAACACCTCGCTTAACACTGGTACATTTCCCACAGCATTTAAGCAGGCTCGGGTAAGCCCACTGCTTAAAAAACCTGCTCTAAATCCAGCACTTTTAGAAAACTACAGACCGGTATCCCTTCTTCCATTCATTGCAAAGTCACTTGAGCGAGTTGTGTTCAACCAACTCTCTCTGTTTCTTGCACAGAACAACATTCTGGACAACAACCAATCTGGCTTCAGAAGTGGACACTCAACTGAGACTGCCCTACTCTCGGTTACAGAGGCCCTGAGACTGGCAAGAGCAGCTTCCAAATCCTCTGTACTCATCTTGCTGGATCTGTCTGCTGCCTTTGACACAGTTAACCACCAGATCCTCATGTCCATCCTCAGAAAGATGGGCATCTCAGGAACCGCCCTCCTGTGGTTCGAGTCTTACCTCTCCGATAGGTCCTTCAGGGTGTCTTGGAGGGGTGAGGTTTCAAAGTCACAACTTCTTGCTACTGGAGTTCCTCAAGGCTCAGTGCTTGGACCACTTCTCTTCTCCATCTACATGTCGTCATTAGGACTGGTTATTCAGAAGCATGGCTTTTCCTACCACTGCTATGCTGATGACACTCAACTCTACTTCTCATTCCAACCAGATGATCCGACGGTAACAGATCGCATTGCAGCCTGTCTGAGTGACATTTCTAGCTGGATGATGGACCATCACCTTCAGCTCAATCTTGCTAAGACAGAACTGCTCGTGTTCTCTGCCAACCCATCACTTCACCACAACTTCTCTATACAGCTGGGTTCATCAACCATAACTCCTTCCAGGACTGCCAGGAACCTTGGAGTTGTGATCGATGATCAGTTAAGCTTCACGGACCATATTGCTACAACGGCCCGGTCCTGCAGATTTGCCTTATACAACATTAGGAAGATTAGGCCCTTCCTGCAAGAGCAAGCTGCACAACTCCTTGTCCAAGCTCTTGTTCTCTCCAGACTGGACTATTGTAATGCTCTCTTGGCGGGCCTTCCCGCATGTACTATCAAGCCTCTGCAACTGATCCAGAATGCAGCAGCCAGAGTGGTCTTTAATGAGCCAAAAAAAGCTCACGTTACCCCTCTCTTCATCAGGTTACACTGGCTACCAATAGCCGCTCGCATCAAATTCAAGGTACTGATGTTTGCCTACAAGACCACAACTGCCACTGCACCAATATACCTAAACTCGCTGGTTCAAATTTATGTGCCCTCCAGAAGCTTGCGTTCTGCAAGTGAACGACGCCTTGTGGTGCCATCCCAAAGAGGTACCAAATCACTCTCACGGACCTTTTCCTGGTCTGTGCCCAGCTGGTGGAATGACCTCCCGATCTCAATTCGAACAGCTGAGTCTTTAGCCATTTTCAAAAAACATCTAAAGACACATCTTTTTCGCCAGCACCTGACTAACTAATACTAACTTACCTATTCTATTTAAAAAAAAAAAAAAAAAATTCTAGCTACGTGTACTGTGCTAGACTAACTGAGACTTGTCATGACACTTGTATACTGTTGCTCTCTCGATGGTCTGATTGCTTCTATTGTTCTCCTCATTTGTACGTCGCTTTGGATAAAAGCGTCTGCTAAATGATTAAATGTAAATGTAAATGTATTAAAAAATATATTAATAACCGATATTAATTTAACATGAATACATCCTATAACAGTTTTTAAGATAGCTAATATGTGACCCTGGGCCACAAAACCAGTCATAAGGGTAATTTGTATTTATTTTTTTAATTGATCTGATTTTTTTAATTGATCTGAAAAATTTAAATTTTTAATCTGAAAACTGAATAAATAAGCTTTCGGTTGATGTCTGGTTTGTTATGATAGGACAATATTTGGCTGAGATACAACTATTTGAAAATCTGGAATCTGAGGGTGCAACAAAATCTAAATATTGAGAAAATGACCTTTAAAGTTGTTCAAATGAAGTTCTTAGCAATGCATATTACTAATCAAAAATTAAGTTTTGATATATTTACGGTAGGAAATTTACAAAATATCTTCATGGAACATGATCTTTACATTATCTTTACTAATGATTTTTTGCATAAAGGAAAAATGGGTAATTTTGACCCATACAATGTATTGTTGGCTATTGCTACAAATATACCTGTGTTACTTATGACTGCTTTTGTGCTTCAGGGTCACATATTAAATAAATGTTTAGTTTAAAGACAGAACTTGAGCTTTTGACACATTTCAATCACATATACTGTTTTTTCAAAGGCAAAACTAAGATACGGCAAAAAAAAATCTATTAACTAAATATGAATTTATTTAAAAAGTCACCAGCTTCAGGGGTGCATGTGAAGTGTCATAAAAATTATGTTTTGACTGCTCAGAAATAAACAACACAACACATCCCTCTGTGATCAGTGTGGCCCCCCCATCTGTTCATGACAGCACCGGCCATCTGTTGCCAACAAGAAACCACATCCACCCAATTACATAACGTGGATCTTTCCCAAAAGACTCCATTTAAACGAATGAGGATGCAGACAAAACATGATGTGATCAAAGAAAAGGTGTTCAACAAAAAAAGCATGTAACACTTACAGTTTCTCTGTTTGAATCCAAGAATCCAAGCCACAAGAAGGAAACCCCCCCTCTTAAAATCATTGTAGACATATAAATAAATAAACAAACAAACAAACAAAAAGATAAATTAAGTACTCTGGTGCCTCTCAAATATATCATGAATTAATGTATTTAATATATTATTATTATTTTGGTTGTCAAAGGAATAGCCTAACCATTTTTAAATTAATAATTATTCACCCTCATGTTGTTTAAACCTGTACGACTTTTTTAGTTCTGCAGAACAAAGAAGAAGATATTTTGAAGAATGTTGGTAATCCTATGGTTTCGGTTCACGTTAACTTCCATTATATGAACAAAAAAACACAATGGAAGTCAATGGGGGCCAAAGCTGTTTGTTTACCTAAATATCTTCTTTTATTTTCCACAAATGAAAGGAAGTCATGCAGGTTTGGAATGACATGAGGGTGAATAACAATGACAGAATTTTCATTTTTGGGTGGACTATACCTTTCAAAAATACAGATTGAAATGTTTTATTTGCATTGTAGTTGGTACTTTGATATATTCGATAGCAAACACAGAGCGTTCCATTTGGTTCCCATTTGTTTATTTTGTTGGGAACCAAATAAAAACATCCTGAGAATGTTCTCTGCTTGTTCTTTTTTTGTAACCGTAATATAATCTTTCTAGAAAGATGCAGAAAGGTTTTTTTATTATTATTTTTTTTTTTTTTTCCTAAAGGGAACACAGAATGTTTACAAATGGCTATTTTTAGGTTTTAGAACCAAAAACGAACTTTCCCAGAACGTTCTGGAAACCAAATATTGTTTGCTGGAACATTAATGTCCAATAAATAAATAAATTACACACAATGTGCAGTATTTATGGAAAAATCATCAAATTACATTGAGGTTTCCAGTCTGACCGAAGGTTACAGTTTGACTCTGTAAGCCATAACCCTCCAGAACTTACTCCCAACACAGCGAATCATCCAACCGAAGGTGGTGACTCGGCCATCTGCGCCACCTGCTGCCATCTACGCTGCATTCTGCCAATCCTTGCTTGTGCCAAGCATGCGGACGCCATCCTCTCCCGCAGGTCAGACAGCGAGATTTGTCTCTGTGAACCCTCACGGATACAGTCTGTAAGGAGGTGTATTGGCAAGCTCGCAACTAATCTCCTTAAATTACCTCGTCAGTTTGTCTTGTCATTAATTTTTCTCTGATACCATTAAATACACAAATTACTCAAGCGCTAATTAACGGTTTCGATCTTCCAAACCTGTCCTGTCAGATGATGTATGTTTTTCTGAGGAGAGATCAGAATGTTCTTCACTGAACGCTTTGGCCAAAGTCACTCACATGCTTCTGGGAATTGATTCATTAGGCAAATGATTCAAAATGTCATTTCTGTCAAAATTCCAACTAACTTTTCAGACACATACAAAGACAATATCATGGTGTTATGCATATGTACCATAACAAGACTAAAATACCCTTGGAGTATCACGGTATATGGAAATTGTAATATCGCAACCCCAGCTAACAAAAATATGCTCTAACAATGCTGTGCTAAGTTATGAAAAGTTACAACTGAATGTTCCCTGAACATTAAAAATATCCAGTTTATTTAAATGTTCTAATTTTTAAATACAAACTTTAAGGGAACATTCCATTTTAGAATTTTGTAAACGTTATAGGAACACTACTTTTGAATGTTCTCTGAACATTTAAAACATTTTAAAAATATTTTTCTGTGGTTATTCGAATATTTAGGGAAATAATTTCAGAAATAAAACACTCCATGAGCAATGTATAAAAACGCTTTTGCGCGTCGGCGCAGATAGCCTCGTGGGCAGCGTGTTGACATGTAGCATGTCCCCCCTCTCTCTCTCCAACTTCACTTCCTGTCTAACTACTGTCCTATCAAATAAAGGCAAAAATACCAAAAATAAATCTTAAAAAAAAATTGCGGCATGGTTTTCAGAACATTATTAAACATTACAGGTGCATCTCAATAAATTAGAATGTCGTGGAAAAGTTAATTTATTTCAGTAATTCAACTCAAATTGTGAAACTCGTGTATTAAATAAATTCAATGCACACAGACTGAAGTAGTTTAAGTCTTTGGTTCTTTTAATTGTGATGATTTAGGCTCACATTTAACAAAAACCCACCAAATCTCAACAAATTAGAATACTTCATAAGACCAATAAAAAAAAAACATTTTTAGCGAATTGTTGGCCTTCTGGAAAGTATGTTCATTTACTGTATATGTACTCAATACTTGGTAGGGGCTCCTTTTGCATTAATTACTGCCTCAATTCGGCGTGGCATGGAGGTGATCAGTTTGTGGCACTGCTGAGGTGGTATGGAAGCCCAGGTTTCTTTGACAGTGGCCTTCAGCTCATCTACATTTTTTGGTCTCTTGTTTCTCATTTTCCTCTTGACAGTACCCCATAGATTCTCTATGAGGTTCAGGTCTGGTGAGTTTGCTGGCCAGTCAAGCACACCAACACCATGGTCATTTAACCAACTTTTGGTGCTTTTGGCAGTGTGGGCAGGTGCCAAATCCTGCTGGAAAATGAAATCAGCATCTTTAAAAAGCTGGTCAGCAGAAGGAAGCATGAAGTGCTCCAAAATGTCTTGGTAAACGGGTGCAGTGACGTTGGTTTTCAAAAAACACAATGGACCAACACCAGCAGATGACATTGCACCCCAAATCATCACAGACTGTGGAAACTTAACACTGGACTTCATGCAACTTGGGCTATGAGCTGCTCCACCCTTCCTCCAGACTCTAGGACCTTGGTTTCCAAATGAAATACAAAACTTGCTCTCATCTGAAAAGAGGACTTTGGACCACTGGGCAACAGTCCAGTTCTTCTTCTCCTTAGCCCAGGTAAGACGCCTCTGACGTTGTCTGTGGTTCAGGAGTGGCTTAACAAGAGGAATATGACAATTGTAGCCAAATTCCTTGACACGTCTGTGTGTGGTGGCTATTGATGCCTTGACGCCAGCCTCAGTCCATTCCTTGTGAAGTTCACCCAAATTCTTGAATCAATTTTGCTTGACAATCCTCATAAGGCTGCGGTTCTCTCATTTGGTTGTGCATCTTTTTCTTCCACACTTTTTCCTTCCACTCAACTTTATGTTAACATGCTTGGATACAGCACTCTGTGAACAGCCAGCTTCTTTGGCAATGAATGTTTGTGGCTTACCCTCCTTGTGAAGGGTGTCAATGATTGTCTTCTGGACAACTGTCAGATCAGCAGTCTTCCCCATGATTGTGTAGCCTAGTGAACCAAACTGAAAGACCAATTTGAAGGCTCAAGAAACCTTTGCAGGTGTTTTGAGTTGATTAGCTGATTGGCATGTCACCATATTCTAATTTGTTGAGATAGTGAATTGGTGGGTTTTTGTTAAATGTGAGCCTAAATCATCATAATTAAAAGAACCAAAGACTTAAACTACTTCAGTCTGTGTGCATTGAATTTATTTAATACACGAGTTTCACAATTTGAGTTGAATTACTGAAATAAATGAACTTTTCCACGACATTCTAATTTATTGAGATGCACCTGTATATAAATTGCGTGTCTCACCAGAAAATGGCATTCGCATCACTTCTGTCACACTCGCGTCATCTTGCAACACACAAATAACAAAGGTATTTGAATTATTTGCATGAGTAGATTACATACAAAGTCAATCCAAAGATACGAACAGACGTGAATTCACACCGGGGCGACGCAACCCTGCTGAAAAAATACAGCTAAAACCAGCCTAAGCTGATTGGCTGGTTTTAGCTGGTCATCCAGCCTGGTTTTAGAGGGGTTTTGGCCACTTCCTTAGCCGGTCAGGCTGAGAGACCAGCTAAAACCAGCTACTTCCAGCTTAAACCAGCTACGACCAGCCAACCAGCTTAGGCCGGTTTTAGATGTTTTTTTTCAGCAGGGAAATGACTCGATTGCCATGAACGTGAGATATTCGCCTCAATCATGTCAATCATGCAAGTTTAATCATTTTACACTCGAGCGGGAAATTTGCATGACCTGTTGCACATGCAAAGCAGTGAAGAGCTTATTGACACATCCAGTTTGACATGTTGTTGTTGTGAAGACACTCCTCATAGCGCAATGTTTTATCCGCACGAGTGACCCGAAAAACATCCCGTGAGTAACCTAGAGTGATTAATGCGATGCTAATATTTGCTTCGCTTTTGGTGTGCACACACCATAACAGCTGTTTTAATAATGGCATATTTAAATAAGCGTAAAATTATATATTTCATACAAATATTGTGTAAATATAGCCTCTTATTTAGAATTTTATTTAAATTTTTACATGATGGTTTTGAATGAATTCTCCCTGATAGCACACACATCACAGATATATCTGCATTTACATCTGCAAGACGTATTTTTTAGTGTTTGCTCATCTGCAATACGTCTATTGGACGTTTCCTATCAGATGTCAAATAGACGTTTACTAGATGTCTTTAAGATGTTTATGATTTAGAATGTATATAAAACTGACATCTGAAAGACGTCTGTCAGACGTTTGTAGACAGCAGATGCTTTCCAGATCAAGCGATCTTTAACAAGACATCTTGCAGACGTGCATGTGCTATCTGGGCTATGTATTTTTATAGTAATTCCTGCTTTGTCAATTTTATATAAGTTATTTCCCCCAGCTCACCTCGTCAGATGACACTGCCTTAAAAAGAGAAAGCGTTCGGAGTGTCGTGGAGAAAGCAGGTGGGCCGATCGAATCAATAACCCTCATAATGAGATCCGTGGGGTGTCGTTACCGTCACCCCCTCCGGCCGCACATGCGCCTTCTTCCGTGACGAGTGCTGTCTCCGTCAAGCTCAAAACACACCTCATTAACCTTTACAGGTCTCAGAGAACTCTCCTTTTCCTCAAGACATGTATGTACAGTTTTTATGAAGGTAGGGTTATACATTTCTTTTAAAAGTTTAACTGGAAAGTAAAGCCACAAATTTGGTAGTTTTTCCTGGACAATAAGATTACACAATCCAAAATCACAAGTCAGACCACCATAATTTAGCAAGATCCATATCACTGTGTGACAAAATAATAGCAGCTGCAGAGCACCTGAACGTCTTCAACCTTCTTTCTAAAGCGGGGGTTTCATAACGGCCAAAGGGCTTGATTCAGACACAATTCCGTAGCGCCTGCGGCGTCGTTGAGTTGTGTCATGCCCTGCTGTGAAATAGAGTTCCGCCATCAGCGCTCAGAGCTCACGGGATTGAGCTGCACTAATGGTCACTCATTTCCCTCTTTCCAGAAGGCCAGCAGGTATCGATCAATATCCCATAGACATCCATCAATCCCAATATTCCATTGGGAATGGTTTTATTATGAGCGAAACAGCCAGGCGATAAACACATTATGTCTCTCAGTGACCTTGGGAATTGAGTTTGGAGGATTTATGCGTTTCCTTGAGCCGTGGCACAAAAACAAGGCGCTCGTTTTGAGCCTGGCTCCATCGGATATGAATAAGATTATTAATATTGCATGAATGCATAATGAACGCAAACATTTCATACCAGCATTTTAACAATAATTAGCTTGGTACGAAGTGTGTGAAAGTAAATTAGGTAAAAACTATTAGCTGCGTGCTGCATGCATAACGTGAGTGTTATTCGTCAAAATACGTATGCGTTCAATTTTGAGTCCCTAAATATCAAAACCATCAGAAAAGTGATTTATTGCCCAAACTTTACTCAGTCCTGTGAAATAATTAAATGACATTTTCTTCATAATTACTGCCATTGTGGGAGCACTAGGCTATAAATAATGCAAGAATGCGTCGATCATGAGTTGCACGAGGATTTTGCGTGAACTCAATATGGATATTATTGATCACGTCTATTTAATTACATACGAACATTTACTTTTTTCTTGAGAGTGACGTGGCCACGGGATCCCTTGGGTTTGAAGGACACGTCAGGATCTCCCAAATTAAAATATCAGAGCAATTTTATTATTGCAAAGCAGATCTTTATTTAGCACCAACCTGGACGTGAGGCATTCAAAATTAAAATTAGATCTGCACATTTCATCAGTAATTTAAAGAGAGAGAGGGGGGGGGGGGGGGGGTTGATTTTGATATTTTTGTCTGGGTTTTAAATTTCCTCTCTTTTCATATTTTATCCTGGCTTCCTAAATATCCCGGTTCCCCCCTTTCCTCTTCTTAGTCTTGTTATCTATCATGCGTTATGACTTTAATATGCTTTACAGCAGATTATAGCTCATTTATCATGTAGAGCAGGACCTTGCAGATTTCATAGGCCAGTAAGCGACGCTCATCTCGGGCTGCGGCGACTCTAATGCGACTATTTATCCCAACAGACGCGCCATTGCGCAATCCGTCACCTCTACATTTACAGACACAAGCAAGCTCAGTTAACATTAAGACTAGTCCTGTTGACATTTATGCCTCAAGTGTGAGCCTCTATTAGGGTGACAGAGGGCTAAGCATTATACAGTACACGCCAAATCTTTCAACTAAAATACTACTGACAAAACACATAATGTGATGGCTTTACAAATATCTTGTCTTTTGACCGTATGTTTACAGTTTAAGAATAGCATTCTACTATACTATTATGTATACTCTGACTCAGGGCCGTTGCTAGTGGGGTGAAAGGTGGTGACAATTCTAGGGGCCCCCACTGGCCAGGGGGCCCCACAAAATCCAGGAATTTTACTATATAGGCCCATGTTCTGTGAATAATTCTAATATTTTATTAGTTGTATAACTGAGATATTATGAAAACCACAAAAAAAGCATGCAATTTGGTTCCATGCTTGTATATTGTACAGTATATGATTATTGTGTGTGTGGGGGGCCCACGTCAATATTTTTTCAGGGGGCCCCCAATCCTCTAGCTACGGCCCTGCTGTGACTAGTACTACATACTATTCTTGTGGTATGTAGGGCTGGGTAAAAAATATCAATTTCTCGATGACGCACGTCTCTCCTATACATGCAAATGACAGTTAGCAGAACCTAGAGATTATAGTTTATAAAGTTTTATATATGGATATGTTTCTTAGACAAACGCATCGATTCATTTTAAAAGGCTTTTATTAACTCCCGGAGCAATGTAGAGTACTTTATGATGGATGGATGCACTTTTTTGGGCTTCAAAATCTCAACTCCCATTCACTGCGATTATTAAGCTCGGAAGAGCCAGGACATTTTTTATATAACTCTGACTGTATTCGGAGCTGCAATAAGCTTTGTACTTCGTTACTTTTGATATGAAACAAAGTCTCAAATGTCAAATTCAGTTAATTATTACAATATTCAAACAATAAATGGTGTTTTGGTGCTGTTTAATGTGGAGTGATATGTCGCTGTAGCACCTCAGTTCAGGAGAAGCGGCAGCATGAAGTGCACTTAGCATTAGCATTACACCACGAATAAGCACCCAAAGGTATGTCAAAATAAAGTGTACAACTTACCAAAATCTATATTCTGTCACATGTAATCACTCAATCTGTGTTTCATCCGCGGAAACACGTCATATAACAGCTTGTAAACAATGTTACATAACGTCACATTTACCTCAGAAAAAAACATTCAGTGACTCTTTTGTCAGCTAGAAAAATGAACTCCAAAGAGGAGCATTTTGCCAAATATATGCACCATATAAAATATCCATGATCATTTTTTACTGTTCTTCAATTTTTAATTTATGTTTTAATAAATCTGTCATGTTTTTATGACAGCCACCTTTTAAATGTTTATATTTAAAAAAGGAATTGGAGTAGAAATATAATTACGTAATTGTAAAGATATCTTTATTATTAGCAAAAATGTCATTTGAAGCGTAATTTAAGTGTTTGTATACAAATCAATTAATTTAAACTGACTCTCATGTATATTTTACAGAATTAGTTGAGTTTGTTTTTTCCTTGAGAAAATTTGCCATGATGTACCTGATGTATATCCAAAATAATTGATATTAAATATCGAATCGAATCGCAAGCTTGAGAATCGAATCGAACTGTGAAATTTGTGTCAAAACCCAGCCCTAGTATGTATATATGTATAGTATGTATACTATGACCTGCCATATTTAAGAAAATTTAGTTTGAAAATGTCTCGACTTTTGACTTTAAAAAATGCTTCAGAATAGCTTTCTACCTTATTTATTTATTATACTTTCAGTATGTAGTATGTATACTGTGAACATTTCCAGTGAGACAAATGAACAGGAAGCAATATTAAATATAATTTGTAACTGTCATTTTTCACTCAGTATTTGATTAGACCAGCCAAAATTACATTTTTGTACATAATTTAAATTAAAAAGGCTAAATAACAAGATCCTTTGTCTTTTGTTCATACTAGAAATGGAAGGTCAAGCTTGTTTGTAATACTGCCATGCATGTTCCAAACGAACCCAAAGTCTCTTCACAGACCTGTCAAGAACATACGCTCTCACACACACACAGGCATGCTCATTTACATATGCAAATAAGCTGCAGCATTGGCATTAATTTAGTGGCTTGCTAATGAGCCCCCTCCAGTGCTCATTTATTAGACCTCTAGGCTGTTTTGTGAGTCACTTAGCATGTTGCAGAAAGCAAATAAATGTTGGCATGATCATGTGTCTTGTCGAGGAGAGATGTGCTGTTAGGTCAAAGGTCAAGGAGGTGTGCGATTACTCAACGACAGCAAATTAGCGGCAAATCGACAGGTATTTAAACATTCTCCACTATGGAGCCACATACGATCTCCTCATGAGCCTGCGTTGGCGTCTCCTCGCCTGAAATGAAATGAAGGATCGCCGCAAGACACGGCCATCACCTCATCCCAGCGGTAGATTCTTTATGAGGATCTATAGCTGTGCTTTGGAGGACGAAAACAATGGCAAATCCGGTTTCTATTGATCAGTAAGTCCTCTGCCTGCGGTTCTCCTGTTAGTGGCTTTCAGGATGGCAATTTGTCACGGCTTTAATGCGGAGGACGACTTGTTTCTGTCAGGGCTTGAGACTGGGCAGATTTCTGCTGGTGTAAATTCAACTTCAGCCTTAAAACATCGCAAACAGCTGTCGAAACTGGGAACTCTTCCTCAAGATGATCTCAAATAGATGTTGTACTTTGAATTTAATGGTTTGGTTCAGATTCAAGTTCTTTAATGACTGCATTACCAATTATTTAGTATTTTACACACTTACACACTCTGGAAATCTTTATGGATGCTTGTGACTTTTTTCCTCACAGTTTTGTTCTTTTCTTCTCGTCAATAAAAAGTCCAGATTACATTAGAATTTTTATTTTATTTCTTGGCTCAAACAAACAAACAAGCAAACAAAAATAGATTGGGAGATGTAAAATCAGAATTCAGAGAAAAAAGTGAGATGTAAACTCGACAAGGGCCTATAGGTTGATTTTGGCATTGGTGGGGAGATAACAGAAGACATCAGACATTTAATTGTTTGATCAAAATTATTGCTACAATTTAGTAGTCTCTGGATATTGGTAGGGACATGTCATAAAACTATTTTCTTTATTCAAAGGTGATCTAGACAAGTATATGGAAACTATCCAAAGCTCTTCTAATCCTAAAGCATTCAAAACTGCATCTTTATATTCATCCTATGTGTCTGCTTAAGTGTAAATTTATTATTGTTTTTTTAACCTGTCAACTTAGCAGGTTTCATAACCTTTCATAAGGTTTTTTCCTCCCTTATGAGGAAAAAAAAAACATTACATTACTACATTCCTATAGTTAAACCTTGGTAACCACAAATTGACAATTGTTTTTTACAACACTAACAATAGTTTAACCATGGTATTTGTAGTAAAACTGTGGTTATACGGAAAAAACAATTGGTAAGAAAATTGTTAAACATGTTTAGGCCTACTACATTCTTACTAAACCATGGCAAATATTTCTTAAGAGATTTGTATTTGTGTATACTTGCTTTTTTCTTGGTTTTCTTTTTATAATTGTAATGGTTTGATGTTTTCTACTGTTTAATAATAATAATAATAAAAAAAAAGAAATCAGAAAAATGATTCACGAAACCGCACCGAAGTCCTGCCCAAAATAAAATGATTCGCGAGCTGCACTCCGAAGTCCCAATCTGAATAATTATTCGAGAATCATTTCAAATCGGGACTTCAGAGCTCGGATCGCAAAATCATTCAGTTTGTGAAATGATTAAACCCGCTCCAAGTTTTTGAAGTTGATTTGAAGTCCTAATCTGAATCAAATGATTCATGATACATAATCTGATTGGAGCGTTTAGAAAAAGAGAATAATTTTGCTAAACAAGGTTCAACTGATTCAGAGTTTCGAAAAGTTGTTTCACCCATCACGTGCTTTATATGTGCTTTTTTAAATCATTTCAAACTATGTCAAAATTCGAAATTGAATGGCTCTTGTTTTCTGGTTTTTGCTAGCGATCAATCACAGCGTAAATGACTCACAGAGATGGTCCTCACTGCAGAACACAACATCCAGGGGGCGAGGCTAGAGAGAGGGAGGGCACGTTGTGTCAAAAACTTTGATTTATTGCCCTCATAAAAATACCACCCAGCAAGCCCCCCAATCCCTCCCACCATAACTGGACATCTGGTGTGGACACCTGTTGTACACCTCCCCCAGGATCAGATGAGGAGTTGATTATCCAGTCCAGTGTGTTTAAGGAATTTTTATGACTGTTGTGCGTGAGGGCCAATGTTATGTGCTTTAAACTTTAAATGGTGAAATTGTGTTAAAGGGAAGTTTTTATTAAAGTGTTTTTTCACATTGTGTAAAAACGTACAATGATTTATTTTCCCTACAAGACGTCTTGTTGTAGGGAAAAAGCAATGTTAGGCAAAGTTAGAAAATAAAACATTAGTTTTCTTTTTCTATCGTTTGACGGAGTTAAAGAAGGGCTGTTTTGTCCACAAAATAGTAGCAAACACGTACGTTAACACTAGAAATTGGGGATCTTATCTTACCGTGTTTGTGAAATAAGATCATACTGTTTAAAAGTAAAAAAGAGTCTTAAAAATAAACAAGACTATCCAGCAGTTGTCTGTCGTTACAAGTTAGTTTGACAGAGTTAAATAAGAACTGTTTTATTCAGAAAAAAGTTGTAAATACAAGGAAAAAGGCTTTCTTATCTCACCGTGTTGCGACCATATGTTTTAAAAGTATAAAAAAGAACCTTTAAATAAACGAACGCCGTTAAAACGAAGTTATCATGCTCTATTCTGTCCTTACAAGCTAGTCAGGACAGAAAAAACGTAAAGACAAAGAATCCACGTGTGTCTAGCGCTGATCCGAGACTTCGTCCGCTCTCCGTCCATGTCAAACTCCAAATGACGAGCTGGAGACCCGCGGACCAAACCACGCCTACGGCCGCTCCCCTAACACGTGTGAGGCGATAGCCCCCGGATGTAACCCCGTTTTTAAAAAGATTTAAAATAATTAAAGTATGTTTTAACGTTAGAACGAGCGTTATTTTAATAAATCTATACCCGTTCTTTAATTAATGAAAACCTTCTCACTTTTAAAACTGTTATTCCTTTTAAACTCTAGTTCATAGGAAAAACGTGGTTTATTTTATCTTATTTGCTTAATTCGTCTATTTCTTAAATAGATATGTGTTTTTGTCTTTTGAAAATTAGCTTATACAAGTTGTCTTTTAAACAAAAAATCACTAATACACATAGGCCTTTATTTTTATTTAATTATTCGTACTTAATTCAGTCATCCCCTATTATTTACTCTCTGATTTTTGTTAAACTTAAGACATCACGCTATGATGGGGCGGTATAGATTGAACTACGCAAGAGTCCTTTTAAACATAACCTCTGTATTGTTTTATTTTACACGTTGATTTTGTCAATCTTAACTTCTAGCATGTTAAAACGCGCGTAAAAATATCTGACAGGACCGAGCAGTGTAATAAAATCAGCAGGATTTTCTCTTTGATTTTCCAACCATAAGGTCCGAGACGGTGTTATCTATTAATTGAGACAAACAACAAAGAAATGCAAACACCTCGTGCGCTACGTGAGACCCGGATACCCGTCCTTATGTTGTAACAGTTTAGCAATTGAAGTGTTTGAACTGTTTGAAGTGGTATGGCATGTACATTTTGTTAGAAGGTTAGTTAAAGCCGTAGATCAAAGGACAGCCATCGCATCAATTTTATGAGGGACACCTGCGCGTGTGAACTCTGTCAAAAGTTCACTGGATGGTCAACACACACACACACACGCACATTCACTCCTACATTTAAACATTTAGACTTTTACAAATGAAAAACTTTTTAGAAGTTTATCTAATGAAAAACAGGTTGATTAAACAACGATATGACATTTGTTTTAACAAATACATTTTTAGATCTTTTCAAACCTAAAACCATGAAGCTCTAAACCAACCAAAGATTAGAAGTAGTCAAACGATCCTCTGATGAACACAAGACGGTTACAGAGACTTTCTTTACGAATTAGCCCTAAATTAGACTAAAAATGAGGTGTGGTGAGGGTGTTTGCAACAAAAGTAGTTCTTAAACAAGCTGCAACAAATGTCTCACAGAATCTTTACGACAGATTAGACTTTCTTGCTCACTTTAAAAATGGTTTTATTAAACGTGTGTTTAAATGCAGCATGTTTATTTTTACACTATAATGGTTTATTTTATTCAAAGAAAAACAACTGGTCTATATAGTTTTATTTTTTACTAAGATTTGATCAAATAACTGATATAAGAAACATGCAAATATACGATAAGTCCATCTTATCATCCCCAAACTGATGTGTCTGACGGTTTGTGACAAATATCTTTGACTTTTGACTGATACAGACGTGTTAAGATGTTAAGTTATTGTAAATTATTATACATTTTAAATGTGTAAAATCGTATATGTTGTTTTTACTTTTTGTTGTTAAGAAATGTTTTCATTTTAATCTAGCCTGTATAAGAACAAATATACATTTTCACTTAAAACTTGTCTGTAAAATAATTACACCTACAGACATGTTTAAAAAGTTTTAAACATATTCTGGGTCGCTAAAGCAAGTCATGATGTCTATGGTCTTCAAATTAAACTTTAGTTTTATTCTTTAAAATAGCCTGATGATAATGAAGCTCAGTGTTTTTCTCACACGAGTAGATAACTCTGCGGATGTGTTTGTGACAAACACGTCATTTTTCAAACGTATGACTGAACCTTTCTCATTTGACAGACCCGTGATGTTTAACAGTCGGAGGGAATACAAGTTGTTTCCATGAATCCTTTATCGATGTAAATTTCTCACCTAGAACACAAAACATGTACATTTTGACTATTTGACTCTTTTTGTAAGTAGCATGGCATTTGAAATGGTTTACAAAAAAATTAAAGCAGCGTATGTGTTTTCAACATGAAAGAGTTGTACAAGGCTATTTCAACTATCATCATAGTTTCTTTTTGATCCTAACAAACTGGTAATGAATTTCTATTACAGGTTTCTCATACTATGTGCGTAAATAGCTGTGCTACAACATTTATGATTATTTTTTGAATACCAACAGCCTTTTGTTAGCGATGTGGCACATCTAAGATATTTATTTTAGTGCAAACTGTCCACGCGAAAAACAGGTATTGCTGTCTTACCCTTAAAACTATTACAACTGAAACTATTGCACTGAAAGGTGTACATTCATTTAAGTTTGAGCATGTTAAATTTCCACGCTCTTGTAAAGAGTATTGATACATATCGGCCACAATCATCCAAGAGACAAAATCACTAAGTATAGCAAGACAAGAAAATGTTTATAAAGCAGATAGAACCTAAGCAGTTGTGCAACTTTATTAAACAATGATTTGTAAATTATGTTTTTTACTCTGCTGGATTTAGTCAGATAGCAGACGACACAATTCACATTTCGTTTCTATGTCTGTATTGTTAATGTATACAGAAATACTCCTCTCAATCTATTGGGACCGATCAGGACTATGTATGAAACGGCTCACATTCTGGTTGTCGGACTGCATAAGTCGTTACTACGACTGTGATGTAGCTGAGGCCTTCTCTCGAGAGCCATCAGTATTCAGTGTTTATAGAAATAAATGAAAATTAAGAAAAACTTCTTGAGAGTGTTTGACTATGTCGCTATGGTCTAACGGTTAGGATCAAATCAGGCCCATAGGGCCTAGCGGTTAGGATACCTGGTTTTCACCCGGGTGACCCGATTCAATTCCCGGTGGGGGATGTAATGTTTTGCGGTGTGTGTGCATGTGTGTTCACTGCCGGAGGTGTGTGGGGACTTTGGAGGAGGGTTAAATGGAGAACACGAATTCCGAGTATGGAGCATCATACCTGGTCGCATGTCACTTTCACTTCTTTTTGTTTAAGAAGTGAAAACAAAGCTGTGCAGTTGGGGGGCACTTAATTTCTAGCGATTATCGTAAATTTGATTTCACAGTTACCATTTAAACTGAACTTAGTTAGACAATGACAGCTCCGAATCAATAATGAAATGTCTTTAACTGAAAATTGAGTGTTTAATCTTATTATTATACATTACTGACACTCTAGACTCCAACTTGATACTGTTAAGTGCTTTGACACAATCTGTATTGTTAAACGCGCTATATAAATAAAGGTGACTTGATTTGTTTAGGTCAATTATCTATCTATTTGATGTGAGACACCCATTAACTTTAGACACGAAAATTAAGGCGTTCTGTTTTACCAACTGAAACATATCTAACCATCGGGGTCAAAGTTACATATTCACTAAGTTTGAGATTGTACACAGTATTGAAAAGGCTACAGAACAAAATATCAAGGATTTATTTATGTTTTGTAGCTCAAGAGAGCAAGTCACTAAGAAAACTATCATATGAATACAGAAAATCCGCTCACGAGCATCTGGGGCATATTTTTGTAAATGCTGTTTTAAATTAGTTTTTTCTTACATCTAGAACTCTTGTTCAGATGTAACACATGATGGGCACGTTTTATTCGTCGTACTCATTTCTTTCAACATTACCGCTTGAGATTAAAGCCTAGGTAATGTGAACGCAATTAAGAAACACATCAATATACCCTTTGAAAAGATTATAGACACAGTCGTTTATACAGGAAATATGTTTACACAGCAGAAACATGTAACGTCATAACAAAGGCCTAATACTGTCTCTTCTAAATATATTGTTAAAGTTGCTTTTGATGGCCTGCCCCGCTAGATGATACCGGGCTATGCATTTCATTGTTTTTAGATGAAAACTATTCTCAGAAACTGGTCAAACATTATAAGATAATAAAAGGGTAGTCCTTCTACAAGAGATTGTTTTAACAGAGATTGTGACGTACTGTAGAGCTTTTTTCGGGTGTCTACAAAGAGGCCACGAGACACAACCCCCTCGATCTTACTATTTCTCTGTTACGTGTATATCTAATTCATTTAGAACACAAAGTTGCACGCTACAAGTTGAAGATAGTGTGGAAACAGTATTTCTTTGCACACGTCTCTAAACATGCCCATAATAAATAAATCACAGATGTCATGTAGTTAATTCATTGAAAGGTGCATGTTTTTGACCGTTTTAGACGGTCTGCACGGGCACACAGACACGTGTTTTAAGAATTCATCTGACCAAAAGGTTTGATCCTGGGGAAACAGCGGCTGTGTGTTGTCATGATTGTCTTCAGAATTGAACCGCTTTTATTTAAACGATGCTGCATGAAGTTACTGTATTCATCAGCACAGTCCCTTGAAATATTGCATTTTAGCTTTTTTCCCTTCTAAACATGTATTTAGCTTAAATATTAGCTGTCATAACTGTTGTTGAATTTATAACATATATTTCACCAAACCTAGAGGACTGAAAATAGGTTTAGCATAAGTCCGCATTTCAGCCGTTAACCCGAAAATGTAAGACAACTGAGATTTCATTACTGAGATAATCTACAGAATGCGAAACAAGCTCACAGTTACATTAGAGTTTTGGTTATGTTGAATATTGTATGTTACTGTTTCAGAGTTTTAACGACTCATTACTTGAAGACTGTACTGTATAAATTACAAAGTTTTCCACCGTCTCTGAAACCAGGCCTGTAGAAAGAATAAACCAGCCTTATAAACTCACTGATTTGTTTAACAACTTTAAAATATAATCTGCACGAGCAATACGCTCTTAAAATCGATAGTGCGCAAAACATATGTAAAAGGACGGATAACATATTAACGTGATGTTTTGGATCGTTTCTTACACAACAGAGCATTAAAATATTATAAAATAAATTTATTAAGTTTTAATATAAAAGATAGTCTGTTAACAATTTAGATGCTTTTATTATGAAAGCGCACAAAGAACCGCTGAAGCAGGTACTGTTTGTTAACACGGAATGAATTGAAATAATAGACTACCATAAGCTTATTTAACCGCATTATTTACAGCACGCTGAATGTAAAACTCTTAAACAGAAACATTAAAACATTTCAAACCTGTCAAACAACAGCTTCAATACATTCCTCTTATGAAAACGTTTAAAATAGAATACTGTCAAACAGAACCTTGTCTGCAAGTTGTAAATTGCTTGAAAACGCTCGAAGCTACGCATTTCACAGTACATCCACAGATACGCGTTTTCTTTTGCGTATGTCTCTAAACAACAGCTAAGTAAATGACTTGTGTCATTTTAAGGCGACTAGTGTATATTTTTTTTTCTTTTGACACCAGCGTTTTAGACGTCTGTCTTTCAAACCAGACCCTGATGTCTCGATATTTTGCTCTTCTTTTTATGAAAACGTGCGGTAAGCAGTTTTGTCCTCATCTGCAGTATACAGAAGCGTTTTAATACGTCATAAATTCCAATAGTTAGATAGCAAATGCGACTGTTTATTACTGAGGCAAGTCACAGCAGAGTTGCATTCTAGTTTTATATTTAACATTTTTCATCTACCTATATGTTTAAGGACGCTACCGTTCTAGGTCGCTTTACGCCGTTGTGAGATATAAACCACAAAGTTTTTTCATAGTGTTAAGCTTTGAAACCAGAACGATTTTCCATGACTTTGTGCGTTCTTTCTGTATGAATTTGTTTACCGCAGTTTCACCGACCTTATCTATATCTTCCACCGCCTAAATGTATTTGTTAGGCCTTACGTTTGTTAGTTTTTGCTGTTCATATAAGTTTCTACGAATTTGTTTGATTCAATAAAATATCGTGTCTTCATTTGAGACATTTATGTCACATTATACGTAATACATATTTCTTATTAAATATCATTAAATTAATTAAAAAAATAACTTATCTGTAACGTTACATTTTAAATAAAGACATTTTTATGAAGTTGAGACATCCTTTTATTTCAACAATATATCGATGAACATACATTGAATTAGTGAAGAAAATGTTCAAATCACAGTTACACACAATGGTCTAGCCAGCAAAGAAAATCTCTGACGGCCAATACGTTTTTGTGTAAAATGAAATTGACCTGCGTTTCAATAATTTCACATATCACGGATTCAAAATTTTTTGCAACCAGCGACGTGCATAAGTCTGTTACACACGTACACAGACAGAGAACCTCGTAAAGTCCCATCTGATCCCTACGTTCAGTCATCATATCCAGAATTTCTCTGGTGGTTATACAGACCGGCTCCTTGCTGTAAATAAACATGCTAGTCAAATCAGGCCATGGGGTATTTTTTAGCCTTCTTACAAAGCCCATTTCATTCTTGAGATTTTTTACACGTTTGGTATCTTCCGTGCAATCGTGATTCGGATCGCACGTATGCTCGATGACCGTTTGCATCAGTTTAATCATCTGTCCTCGGTAATGCGGTTTGTACGCAGTGTCTATGAAGTCAATTAAATGACATGTTTTCCCCGCGGGGCAGCCGCACCTCAGCTGATCATCCGTAGTTGCGGCAGAACTCCGGTCACTCTCCATCAGCTTTTGCGTAGCGTCAGACATCCTGTTCAGAATTCAAATCTCTCCAAGAGATAAACTTTGTTCCCTAAACGATCCGGACTGTCCACTCAATTTCAGCTTCAATTTACGGCTATGGTTCAGCCTTATTAGTAGAAAAATTGGATTGCTGAAGTTGGTCCGTATGCTGTAGATAATGCAGAGGACAGGCACTCTTTGCTCACAGGGGATGTAGCGTAGCTGTAGTCTTCTGTACATTCGAGCAAACATAAGTTGTCTGGGGAAAGATCTTGTTTCTACGTTTCGGATGTTGGTTGGTTAGTTGTTGAGATGGGTGTGTTGCACTCAATAGTGGAGGAGGGTGAAGCGGGCCTGGTTAGGGTTTTGCTTTGACCGGCAAAGTCACCAAAGAGAATTCTGTAATTCTTAATTCAATAGTCCCATTCATTAAACAATTAAACATACAGCAAGTAACATATAGATGGGTGAGTAAACATTACGACATCGTTGTTCATGTTTGTTATACCGTATACACATACTGATTATTTGGTTTAAAATAAATTTAACTTGACTGAAACAGCACGTCTATCGCTGAAAAAACAGTGTTTAACACAGGTACATCGCTTTGCTCGAAATATAGACTCTTTTTGCAGCATTCAAAAGGGTTGACCTCAGGTAGAGGCCAGTCTCGATCATACTCATCAGAGTCAGACTCATCGCTACTTTGAGACAAAAAGTTTGTTTCAGAGTTCTCCCGACGTTTATTTACCAGTATGAGATAATTTTGGTCATGAAGCGTTTTGTTCATACAGTATGATACGGATATGTAGTCTGGCGGCTTGCTTGCATTATACCTCATGCCGGGTATTGCTCCATCCCACTGGAAATTGTACCAAATTTTTTCATCCATAATAAAGTTTCTCCAAATTTGATTGTAGAAGTATGTCCAGTCTATGGCGGGCAAAAGCAGGCAGGAGCATTCGTGTGTATATTCATCGTAAGATTCCAAAACGTAGAGTTTCACAATCTGCAACTCTTTGTCAAACACAAATCTCCCCACACGATCACAAGACACAGTGAAATCTTGTTTCACAATATCTTCATCTTCAACGAGAACCTTTCTTAGGCTCTCCCCTTGATTTTTCCTCGGTGCTAAAGTCAACTCCTCTCTCATTTCAATAGAACATTTTGGTGGTGTTACAAACATCATTCTTCTAGATGTTTCAGGACTGTTTGGAACAACACCAGCCATCGTAACAGGAGTCTACAATGCCTTCTCCGGTTAACTTTGTGGCCGAATACCAAATTTTGAACGTAAGTAGGGCCTGTGGGCGTGAAAAAACAAGGATGTGGTGCCTTCAGTAGTCATAAACATCGGATGCTTTGATACATTCGGTGAGATTATTACCTCTTAAACAATCTTATGTTTTCTTGCGAACAAGTCATTAAAATGATCTTGCTGGTAAATCCACCCTGTTTAATTTAATAATGTACAAAACAGCCAAGAACTCACATATCCTGTAAAATGTTAATTGTATTATTATTAATCTTAAATGCTTCCGAATGCTACATGGATATTTCAAGATCAAATATTTTCAAAGAGCCTTGTGCTGCATTCTATATTCACACACGTTACCCCAAAATTTTGTTAAATACTTCATTTAATCAAACAAATTCGCATAAATATTGACGATTATGAACAAAGAGAAGCCAAGAATCCAAAGAGGTCGCTAACATTACAGCGTTACTGTTTGCAAAAAATTTTGAATCCGTGATATGTGAAATTATTGAAACGCAGGTCAATTTCATTTTACACAAAAACGTATTGGCCGTCAGAGATTTTCTTTGCTGGCTAGACCATTGTGTGTAACTGTGATTTGAACATTTTCTTCACTAATTCAATGTATGTTCATCGATATATTGTTGAAATAAAAGGATGTCTCAACTTCATAAAAATGTCTTTATTTAAAATGTAACGTTACAGATAAGTTATTTTTTTAATTAATTTAATGATATTTAATAAGAAATATGTATTACGTATAATGTGACATAAATGTCTCAAATGAAGACACGATATTTTATTGAATCAAACAAATTCGTAGAAACTTATATGAACAGCAAAAACTAACAAACGTAAGGCCTAACAAATACATTTAGGCGGTGGAAGATATAGATAAGGTCGGTGAAACTGCGGTAAACAAATTCATACAGAAAGAACGCACAAAGTCATGGAAAATCGTTCTGGTTTCAAAGCTTAACACTATGAAAAAACTTTGTGGTTTATATCTCACAACGGCGTAAAGCGACCTAGAACGGTAGCGTCCTTAAACATATAGGTAGATGAAAAATGTTAAATATAAAACTAGAATGCAACTCTGCTGTGACTTGCCTCAGTAATAAACAGTCGCATTTGCTATCTAACTATTGGAATTTATGACGTATTAAAACGCTTCTGTATACTGCAGATGAGGACAAAACTGCTTACCGCACGTTTTCATAAAAAGAAGAGCAAAATATCGAGACATCAGGGTCTGGTTTGAAAGACAGACGTCTAAAACGCTGGTGTCAAAAGAAAAAAAAATATACACTAGTCGCCTTAAAATGACACAAGTCATTTACTTAGCTGTTGTTTAGAGACATACGCAAAAGAAAACGCGTATCTGTGGATGTACTGTGAAATGCGTAGCTTCGAGCGTTTTCAAGCAATTTACAACTTGCAGACAAGGTTCTGTTTGACAGTATTCTATTTTAAACGTTTTCATAAGAGGAATGTATTGAAGCTGTTGTTTGACAGGTTTGAAATGTTTTAATGTTTCTGTTTAAGAGTTTTACATTCAGCGTGCTGTAAATAATGCGGTTAAATAAGCTTATGGTAGTCTATTATTTCAATTCATTCCGTGTTAACAAACAGTACCTGCTTCAGCGGTTCTTTGTGCGCTTTCATAATAAAAGCATCTAAATTGTTAACAGACTATCTTTTATATTAAAACTTAATAAATTTATTTTATAATATTTTAATGCTCTGTTGTGTAAGAAACGATCCAAAACATCACGTTAATATGTTATCCGTCCTTTTACATATGTTTTGCGCACTATCGATTTTAAGAGCGTATTGCTCGTGCAGATTATATTTTAAAGTTGTTAAACAAATCAGTGAGTTTATAAGGCTGGTTTATTCTTTCTACAGGCCTGGTTTCAGAGACGGTGGAAAACTTTGTAATTTATACAGTACAGTCTTCAAGTAATGAGTCGTTAAAACTCTGAAACAGTAACATACAATATTCAACATAACCAAAACTCTAATGTAACTGTGAGCTTGTTTCGCATTCTGTAGATTATCTCAGTAATGAAATCTCAGTTGTCTTACATTTTCGGGTTAACGGCTGAAATGCGGACTTATGCTAAACCTATTTTCAGTCCTCTAGGTTTGGTGAAATATATGTTATAAATTCAACAACAGTTATGACAGCTAATATTTAAGCTAAATACATGTTTAGAAGGTAAAAAAGCTAAAATGCAATATTTCAAGGGACTGTGCTGATGAATACAGTAACTTCATGCAGCATCGTTTAAATAAAAGCGGTTCAATTCTGAAGACAATCATGACAACACACAGCCGCTGTTTCCCCAGGATCAAACCTTTTGGTCAGATGAATTCTTAAAACACGTGTCTGTGTGCCCGTGCAGACCGTCTAAAACGGTCAAAAACATGCACCTTTCAATGAATTAACTACATGACATCTGTGATTTATTTATTATGGGCATGTTTAGAGACGTGTGCAAAGAAATACTGTTTCCACACTATCTTCAACTTGTAGCGTGCAACTTTGTGTTCTAAATGAATTAGATATACACGTAACAGAGAAATAGTAAGATCGAGGGGGTTGTGTCTCGTGGCCTCTTTGTAGACACCCGAAAAAAGCTCTACAGTACGTCACAATCTCTGTTAAAACAATCTCTTGTAGAAGGACTACCCTTTTATTATCTTATAATGTTTGACCAGTTTCTGAGAATAGTTTTCATCTAAAAACAATGAAATGCATAGCCCGGTATCATCTAGCGGGGCAGGCCATCAAAAGCAACTTTAACAATATATTTAGAAGAGACAGTATTAGGCCTTTGTTATGACGTTACATGTTTCTGCTGTGTAAACATATTTCCTGTATAAACGACTGTGTCTATAATCTTTTCAAAGGGTATATTGATGTGTTTCTTAATTGCGTTCACATTACCTAGGCTTTAATCTCAAGCGGTAATGTTGAAAGAAATGAGTACGACGAATAAAACGTGCCCATCATGTGTTACATCTGAACAAGAGTTCTAGATGTAAGAAAAAACTAATTTAAAACAGCATTTACAAAAATATGCCCCAGATGCTCGTGAGCGGATTTTCTGTATTCATATGATAGTTTTCTTAGTGACTTGCTCTCTTGAGCTACAAAACATAAATAAATCCTTGATATTTTGTTCTGTAGCCTTTTCAATACTGTGTACAATCTCAAACTTAGTGAATATGTAACTTTGACCCCGATGGTTAGATATGTTTCAGTTGGTAAAACAGAACGCCTTAATTTTCGTGTCTAAAGTTAATGGGTGTCTCACATCAAATAGATAGATAATTGACCTAAACAAATCAAGTCACCTTTATTTATATAGCGCGTTTAACAATACAGATTGTGTCAAAGCACTTAACAGTATCAAGTTGGAGTCTAGAGTGTCAGTAATGTATAATAATAAGATTAAACACTCAATTTTCAGTTAAAGACATTTCATTATTGATTCGGAGCTGTCATTGTCTAACTAAGTTCAGTTTAAATGGTAACTGTGAAATCAAATTTACGATAATCGCTAGAAATTAAGTGCCCCCCAACTGCACAGCTTTGTTTTCACTTCTTAAACAAAAAGAAGTGAAAGTGACATGCGACCAGGTATGATGCTCCATACTCGGAATTCGTGTTCTCCATTTAACCCTCCTCCAAAGTCCCCACACACCTCCGGCAGTGAACACACATGCACACACACCGCAAAACATTACATCCCCCACCGGGAATTGAATCGGGTCACCCGGGTGAAAACCAGGTATCCTAACCGCTAGGCCCTATGGGCCTGATTTGATCCTAACCGTTAGACCATAGCGACATAGTCAAACACTCTCAAGAAGTTTTTCTTAATTTTCATTTATTTCTATAAACACTGAATACTGATGGCTCTCGAGAGAAGGCCTCAGCTACATCACAGTCGTAGTAACGACTTATGCAGTCCGACAACCAGAATGTGAGCCGTTTCATACATAGTCCTGATCGGTCCCAATAGATTGAGAGGAGTATTTCTGTATACATTAACAATACAGACATAGAAACGAAATGTGAATTGTGTCGTCTGCTATCTGACTAAATCCAGCAGAGTAAAAAACATAATTTACAAATCATTGTTTAATAAAGTTGCACAACTGCTTAGGTTCTATCTGCTTTATAAACATTTTCTTGTCTTGCTATACTTAGTGATTTTGTCTCTTGGATGATTGTGGCCGATATGTATCAATACTCTTTACAAGAGCGTGGAAATTTAACATGCTCAAACTTAAATGAATGTACACCTTTCAGTGCAATAGTTTCAGTTGTAATAGTTTTAAGGGTAAGACAGCAATACCTGTTTTTCGCGTGGACAGTTTGCACTAAAATAAATATCTTAGATGTGCCACATCGCTAACAAAAGGCTGTTGGTATTCAAAAAATAATCATAAATGTTGTAGCACAGCTATTTACGCACATAGTATGAGAAACCTGTCATAGAAATTCATTACCAGTTTGTTAGGATCAAAAAGAAACTATGATGATAGTTGAAATAGCCTTGTACAACTCTTTCATGTTGAAAACACATACGCTGCTTTAATTTTTTTGTAAACCATTTCAAATGCCATGCTACTTACAAAAAGAGTCAAATAGTCAAAATGTACATGTTTTGTGTTCTAGGTGAGAAATTTACATCGATAAAGGATTCATGGAAACAACTTGTATTCCCTCCGACTGTTAAACATCACGGGTCTGTCAAATGAGAAAGGTTCAGTCATACGTTTGAAAAATGACGTGTTTGTCACAAACACATCCGCAGAGTTATCTACTCGTGTGAGAAAAACACTGAGCTTCATTATCATCAGGCTATTTTAAAGAATAAAACTAAAGTTTAATTTGAAGACCATAGACATCATGACTTGCTTTAGCGACCCAGAATATGTTTAAAACTTTTTAAACATGTCTGTAGGTGTAATTATTTTACAGACAAGTTTTAAGTGAAAATGTATATTTGTTCTTATACAGGCTAGATTAAAATGAAAACATTTCTTAACAACAAAAAGTAAAAACAACATATACGATTTTACACATTTAAAATGTATAATAATTTACAATAACTTAACATCTTAACACGTCTGTATCAGTCAAAAGTCAAAGATATTTGTCACAAACCGTCAGACACATCAGTTTGGGGATGATAAGATGGACTTATCGTATATTTGCATGTTTCTTATATCAGTTATTTGATCAAATCTTAGTAAAAAATAAAACTATATAGACCAGTTGTTTTTCTTTGAATAAAATAAACCATTATAGTGTAAAAATAAACATGCTGCATTTAAACACACGTTTAATAAAACCATTTTTAAAGTGAGCAAGAAAGTCTAATCTGTCGTAAAGATTCTGTGAGACATTTGTTGCAGCTTGTTTAAGAACTACTTTTGTTGCAAACACCCTCACCACACCTCATTTTTAGTCTAATTTAGGGCTAATTCGTAAAGAAAGTCTCTGTAACCGTCTTGTGTTCATCAGAGGATCGTTTGACTACTTCTAATCTTTGGTTGGTTTAGAGCTTCATGGTTTTAGGTTTGAAAAGATCTAAAAATGTATTTGTTAAAACAAATGTCATATCGTTGTTTAATCAACCTGTTTTTCATTAGATAAACTTCTAAAAAGTTTTTCATTTGTAAAAGTCTAAATGTTTAAATGTAGGAGTGAATGTGCGTGTGTGTGTGTGTGTTGACCATCCAGTGAACTTTTGACAGAGTTCACACGCGCAGGTGTCCCTCATAAAATTGATGCGATGGCTGTCCTTTGATCTACGGCTTTAACTAACCTTCTAACAAAATGTACATGCCATACCACTTCAAACAGTTCAAACACTTCAATTGCTAAACTGTTACAACATAAGGACGGGTATCCGGGTCTCACGTAGCGCACGAGGTGTTTGCATTTCTTTTTTGTTTGTCTCAATTAATAGATAACACCGTCTCGGACCTTATGGTTGGAAAATCAAAGAGAAAATCCTGCTGATTTTATTACACTGCTCGGTCCTGTCAGATATTTTTACGCGCGTTTTAACATGCTAGAAGTTAAGATTGACAAAATCAACGTGTAAAATAAAACAATACAGAGGTTATGTTTAAAAGGACTCTTGCGTAGTTCAATCTATACCGCCCCATCATAGCGTGATGTCTTAAGTTTAACAAAAATCAGAGAGTAAATAATAGGGGATGACTGAATTAAGTACGAATAATTAAATAAAAATAAAGGCCTATGTGTATTAGTGATTTTTTGTTTAAAAGACAACTTGTATAAGCTAATTTTCAAAAGACAAAAACACATATCTATTTAAGAAATAGACGAATTAAGCAAATAAGATAAAATAAACCACGTTTTTCCTATGAACTAGAGTTTAAAAGGAATAACAGTTTTAAAAGTGAGAAGGTTTTCATTAATTAAAGAACGGGTATAGATTTATTAAAATAACGCTCGTTCTAACGTTAAAACATACTTTAATTATTTTAAATCTTTTTAAAAACGGGGTTACATCCGGGGGCTATCGCCTCACACGTGTTAGGGGAGCGGCCGTAGGCGTGGTTTGGTCCGCGGGTCTCCAGCTCGTCATTTGGAGTTTGACATGGACGGAGAGCGGACGAAGTCTCGGATCAGCGCTAGACACACGTGGATTCTTTGTCTTTACGTTTTTTCTGTCCTGACTAGCTTGTAAGGACAGAATAGAGCATGATAACTTCGTTTTAACGGCGTTCGTTTATTTAAAGGTTCTTTTTTATACTTTTAAAACATATGGTCGCAACACGGTGAGATAAGAAAGCCTTTTTCCTTGTATTTACAACTTTTTTCTGAATAAAACAGTTCTTATTTAACTCTGTCAAACTAACTTGTAACGACAGACAACTGCTGGATAGTCTTGTTTATTTTTAAGACTCTTTTTTACTTTTAAACAGTATGATCTTATTTCACAAACACGGTAAGATAAGATCCCCAATTTCTAGTGTTAACGTACGTGTTTGCTACTATTTTGTGGACAAAACAGCCCTTCTTTAACTCCGTCAAACGATAGAAAAAGAAAACTAATGTTTTATTTTCTAACTTTGCCTAACATTGCTTTTTCCCTACAACAAGACGTCTTGTAGGGAAAATAAATCATTGTACGTTTTTACACAATGTGAAAAAACACTTTAATAAAAACTTCCCTTTAACACAATTTCACCATTTAAAGTTTAAAGCACATAACATTGGCCCTCACGCACAACAGTCATAAAAATTCCTTAAACACACTGGACTGGATAATCAACTCCTCATCTGATCCTGGGGGAGGTGTACAACAGGTGTCCACACCAGATGTCCAGTTATGGTGGGAGGGATTGGGGGGCTTGCTGGGTGGTATTTTTATGAGGGCAATAAATCAAAGTTTTTGACACAACGTGCCCTCCCTCTCTCTGAGGCTGGATCCAGATCCAACTCCTCCCACCTTACATATACCTAACCTACCCATCTCCAGCCTCTGATCCCTAAACCCACCCATCTCCACCTCCTAGATGTGGATCCAACCCTGCCCCCTGGATCTTTGTTCTGCAGTGAGGGGCTACTTGACTCACTCAGTTGATTCAGTTTGTCTCTTGCACCACTTTTCACGTCTTCACCCATGTTCATATGACACTGTCAGTACTACTGGCTTAGCTTGCTAGTTATATAGGTGAAATAAGCTAAATAAAGTATGATGTAATAAAATAACAGTATTCCCATTCCAATGACAACATCCAACACAAATCTACGAACATATTCAGGTGAGGTAACCGGTTTACTGCAAACTAGTGAAGCACTCCATTCAAAATACATGTTAGATGGAAACATTGTGCATTACAATCGAGTTTGTAGCTTAATTCACTATATTTGAAATCGTTTGAGCTGCAGTTCAGTTGGTAACAGTTCATTATGTTGAAAACATCCAGTCGCAACAAACATTGGAGTGTTCAATTAATCAGTATATATTGTAATACATATTTGAGAAATGATTGTTGTATTTGATTATATTAGTCTATATAGAGTGCTAGTCAATGTAAAAAGAGCAGATGGAAGTAGATGAACACAAAACAGCAGAACAAAATAAGTTAAAGAGTCAACTTTATCATTCAAATCGCTATTGATTTATAGATAGCAGCACTGCAAGCTACTAGTAAAAACTAGATAACTCCATTGAAGGTACATAGCTACTCAATTTAAAACAGTTTAAAGTTAAAGTTAGCAACTATAGGTGATGGATAGGCATTTTTGTGTTGCATCTAGATTATTCTGGAAAGCATCTGAAAATCCCTCAGGAATCCTGAGATTGGATTAGATGACTCTAGGAACAGCCTGATCCAAGAAACCGACAAGAAGCAGGAAATTAGGCTTGAGTGCCTGGAAGACAAGCCTAATGGGGTGGCAAACCTTGTGGGAAGTGGGTGTAGATGTGAGCATGCCCAGTTCAGCCCTATATATATCTTCCCATCTACCCCTAGGGCAGTTACTTACGCCCTCTCAGGCGTTTGTTTGCTCCGTGGAAGAGACAGCTAGTCTATGGGCATAAATAACACGACTGGAGGTTGGGAAAACAGTTACAGAAGAGTCTCTCTCGGCCGTTGCCCGCCTTATAATAACTGACTTCATTTTTATGACGAATCTCCAGGTTCCATTAAATCCAGCAAGGTACATTGAGGCACTGGACGAGCAAGTGTTTATCGACATGTAGGGGAACACTATGAAGATGAAGAGACAATTAAGACATTTTCATCTGCATAATGCTAGTAATGGCAGGACTTGATTGTTTGAGTATATGAAGGGTAATTATTTTCAGTCAAAGCCGTTCTTTTGAAAGCTGCTTCCTCATATTTGAATTTTTGCATTAAAACAATATCAAACCTTAATTAAAGTCATTAAACTGCTAAAAAATGCACCGTTTCGGACACAGCAAGAGCATTTACTCTCTGCTTATTGAGGGAATAAATAACAAATTAATTCATATTTATTCACACAGAACAAATGACCACAACATACATCTGGAAGAGAAATGTTTTTTGCAGTGCTGCTTATATATAAACGTAAATAATTTCATCATTATAAAAGGATTATATAGGAATGAATTATTCATAACCACCCATTCTACAGAAAATAAATGATATAGGTCTATCATGTGGAAAAATACTTCACACTTGTAGTTTTGATTAGAATACATCACATCCGGTCGGTCGCACCAAATGTGCTGTTTGGTCATGGAAGTTCAAATATTTCAACTCAAATCTGATACGAGAATGCCTTCAAAACTTTGTAATAAAGTCTATATTATATTGTGTTTATTTTATGTTAGCCTTATTTAATGGTCGTTTTAGGTTAGGAATTTGTTGACTCACTCCCTTATGAAAATTAACCATGGTTTTATTATAGTAAAACTGTTGTAACCATGTTTTTTGGCGTATTGACTACCATTTGTATAACTACAGTTTTACTACAAATACCATGGTTAAACTATGGTTAGTGTTGCAAACCCATGTTTAATTTGTGGTAATTTAATAAACCAGTGTTAAAACTCATAATTGTATTGTATTTTAGGATATCATCTCATGTTCTGAGGTGGGTTTTGGGGATTTTCTGTAGGCCTCCTCACTGTGATGGTTCATAACCACACATCCAGACCATCCATCTGCAGATGTAGGGAAACTTCAGGCCGCAGAAGCGCACACCTCAGCGTTCTCCTCAAGCCGAGGAGATCCATCACCAAACATATGTGCTTGTCATGGGGACGTATGAATGGATGAACAAATAGGAAGGCCTGTTTATCAGGCTTCCTCCACATTTCCAGAGCCCAGGCAATAAATCTGACCGTGTCAAAACGGCGCCCCCACGTTCATGGACGCGCGTTGCACGTTGGCAAGCATCTGCCCACAGAAACCTGAAGAGAACAATTCTCTGAAACACATTACATAACAGCATTTTCTCACTCACTGTGTAGGTAAACGGCCAGATACTGCCAGCAGTTCTGCAAAAGTAGCTTCTAAACTGAATTAGCAGTTTTACAATGTATGTTTAGGCTACCCAGGAGGCAAGCCAGCTGCTAACATAAACGTACCTTAGCAGAGACATTAGTTTTCTGTCTCAAGTCTTAAAAACCAAAATTATAACCTGCTAAATTACAAGCTACATGATTTAAAGTGGTTTTACAGTCAAGCTACCCTTTAAAACTACAAACGACTAGCTAACTGCAATAATGCTACAATCTACTTCATTGCACTTAGCTAGTTTGCTTTAGTTGCTATTTCTTGTAGTCTGGTCAACTGCTTTTTACAAAAGGGTAGGTTATAGCTACTATTTAAAACAGTTAGCTAGTTTTTCTAATAGCTTGTAGGGTAACTGCTTTTTACAAATAGGTAGCTTAGACTACTTTAAATTGAGTAATTCAATGTGGTTAACTAGTTTTTGTAGCTATTTCATTGCAGTTAGCTAGTTTTTGCTAGTAGCATGTAGTGTAACTAATTGTACCACTTTTAATTGACTAGCTATGTACTTTCAATGCAGTTAGCTAGTATTTGCTTGTAGCTATTTCATTGCAGTTAGCTAGTTTTTACTAGTAGCTTGTGGCATAGCTAAGTGCTTTAACTTTAAACAACTTTGAATTGAGTCTATGTCCTTTAAAATAGTTTAAAGGTCAAAATAGTCAAACCAAATCAACATCTTTCGTGGTGAAGCATGGAATATTTTTAATATACATTATATGTTTATGATCAAGTTTTACATCAACCACACTGAAAAAAATGATTCATTGAATTTACTCAATTTTTTTAAGGTAAGTGGTTGCAATCAATTTAATTTAGCTACATTTAAATAAACAAATTTAGTTTTCTAACGTTCAACGAAATTAGTTTATTTAAATGTAGCTAAATTAAATTGATTGCAACCACTTACCTTAAAAAAATTGAGTAAATTCAATGAATCATTTTTTTCAGTGCAGCAACTCATTTTTATACAGCAGTAAAATCAAATTAAATTCTATCATCTTAATGTCATTTTGAAGACGACCCTCTATTTTAGCCCCACATAACTGAGGCTGAAATTAATAAAAAAAAACTAACTGATGGCTTAATAAACAATCCGTTGAAACACTCCGAAAGTGGAAAGCGTTAAGGCCGATCTTAAAGATACAATCTGTAATTGATAAAACTACATAACCTGGACCAAATCTTTAATAAATAGACACATCTACCATTGTCGCAACAATTCCAGACTGTATCTCGGTTTAAGATGCCTGGGGATGTTTGGTTATATTAACAATCCAGTAGAAATTAAGTACTTTTATTATAATTATTATTATTCAACATTGTTATTGATAGCTTGGTAGAATGGCACTTGATAACCACTCGACTTTACATATTCCTTCCAGAAACAGTTAAACAGACAATACGCACAAATAAAAACAAGTCTCTTAGTCTTTCAGACTGATGGGGATTTGGTCCAATGGCGTGAGTCCAACCGTCAGCCATTTTGGCTCACCGCGAACAACCCTGCGGTTCGTGGTAGAGCTCTGGAAGAAACCTCTAGGGGCGGAGTTATGTAGAACAAGCTAATGTGTGTGGCTCCGCCCCAGTTGAACCACGCCCCCGATCCCTCCCCTCGTGTCCCCGTTGAGGAAGCCGTTGTTTACAGGATCTGCTCTGTGCTGGAAGCAGAGATGTCTAAGAGTCTCCAGGCAGCATAAGGGTTCAACTCGTCCTGATCTCGACACAACGCCCAAACGTACATCATCCTGAGAACCTTTTCCTGTGGAATACACAAATGCAATGAATGCGTGAATTTTATAAAAACTTACATTTTATTACAAAATCAAAAGATTTGTATTCTATTTTAGTAAAATTACGATTTTTTTGCATTAAGATTTTAAATATAAATTTTAAAAAAATCATAATTTAGATTACTCTCAATATAGATTTTTGATTTCATTAATCACTGTAGTACAATTACTTATTTAATTGTTAATATTATTTGATTAAAATTAATTACAAATTATTATTTTTTTCAAATTAGTCAGAATATATAAATAACATAATAAATTACATATAATTTTAAAAAATACAATTCATATTAAAGGTATAATTCATATAGTCATTGTGTTTAATTCGAATTATGGGTTAGGTTGCTTAATCATATCTATTTATAATAAAAATAATATCAATTAATTAATATAAATAAATAAATTATATAATTCTTAATGGTTCTATAAACAGTTTTTAAAGCTTTTTTTTGTGCAGTGAATTATGAGATATTAATAATATTATTGCTATTAATAATAATACTAATAATATCTTAAAATTATCTAAAATAAATATTTTTTTATAAAATAAATATTTAAATATTTTTCTATGTATTTAAGTAACTATTATATTTTAATTTAAAAACAATATTACATTCACATTTAATATATAGACATGTTTAATTGAATATTTAATGTATGTATGTATGTATGTATATATATATATAATATATATATATATATATATATATATATATATATATATATATATTATATATACTGTATATGCTGTTATAAAATTTGCTGTTATATTTTATTACATAAAAACTATATCTTGTATTTTTTTCTTTTGATTTTAAGGTTCAATATGACCTGGACATGAGATTCACCCACAAGCTAATAAGAATCAGACATTTTACAGGAGAACCTTTATGTAGAAACTAAAAATGAACTTTTAAATGTTCAGAATTAATCAAACACATGACAGCTACTTCAGCTGTGTGAAATAAAACAGCGTTTCTAATATCCACGACCGTCTGAACTCAGCGACTCGAGGGCGCTGGACGGAGAAAATTAACTACAAACTCCTAACGCAGAAACATCCCTGGTGTGTCGTTACATTTGGCCTCTGAGCAGATTTATACCCTGCGATTTCTGCGAACCGCCCAGCCACGGCGGCTCCAGAGGTGAATCACGCCACTGATTCACAAGCGCTAGCGCCTAACGTCATCGCTAATGCTAGCGGTCACTCACCGGGTCGCCCTCCACCACTTCACCCTTCATGTTACGGATGACCATCACCAGCTGAGCCTGGAAGGTGATGATGAGAACGGGACCTTGCTCCATCATCTTCCCCATCGCCAACTACAGCGAAAAAAACAACCGAAACGAGTTACTCCATACATCTGGAGAAGAAGATGATGATGTCATAATGAAATTCAGACGCTCCGATATCCCATTATTCTGCATTATACGTCCATCAGGATGCTCTGATGGAGTTACTGGGCCATTAGGATGCAGCAGATGGATGTTATGTGTCTTTCCGATGGTTCTTACGTCAATGTTATCGATGTCCAGGATCTTGGAGTGGAACTGGAGACCCATGGCTTTGGCCTGCTGAATGGGGTGAGCCAGCTGACTGTACGTCTGCAAGCAAAACCAGAGAAAAACCAGCATTAGTGTATCGAATTTACAGCAGAAGCTGTTATGTGATGGTTTGTGGGACACTCACGGCCTCGTAGCACCAGTCTTTCAGGACGTCCATCTCTCCCTGGATCATGGCCTGCAAACAGAGCGAATGTTCAGCTTTCGCTTGCCTTTAAGGGTAAAGCATGCTGGGAGTTTAGTGTCTCACCTCGAGGATGTTGGGAATGATGTCCCGCTCGCACTGCTTCAGGAACGAGTCCTTGTCGAAGTTCGGATCCACCTTCAGGATCTCGGTCAGAACCTCAGACATCTCGGTTTTGGAGAACAAGCCGCCTGAGAAGAGCAGAAAACACTTACGATGATTCATCTGATTGTCAGTTCATCCGTCAATCGAGCCAACTGTTGTTTGTCTATCTGTTTATCAATCTATCTATCCAACTGCCTATCTATCTATATGCCTATCTATCTATCTATCTATCATCCATATCTATCTATCTACCTGTCTATCCATCCATATCTATCTATCTATCTTATCCATCCATCCATCATTTGTCTATCCGTTTATCAATCTATTTATCTATCTATCCATTTATCATCTATCCAACTGTCTATCCATCCATATCCATCCATGCATCTATCTATCTATTATTTGTCTATCTGTTTATCAATCTATCTATCTATCCATGTTATTTGCCTATCCATTTATCATCTATTCAACTGTCTATCCATCCACATCCACCCATCCATCCATCTATATTATTTGTCTATCCGTTTATCATCTATCTATCTATCCATTCATATCTATCTTATTTGTCTATCTGTTTATCATCTATCTATTCAACTGTCTATCCATCCATCCCTATCTATCTATCTATCCATCCATCCATCAGTAAAGCTAAGCAGAAATGCAGTGGTGTTTTACCGATGATGTCAGTCATTTTGTCAGTGACGGAGCGGGACGCTCTGACGAAGGCGTTGTCACTCTCGTCGTACTTCATCTTCATCTCAAAGAACCCTGGGAGGAGGACAGCACATAAAATGACTCAGGATAATAACACGGCACATATTGTGAGTCGTTCTCTCAGTACAACAATCTGACGTTAAAACAAACGTGTCACATCATGCTTCGGGCAACACGCAGCCCTTCCTGTGGAAAAGCGTTCGATCGTGAAGGGAAAACAGTCTCTGAGCCGATGGGCTGCGGCTGCTCGTTACTGAGCCTCATTATCACTGCGCTTAACGAGCCTCTAATTGATGCAGTGAACTCTTCAACACAACTAACATCCAGAGCCGCTGTGAACATGGGATTGTCGAGGAAGTCGTGGCCTAATGGTTAGAGAGTCGGACTAGTAATCCAAAGGTTGTGGGTTCGAATCTTGGGTCCGGCAGGGATTGTTGGTGGGGGAGTGAATAACCAGCACTCTCTCCTCCTTCAATACCACGACTGAGGTGTCCTTGAGCAAGACACCGGACCCCCAACTGCTCCCCGGGCGCTGTAACATGGCTGCCCACTGCTCCGGGTGTGTGTTCACTTAGGATGGGTTAAATGCAGAGAATACATTTCACTGCTGGTTATATACTCTCTATATAATCGTGTATGTAACAAATAAAAAAAATTCTATTCTATTCTATTCTAACATGCAACAGATCCCTACAGCACAGCGCCATCTATTGAGCATTTCAGTCAAACTCACTGTTAAAAACAACATTGTTGTCCTTGAAGTCCTTCCACTGCTGATACCATTTAGAGTCCTTGTGCAGCACGACACCCATCGCCTCCCTTTAAAAGAGAAAGAAAACACTACATTAAAACATTATTAAAGATTAAATGTTTTAAAATAATTTAGATGCTCTATAGTTCATATTCATGGGTCATTTCTATGTAATCCCAAATTTATTTCACATATGTTTGTTATTATAAAACATTAATGAAATTTGGGGGAAAAATATATAGAACATAATAACATAAAGCTTTGTCAATTAATATCTCATTACCTGTAAAAATGTAACACCTATTATTAATTAATATTTTATTTATACATTTAATATTATTAAACAACTAAATATCAATAATTATAACTATTAAATATTATCTATAATATTTTATTTGAACATTTTAATTATATATAGCCCGCCCCCCCACAAAAAACGGAATGTATTCTGATATTTAATGTGCACTAATACACAATATACATTAAGTCTATAATTAATATGAATTAAAATAATTATTAATTAATACACATAAATATATTATTATATATTATTTAATTTTTTTTATTAAAAGTATAATATTAATATGAATTAAAATAATTATCAATTAATACACATAAATGTATCATTATATATTATTTACAATGATTTTATTAAATGTAGCTAAATATTAATTCTAACTATTATCTACAATAAATATATCTATATTAAATATATCTATAATATTTTAAGCAGTTTAATGGACATTGATACTATTTCAAATATAGTGATTATGCAGCCCAACAAACAAAAAAATACACATTAAATAATATTTTACAAAAAGTAAAAAAACTATATAAATGTATAATTCAATTTAAAATTAAATGGAAAAAAGTTATCTATACAATATTCATACTTCATTAAAAAACAAACAAACAACAACAACAAAAACAGCTCATCATATCATCAGTCCTTGAGAAGAGACCTACTCGTTGGCCTCGAAGACTTTGTCTTCTGCGCCTCCTGCCTTCGATGAGAAATCACTCCTCTTCCTCAGTCTGGTGGGCGGCCGGTACGGGCCGATCTGTCCGAGGTCACCAATCTCTTTCTTGACGCTCTCGACGCCCTGAGGACAGCAAGAGTTGAAACTATTGAGCCATTCAGTTCATTCATCTGCCACTTTCACAACATACACGCAAGAAACCGTAAGATAATTCACAGCTTATACCATAAACAGCATTTCTATGATGAAAACTCAATATCATGATAGGGACCTGTGATATTGCTCGAAAGGCTCCAGTCTTTCCAAGTTTTCCTCCACCTTTAGACACCGTCTCCGCCGACTGTTTGGCAGTTTTGGCCGCTTCCTCCATGCCTTCTTTGATTTTCTTTCCGATGTCTGAGCGGCCGACTTCTTCCAAACCCTGAGGAGAAACACACCGAATCAGCTCCTAAAATATTTTATAAATGTATTACAAATATAATGCTTTGCAGACTGTTAAAATAACACAACATGCATTGAATAACAACACTGAGCAGTTATGCAAATCACTTCAGTTTAAGACAAGACAACCCAGATGAATAGTGTAAAAAAAACACCATACTTCCTAGTTTATTGTTTAGATTAATAATTGCAATATTTTTTGGTATTATAAGTTTTCTAAAATATTTTGTTTAGATATACACATGAGGCATTATCTAATTAAATATGACACTAATTTGCAAACATTTCCAGAGCAGAAATCTGTAAAGCCAGGTTCAAAATTTCTGTTTCACGTTGTTGACATATTAGAGTTAAAGGTTTTTACAGAAGGGATTTTGGATACATCTTTTATCACTCCAAAAATCAGAAAAATACTGTCAATAGATAGAAAAAAATCATGTTTTTAGGAATAAAATGTTATAAAAAAAAAAAACAGGTGAATGATATTTATATATTAAAAAAAAACAGCAAAAATGTTCAGAATACAAATGGGAATAAAACTGTAAAACTTGGTGCATGCAAGTGCTGCTGAAGTTGAGAAAAAACTCATTTTGAAGAAATCACCTTTCAAGATAATATATTGTAATTGAAATCTACAGAGGCAAATAGTGCAGCAATAAACCATGCAAATGATATATGAACAAAGCCCACAGTAAAAACCTTCAGAATATAGATAGGAATAACACTGTAAAATTTGATGCTTGTAAGTGTCACTGAAATGGAGGAAAAACTCATTTTGAGGAAACTGTCTTTTAAAATTTGCATTGCAATTGAAATCAACAGACGCAAATAGACAAAGTCCAGCAAAATAAACAATTTGTATGTTTTCCTTCCACTAGTCTGAAAGAAAACGTGTTATGGAAGCAAAACAGATCATATCTCAAAACAGACTGAGGGTTCATATAGTTAGATTAATATATAAAATTGGCAGTAATTTTTTTTTTCAGCTAGTTGCCAAGGCAACTTTATGTACTGAAACTGAAATAAAAATGAATAAAAACTATATAGTCATATATATATATATATATATATATATATATATATATATAAAATATTGAAATTACAAATACACACAAAATTACCAATCATTTAGCTAAAATTAAAATGAAAACATAAATACTAAACTTTAAAATATTAATAAAATCTATAATAGTATCTCAGTGAATTGACCAATGCTGGAAAAAAACAATGGTTTTTGCCTTATATAATAAATGTGTTTTCCACATAAAATCAGAACAAAATCCAGCACATTATTTTGCATCGTAATCCTTCACAGAACATGGCAATACTGCAGCGCAAACACTCTGCAGAAACATAACGTTCAGCACTTATGAACCTCGCTGCACGTTTAATGAATACATAAATATAAATGTGCTCTGAAATGAGAAAAATTGCATGTCAAGATGTGCTGGAACAGCCAGAAATCAGCGTTAATTACACTCACCTCCTTCACCGTCTCTGATATCGTCCCGAGTGTTTTCTTCAACACTTCAGAAGTTTTAACTGTTTCAGACTCGATGGTTTTCTGGAAGACACCCACAAAAACACAATTTCACAATAGAGAAATAACATGTTTGGCTATTTTAGGATCACGTTAGACATAAAACCGTACATATTTCCTCCTGGCTTGCTTGAGGGCTTCTGAGTCCTCTAGTTTTTTGGCCTCATCACGAAACTTCTTGATGCTCTCCTTCATCTCCTTGTTCTTGCTCAGTTCCTGCTTGAGATTGTCCACAAACTCTCCAAGGAAGCCTTTCCGACCGCCACCGGAGGACATAAACCTTGCCTGCGGAAGATATACATGTAAAAAAATGCTGTAAAATCACAATTTTCCCCAAAAAACGAATGATGTGTGCCACTCACCTGCGCTGTAGCAGCGGCCGGGCCACATATCCTGTAAACATGAGCTCTGTCGTATAATGACCCATACTGACGAGTGACTAAAAGTGCAGAACTTCTCCTGACACACAGCTGAGGAGAAAAACATGCATAATAATACAGGATTTCCATAATTATGAATGCAAAAACAGCATCTAATGACAGTCTGGCCACAGATAAACATGCTCAGGTACTGATGTCACTGTCAAACAAGATTTTACACATAAATTTCTCATATATCATAAAACTCAGATGCTTCTCCAAGAGATACCATGGTATTTCCATGGTAAATGTCCAAAAAGCATGGTAAAACCATGGTACTTTATGGTTAAGAGGTCTAAACACAATAATCCTGTCTAGCATTTTATTTTATTTTTTGGTGATTTGTACATACCTAATGTGATTTAAGAGCTTCGTTGGCTATGTTAACTTATTATAGTTTTTTATGTTACATCAAGGCCAGAATCATGTTTCATAAGCATGACTGATCAATCTATTCACATTTCTGCATTAAAAACGCGCGGTTCTGGTGAACCAAGCGCGCGCTCGTGCTGCTTTAATCGCGGACATTGCGTTTATCATACCGACATTAATCGCGTTGTTAATGAGCGCTTAATAAACGGTTTAAATGAGAAACTCACCTGGTAACACTGACATAAGGAGGCCGCCATCTTGGAAGCGCTGCGAGTGACCCGTTTGGCTGGTGACCTTGCGACGCAATTCCGGGGGAGGAGCGACGTCTTTGGGCAGCCAATGAACAGACTCCTGTTCTCTGACGTCTCACTAAGTATGTTTTTAATATATTATATGTAATGAATTATATATATATATATATATATATATATATATATATATATATATATATATATATATATATATACACACACACACATATATATATATATATATATTATAATTTTATTAATTATTATTAATTGCTAAATACACACAAACACACACACACATATATTTTATAATTGTATTATTATTAATTGTATATTTATAGATAGACAGGAAGAAAAAGAAAGACATCAAGCTTATTTTTATTAAAATATTTCCCCTCAAGCACAGTAATGCAGAATAATTTATCATTGTTTTATCATTAGAAAACTAACAATACAACAGAAAAAAAGTGTAAACATATTCCTTGCTGTCATATGGCAATGATTTTATTATTTTATACAACCTTTTTCCTTACAGTAACACAATAGACATTTTGCTTTAAGTTTTTCATTTCTGTATCAACTTTAGAGTTTTTAAAACAAACCTTAATTATAATGAATATATGAATTATGTTGAACATGGAAATTAAGCTTAGTCTCAAAGTACCAAAAGAAAAAAAATATAATAGAGAACTATAAACCACATAAAACATACAGACAGCCCTAATGTTGAATTAATACAATGATATGAATCACTATCCCCCGGTTTCACAGACAAGGCTTAATCTAGTCCCAGACTAAAATGCATGTTTGAGCTGTCTCAACTGAAAATATCTTGCTCGGACATATCTTAAAATATGTCAGTGTCATTGTTTTGTGTCAAAATGCACACCTGTAATGTTTTCTTCAAAGAAATTTTTGTAAAAGTTGCTTAAATATCTTAATTTAACTAAGGCCTAGTCCTGGCTTAAGATAAGCCCCGTTTGTGAAACCGGGCCTATGTCTTGTTTTTTCTTTTCTTTTTAAGTTGGTAGTTGATAATCAGGCCTTCTCCCAACCCCGCCCCCAAAAACACATCAGCCAACCAGATGTCAACTAACCTGAGCGTTTAAAAAGATTGACAGGCAGAGAGTGTTCTGATTGGCTAAATTAAGAGTTCTTTCCCAGAAACACATGTGATTTCTCACAACACGTATTTTAGTGAAAACACACTTTAAAAATCAAGATTTTCATCTGCCGAGTTTTTAGCATGGTCGATATTCATCGTTGAGTGACTTCCGATCATAACGTTTTGTGCGTTCTCAATGTGGATGCATGACGGTTGTTGCTGCTGCCATTCGCCGTGTTGCGGATGCATCGCTCCATGCGACGGAGGTGGATGCATTGGTACAGATGGAGGATAAAACATGTTATTTTGCTGCATTCCGCTTTCTAGTCTCAGTCGCTCTAATTTTTCCATCTCTCGTCGCAGCTCCACATTTACAGCATTCTCCTCTTGTATTCTCTTCTGTTCCTCGACTAGTTTCTTACGATGCTGTTTGATCCTCCAAATCTTCTTTTGAGTTGCTACTTTTTCCGGTGCGATGGCCTGTCGGGCGTTGCGTTCGAACATTCTGCTGCTTTCATCGAGAGCGACCTTCGTCTTTAACACTAACGGAAAACTTTTGCGCATCAAACAGTTCTTGCGAGGTAGCAGCGGAATTACGGAGTTCATTTTGTGGTGGTTTTCCAGCGAATTCACGATCGCAGAATCGGCGCTAGTCGCGCCAAGGTTGGAGTTGAAGTTCTGGGTGAGCAGCAGCAACGTGAACGCCGAATTCTCGATGGCGTCCTCCATACATCGCAATGTCGACCTTCCTGGTTGCGCGAAGTCATCGGAAAACGTTGCACCAACTCCAGAAATAATACGTTCAAGTTTGTCCTTGAGTCTTTGCGCCTCGTCCGAGTCTTCGGCTTCGTGTAGGATCACAAAGTGGTAAAACATTTCTTCTACGTCGATTTGACTCGGTTCTGGAGAGCTAAAACTGATAGGTTGAGTTGTCGGTTTGTGATCGTTAGCATTTAGCGGTTGAGCTCGAAGTTTATCACCGTCATATGGGGCGGACGCAAAATTGAGATATGGGTTTTTGGATGTCACAAGTTGGGAGCTTCCATTGCGGTCTAAACACTGCTTCGCCTTTGTCGCGTCATTAACTTCTGCTGTCAGTAGCTGGTTCTTTGGGCAAATATGTCGTAGTTGGTCTTGATTGGTTGTAGTTCCACCATCTGTTGGCGTTCGTAGACTCATCGGCTTTGATTCTTCCATATTGGATTCTGTAGCAGTTGGCAAGCTAATTTCGATACTGTAATGCGAGCTTGATTGCTGAGATGATGGAGGGCCATTGTTTCGACCTAGCGACGTCAAACTGCACGTTTCGTCAGGAAGTTCGGTGCTGGATTCATTGATAACGTCAGGCCCGCAGACTTGCTTTACTTCCTCCTCGACATCTAAAGATAGCAAACCAGCCATTCTGCTCGACACAAGAGCTTTGCGGTACGCTTGATCTCGTAGCGACTTGTCGCACAATCTCTCCTGCACCAAAACGGCAAAAATTCTTGCAATATCCAATAACGCATTGGCGTCTGTTGACTTAAACCCGCCAATGTGGCTACTATTCACACGTTCTCCATGCATTTTGACCATTTCGGCTAAGTATTTTTCAATGCTGCTGTCGCTGTTAGCTTTTAGCTTAGCATGCACCTCTCCAATCTTCTTAAGGAGAATCAAGCACATGGCATTCACCATTTCCTCGGCCCATGTGTGGACCATTTTGAACGTCAGGCTGACCCATCGATCCTGACCAGCCTGGGAAATGATCTCAAATGCCTTGGCGAGATTCGTGAATTCTTGATCCACGAGCTCTGCTCCACCGTCTGCCATTGTTTACGCAAATACGGGCGATCATACGTGAATATGTGCTCTCATATGACATGTTCAAGCCATTCCATTCAATCTGAAGTCATTTAGATGAACGTGAGCTCCTGAATGCTGAAAGACAAAATGAAGTCTATTTCAATATTAATTGTGACATTTCCCAAGCTAACAAAATATATTCTATGAACGTTTTGCTAACAAGTTAAAACATTGTCTGAATGTTCTCTGAACGTTTTGAAACGGGTAATAACATTTAAAAATGTCAGACTATCAGACATCATATCAGACATTTAAAAAAAATCGAACTAAAATGTTTTAGAAACCATTCTGTTTACATCGTTCCATGAACAATGCATCAATACTTTTTTGTGCTTACATTTTGAGAACATTATTACCAGATAACTTTGAACGGGCGTTCTATTAACCCTACAAGAACTTTCGCTGATAACTATCAGAGAACATTCTCAGAACGTTAGCCAAAGTTCTGAGAACGTTCCTTGTAAACTGGGTTCATTGACTAGATCATAAGGATTATTAAAAATGGCGTATGAATAATAACATAGAATATCAAGACTTGAAAATAATCCCAAATAAGTGTTGAACGATTTATCAGCTGTTTTCTTCAAATAGCAGTCTAAATGACAGTCGGACGTGACGTTCACCAAATAATTAATAGATGAATACTACATCACTCAATGTATTTGATAAATATGATAAAGAAACACAAAAGACCGCGTGTCTTACCTTTGTAATAGTTCTGCATTCATCCAGAAGCAGGAACTGAGAAAAAGAAACAGACTTTCACAGAAGAAACGGCGAACCTGTAGAAATGGACTGATTATCAAACATAAAGAGGCTTATAGTACCGGTTATATTATATCTATAACATGAAGTGACACATGAATGTTTTAAAGACTGAATGTTTGTCTTCTCGTTTTCTCTTGTAATGCGGAAGAAGGTAAGTGTTGGACTTCGTTCGTAGTTTCAGATGACCAGAAGATGGCAGTAAAATTGACTGGGTAAATTTTGAATAAAACTACCTGTTGATCTAGTGAATTTTCCTTTATGCTATTTAGCATCAATTTTAAAATGAATAGGACTCGTAGTTTACTTGACCAATGTTTTATTTATTTTTTAATTTAAATTACTGTGGGCTTTCATGCTGCATATGTGCTACTCAACTGTATGCTTTCATTCGTCATCGCCATCGGCCTCATCCAGGACGGTGACGAGTCTGCTTACAGACAGGAGGTTAAGGATAGGGATGGGCGATACCTCTTATTTTATTTTCGATCCGATACCGATATTTTCAAGCCCAGTATCGTCGATATCGATACCGATACCGATACCTGTACTAAAATGATCTTTTAAATTATTAAATATATAATATATAAGAATATAATCAGTAATTATACTCAATATTAGATTTTAAAGCCATGTTTTTTTAAAACATTTCACAGGCCTTTTTTTTGTTTACACTGTCAGAAATAAAATACTAAAATTGTATTTTAGCCCTTTACTGTGCAGTAACCTCAAAGGTGCACCTATACCCCTAAAAGGGAGCATATTAGTACCATACAAGTATGCATGCTTTAAGGGTATAGATAATTTACAAAGGTGCACCTTTGAGGGTACCTCATGAAAAATAAACATGGTGTTACATACAGTAAGTACTAAAATGTATTATTATCATAAGCGCCATAATGGTAAATTTGTGGTTGCAGTTTTACTACAAATACTGTGGTAAACTGTGGTTACTGTAATAAAACCATGGTTCATTTTTTTTAAAGGCTGTCAGAATGCTGTACTCATAAAGGTGAAACTTTAGCATATTTTTGTTCTGACAGATTTATTAACAGCAATTACAGAACATAACAGAATCCATTTGAACTTTTAACAACAGTTTAAATTTACTTACACAATTACCTATTTAAAATAAATATTAGGCTACATGTACACAAAAGTTTGGGGTTAGTAAGATTTTGTAATATTTTTTAAATAAGTCTCATGCTCACCAAGGCTGCAATTATTTGAACAAAAATACAGTAAAAACAGCAATATTGTGAAATTAATTTTCTATTTTAATGTAGGCCTCTGATAATGCATCTGTGATCAAAGCTGAATTTTCAGCATCATTATTCCAGTCTTCAGTGTCACATAATCCTTCAGAAATAAATATCATTTGCTGCTCAGGAAACACATGATTATTATTGCTGCTTCATATTTGTGTAGAAATCGTGATGCATTTTTCAGAATTAATTTTATATATAGCAATAATGATATGTAATGTAATGTAATAATGTGGCAATGGTTTTTTATGATCTACTTATGCTTCTGATGCTTCTGGGAAACGCAGCTCTATTTGAACTGTGACTGAGCCATGCGTCAGCAGCGAACGCTGTCTGTGATTGATTGGTTCTGTCTTTCAGCATTTGCGTGTGTTTCGATGAGCAGGAGAAATAGCTCTAACACAGTTGTTCGCTAATATAGTCTATTTTTCCATTTAGAAGCTTATTTTATGCACCAAGTTTCTTAATAAATAAAATTAGTGGTTACAAAAAAATGCACTTTAGAATCGATATTTTTATGTGAGGATCGATCCTTTCGATACAACATCAGTATCGAAAGTATCGATACTTTAGGATCGATCCGCCCATCCCTAGTTAAGGAGCTGGCTGTCTGGTGCAGTCTAAACAACCTGGAGCTCAACACGCTTAAAACTGTGGAGATGATCGTGGACTTCAGGAGAAACCCCCCAGCTCTCCCCCCACTCACCATCATGAACAACTCTGTGAATGCAGTGGAGTCATTCAGGTTCCTGGGAACCACCATCTCTCAGGACCTGAAGTGGGACACTCACATCGACTCCATCGTGAAAAAGGCCCAGCAGAGAATGTACTTTCTTCGTCAACTGAAAAAGTTCAACCTGCCACAGGCGCACATGACACAGTTTTACTCTGCTGTTATTGAGTCGGTTCTGTGCTCTTCTATAACTGTATGGTTTGGGTCAGCCAGAAAATCAGATATAAGAAGACTGCAGCGGACTGTTAGGACAGCAGAAAGGATCATTGGTGTGCACCTGCCCAGCCTTCAGGATTTGTACTACTCCAAAGTGAAGAAACGGGCAGGTAACATCATCACAGACCCCTCTCACCCTGGACACGACCTGTTTGTGCTTCTCCCTTCAGGCAGACGCTACAGATCTCTGTGCACTAGAACATCTAGGCATAAAAACAGTTTTTTCCCCTATGCCATCTCCAGCCTAAACCACTAACACAGGAATTATTACCTGTGTTCTGTAATTCATGCTATGTAAATATGCATATTTTCTATACAGCTGTAGGCCTATATATAGAGTAAACTGCACAAATCTCTTCTGTTCCAGATTCATACACATTATTATTATTTATCGGTAAGCCTCTTTAAATGTTCTCATGTCAGATATGTATGCAGCAGGGGCGTAGTTTGTGGGGGGGGGGGGGGGGGGGGGGATACTCTGTGCGCGCCTCGAGAAGTGTGAAGAAGATCTGCGCGAGCCATTCCTATCGCGAAGCTGATGGTAAAATATGAGATCTATTTGAATTCTGTTGAGAAACTGACACTTTAAAAAGCTATGGAGAAAGTCGAACATTAACTAAAAAAAGGCACAAACTAAAAAAGACTGATGAAAAGAGGAGAAAACATAATCTTGGACCAGCACTAACATAATATTAAAATATTTTTAAACTACTCATGACCACCTTTACTATAATTTATCACATTTTACTGTAGGCTTATATATTGTGTTAAATTTAGTCTAACTTGTAGAATTTATAATAGATAATCTGTTAAGGGAATAGATTTTCCCCTAAAGATTTATATTACAACTGTGGCATAGCTATTGTTTCTAAAGGCTGTTGTTTCTCATAACAAATGTAATATAGATTAATAAAGTCATTATTGGCCTGCTAATGATTAATAGGCTAGCCTTATTACAAATGCTACAGTTAAGAACTATGGTACTTTTTCATAAGAGCAAGTACAAGTCAGAATCAAGAGCTAATGATGAGTGCTGGAGAAACCTTCAGATATTCAGTGATGGCATCGATTAAACCATTAAGAGCCTGATGAACTGTTGAGGAGTAAGAAATAAACAATATCAATATAAGAACATGTTAAGTTAGATTGACTTCCCAAGGCGTGTTGAATTAGCCTAAGTGTCTAAATAATATTCATTATATAGCCTATGTAAACAAGTAATTGTTAACTAGCCTATTACTTTAGTGAAGTTACACAATCAACCAACTTTGCATGTGTGGTGGATAGCACAAAAGACCATTTTACAAAAATAATCATTTAAGCAAACAAATAAATAAGTAAACCCTAAGAGGGAGCATGACCCAGGGTCCACTACAACCCCCCAATGTTCAAACCAAAACTACTCCCTTGTGTGTGTGTATGCGTGTATGTACCAAGAGCTTCTTAAAAACACAACTAATTCCTTGTGTTTGCGCACACTTGGCGAATAAAGCTGATTCTGACTCTGATATTCCATGTGCTGCTGGCAATTACTTTAGGCTATATTTTGTTAAATAAAATATATATATTACCAATAGAAAATATCAGTGAATTTTCCACTTGTGATTTTAATATTCATATTTGAAACAAATACGTTTTTTTAGTTCTCAAACTATATAACATTAGGATTTAATATTAAGAAAAAAAAGTTTATATCATTAATTTCATATACTGTTTGCTTATTACTTGACGTTGAATATATTGAAATATTATATTTTATTTGTAAATTTAATAAACAACTAGAATTAAATGTTAATTATTTATTAATTAAAAGTAATTGAATCGTTTTAACGTGTGCTTTTATTATATAATACACCGCCAAATTTCGCGAGACTACAGGAGATCCAAGGAGCCAAGCATGTGCTATAACGAGAGCAGGGTTTCGCGCGCTGAGCCTAAGCTCCGGCAACGCTTGTGAGTGACGCGCGGCTCGACCAATCAGCGAGAGGCTCTGAACTCCGCTCCGCCAATCAGCGACGCGCCGTGCCCGCGGCAGGAGGGGAAACACGTTGTTGAACACTTTTATTGATTCGAGCCCCAGTGCGTTTCGCGGCAGGATTGAACTGTAACAAAAGTACAACAATTTCACACTTTTAGCGCTTTAATTGAATTGAAATCACGTCTTCTGTTCTCAAGAGGAAGATTACAGGTAAAGAGCCGTTTTTAAAATCAGATTCGGTTGATCTTTAAAGGTATTGTCTGTAAAACCATGACTACGCGCCTTATTTTACTGTGTAAATATTAATACATTTGCATTTGTATCTTGTGCATGTTAATAGTTACTTCATATTTAGCGCTTTTCAAACATTTCTTTCTTTCACTTTCTGTCTTTGAATTTATTTTATATCAGCCCTATGCCCTTAAATGAAGTATAATTGTGAGGTTAATACGATTTTTGCTATTAAATCAGCTAAAATGTGTGTTATCAGTGTCTTACAGGCTGAAATAAATACGCATATTTGTACACAACAGTTCAAAACAAGCCCATGAGAGACAGGACAGTGTTTGTGAAGGTGTAACTGGAGTAATGAATGGGTTAGCCTTACATACACTGATTTTATGTCATTAAAATGATAAATGTTTAGCTATTTGACTCGATTAGTTTTCATTTTCAATTAGTCCTAGTTTATTTTTGACATTTCAGTGTCTGTTTTTGATAGAGACCACCCACAGCATGACCAGTGCACAACCCCTTAATTAAATGAACGCGATTTGCCGTAATTCTGGCTTAAACTGATTCATTTCTACAAATAAACCCCATATAGACTCATATATGAAGTTCAGGACTCATTCCAGCTTCCTGTTGTTATAAACTCGATAACATAAAGACTGATGTTATTTCACCCAATGCACTACCATTGAGTGACGTTAGGGGTTTCCGTCTATTTCCGCCAATAACAGGCGTGGCTTTGAGAGCTGAGATATCAACAAGGCCCTTTTTATGCTATTATACACTGTTTCACCGCTAGGAATGGAGAATAAGCTCTCACGCCAATTTGAAAATGGATCTAGACAGGTAGCATGGTAATACCATGGTTTTTAGGTATGTATCATTGGTGCTACCATGGTTTTTTTGGGCACGTACCTTGGTAATACCATGTTTTTTAGGCCTGCACCTTGGTAATACTATGTTTTTTGGGCATGCACCATGGTAAAATGATATTTTTTGGGCATCTACCATGGTAAAGCCATGTTTTTGTTCATCTACCATGGTAATACCATGTTTTTTTGGCATGCACTTGGGTAATACCATGTTTTTTAGGCATGAGCCATGGTAAAACTGCATTTCTTGAGCATGCAACATGGTAAAACCACATTTTTTAGACATACCTTGGTAAAACCATGTCTTGCGTTAGTATTGTTTGGTGTGCCCTTGTAATATTTTATATAAATATTGCAATCATTTAGTACAATGATAAATGCATACACCATGTTCGGACATTCATTTAAAACCTATGAATTGATCGTAAATGGGAAAACTAATAAAAAATATTGGTCAAATGGCGTGGAAAAGTTTAGAAATCAAAGTACCTTGGGATTTGCCGTTCGTTAGCATCACTGTATTGTGCTAACAGCTTTTTTGTAAAGGTAACGTAACTCTACATAAAGTCGTAAAAAAACAGATCGCTTCTCGAAGTATCAACCCTAAAAGTGCCGGAGGAGACGAACGAGGAAAAAGCTGCCAGTGTCACGCACGTCACTGTGAAATGAACACCTTTTTCCTGCTCGTTTGAAGCTTTTGGCTCGGAGCCATAGTCTGAACTATAAAAAGCAAGGCAGGAAACAATCTCACTTGATGACGTCACTCGTTCCAGGTTTGCCGCCATGTGGATCCAGGTGCGCACTATGGATGGCAAGGAGACCCATCGGGTCGACTCCCTGTCCAAGCTCACCAAGGTGGACGAGCTGCGTATGAAGATCACAGAGCTCTTCAGCATCGAACCTGAGATGCAGCGACTCTTTTACAGGGGCAAACAGGTGACTTGTGGCATTCATAAGTTGTTTTACTTCCATAAAGTGGACAGGGATTGGTTTTATCTGTTAGAAATTGATTAGGTAGTAAAAAATGAAGCATTATTTTGTGTATTGTCGTTTTAAAGGATAAGTTCACTTCCAGAATATACATTTCCTGATAATTTACAAACCCTCATGTCATCCAAGATGTTCATGTCTTTCTTTATTCAATCGCAAAGAACTTAAGTTTGAGGAAAACATTCCTGGATTTTTGTCCATGTAGTGGACTTCGATGCTGGCCAATGATTTGAAAGTCCAAATTGCAGTTTCAATGCAGCTTCAAAGGGCTCTACACACGATCCCAGCCGAGGAATAAGGGTCTTATCTATTGAAACGACTGGTCATTTTCTGAAAAAAAAAAGAGAAAATTATCCACTTTTTAACCATGAATGCTTGGCTTGCTCTAGCTCTGCGATGCACATCTTCACATTACGTAATCCTGTTGGAAAGGTCATATACGGTTAGCTCTTAGTCTTTGTAATTCAGTTAAAAACTCCTCATTTTCTCCAACTTTAAAATCATCTGACATCATTGTTTTAATTTTTTTGTAAAGGGCAATGACTTTAAAAAAAATAATAGATAAGATAAGACCCTTATTCCACGGCTGGGATCGTGTAGAGCTCTTTGAAGCTGCATTGTAACTGCATTTTGGACTTTCAAATCATTGAAGTCCACTATATGGAGAACAATCCTGGAATGTTTTCCTCAAATGTAATTTCTTTGCGACTGAGGAAAGAAAGACATGAACATATTTGATATGGGGGGTGAGTAAATTATCATGAATTTTTTTTTTATTCTGGAAGTGAACTTATCCTTTAATGTCATCTTTGGGCATCATAGATGGAAGATGGCCACACACTCTTCGACTATAATGTTGGGTTAAACGACATCGTGCAACTACTGGTGCGTCAGAAGCTCCCGTCCACGCCGCTGCCGAAGGACAAAGAGGCCGAGCTGTCCGACTCAGACTCCGGCTGCGGATCGGCCCAGAGCGAGTCTGATAAGAGCTCCACACACGGTGAGAGCGACGGCCAGAGCGCCGGGACCTCGGGCCAGACTGACACGCCGGATCTCATCGACCCTGGCTTTGGCTTTTACAAGGTGAGGAACTGAGATTAAACCTTATTAGAAACTCATGAAATCATTCTTGTGTAAATTGTCATGACAAATCAAATTAAAATTCCACTATAAATGTCTCGTTTGTCTCTAGTATATTGAAATTATTAATTATTTTTAAACGGTTATTTAAATAATTATAATTTTTTACAGTAGGCTCTTAAATCTTTCTAAATTGTCAAATTTGCGTAAATTGGTTAAGCATTCGTAAAACTATTCTTTTGCAAGAACTAATATGCAATGTTTGAAAAATCACTTTGTAGGTAAGTTGTCGCATTCAGTTACCAGAGCGCATTTGCATTAATTGCTCATGAAACTATTCTTATGCAAATAGTTGCATATTATAAATTGTTATAAATTGTTGATTCCACTATAAACGTCATGTTGGACGTTTTGCTGGCTAAGTTTCTATTTTTACATGATCTACAAACTTAATTTTAATAGTATAATGAACAAAGTTAAGTGTAGTTTTTTTTTTCTCTAATAGTTAAAATGTTTGTTTGATCTATAAATGTATGATATTTATACAAGTTAAAAAAAAAAAAGTTTAGATCCCAGTTTAAAAAAACACTTTGTATAATGAACAATTCAATATTGATATTGAAGTTGGTATTTCAATTTTAATTGTGAAACTTATAATAAAGTTTTTATTATACAGTTAACAAGTTTTGTTATATTTACAATTATAGAGTACATTTAGCAGACGCTTTTATCAAGTGATTTTCAAAAGAGAAACAAAAGCAATTTTTCAGTATTTAAATGTATTAAAGAGATTTAAAAAAAGTTTTGTTACACTAGGCTCTAAAATTTAGAAATTGTCAAATTTGAGTAAATATTGTCACACTTAATTTGCATCATATCGATTCCATTACAAATGTCTTGCTTTTCTTTTCTTTTTTTCCCTATCTTATAGTTAATGTAACTTTTAAACTGTTTTTAGATCAATGAGTTTGTGGACGCTCGAGACTTGAACATGGGTGCTTGGTTTGAGGCGCAGATTGTTAATGTGACGAAAACTACAAAGTCTTCGAGTGAAGACGGAGGATCTGATGGGGAAGAGGAGATCATTTACCATGTCAAATATGAAGAGTGAGTAAAAAGTCACTGTACATATCACACTGATCCTGATTGTGAATCTTCTGCTCCAGTTAAAAAAAAAATCATATTTGACCTTAGTTGTGAATGTGAGTTTGCCGTCTGAATGGAATGACACAAATATTTTGTTTACAACAAAACCATGGTAAGAAACCACTTTATATCGAGTCCTTGCGAGCTGAACACAAAAACGAATATACAATGTAACTGCTCTAGTCTGATTCAGTATACTGAACAAATGATTCCTGTGAGGCGATTCCTTTAATGAAATGTTCAAAGATGAGTTACTGGTTTGAAACCATGCAATTTACACCATCAGCATTGAGAGAATCCCTTTCCGTAGGCAAAATGGACTTTATAACTGAAATATGCCCAAATTAATCTGAATCAAACTAAAATCGGAAAAAATTGTTAGCTTGTGTATTAAATGAAATAGAGAAATCTTTAAAGATACTCTGTATTAATCCTTCGTTTTTATGTGTGCTCAACAATGAATACAATTTGACGTATCCAAATCTTAAAAAAAATCTGTGAGTCATGAACAATTCAAAAGATCCATGAATTTTCACTTTGTATCAAAGTTAACAACTGATTCACTTTCTGAATCGCAAGTCATTTTCAGTCAGAAGTTTTTATGACCCAATTATAAGGTTGACTTGAAGGACAGACTTTTAAGGCCATTGCACACTGAGTCTGAAATTTTCGCATGCGTTGTTCCGTTTTTTCGTATTCCTCATCCTTTCCTATCAAAATGCATGCAACGGATGCGAAAACGCAGAAAATCGAACCTGAAAAACTCTAAACCAAATTATTTTTTTTTGTTGGATGAAAGTTTCGGAGGCAGTGTGCAGAGACCTTTTAGAGTAAAACTGTAAGATGTATAACACATTCAACTTTATCTTTTCCAAACCGGCTCACATGATCTACAAAAGTTTTATTTTTTCAAAATTCAAACCGATTTCAGCATGAACACCTGGATTCATCGCGAGTGCCTCGTGCACCTGTTAACATCTCCAAGTTTCAGTCTTTCCTTTCATCTGTGTCTTAAACCGTTTATCAAAGGCGGTCTGTTTAAACGTCCCACACTGTTGAATGCTAATGGGGCGCATGTGCTCTGTGCAGTTACTCTGAGAACGGCGTGGCGCAGCTACGCGGGAAAGACGTCCGTCCACGGGCGCGCACGGTCTACCAGTGGCACCAGCTGGAGCAAGGCATGATCGTGATGGTGAACTACAACCCGGACGATCCAAAGGAGCGCGGCTACTGGTACGACGCTGAGATCCAGAGGAAGAGGGAAACACGCACCCAACGCGAGGTTTACGGCAAGATCCTGCTCGGGTAGGACAATGTTTTAGTCTTTAAACCTCAAAGACCGAGACAGCTGCCCGCGGCTAAAAATATCGCATTTGTCTCGTTTGGATATTCAGAGGCTCCGTAGCTTACGTGATTACGTCATCACATTTTGACAACATTGGTCAGAAGAAACCAATGCATTTCGTCCCTCTGAGCCAAACAGAAATGATTGCTGATGCTTAGTCCCACCCCCTGTGCCCAGATTGGTTCAAACTGTCACATATTCAACCAAAAAAAATAGGTTTTGGTTATTTGAACCGTTGTTTAGCAAGTTTCTTTGAAAATCGGCGCAAAAGTAAAGTGTGTCGTGCGTGCATGAAAACAAACACACAATAACACATTTGCATGAGAGCAGTCTCTGAAAAAGCCCAGAAAAACACAGGAGAGAGCACTTTGGCATAAAACAAACCAAAAACAAGGATGAAAAAGCTGTACATATCTGATAAAGCACTGGAATTTAGGTATTCGCATCTCGAGGCGATGCCCCGGTAAAATCAATTCTGATGCAGAGTGCAGCCAGCGGATCGATCCATTTGGCTGTTTTATTATGTAAATAATACTTATATAGTTCATAAAGATCATTTGCACTTTTTTTTCTGTTGCACTCTGTATGTTTTGTTATTATAAAACACCGTTTCCATTTTCTTTACTCCCTAAATGTTTTTGGACACATCTGTATTGTTAGTAAAGTAAATATACCTGTTTTTCACTGAAAATGCGCCTATAGCAATATTGTAATAAATGGCTATAACTTGCTTGGGGAATGCTATATGTAGAAAAAATATATATTTGGAAGTGTAAAACACCCATATACAACTTTCTAAAGAAAAAAATCGAAACTTCAGGAGTTTCTGTTTGAGTACACCGTAAAAAAACACCCAATTATTGCTTGCATTTTTCTTAAAATTCTGGAAATTCATTAATTCTTAGAGAAAACAAAGGGAAAATTGGGACTTTAAATTAGCTAGACTGAAACTTCAAGTTTTCTTGTTTATAATGGTAAATGGCACTTAATGCTGACTGCTAGAATAGGTCTGAAAAAACAAAGAAAAGTACAGGCGTGTCAGGTGCCCCAAAAATGTTCTAGGTCTTTAAGGGTTAAAGGAATAGTTCACCCAAAAATGAAAATTCTGTCATTACTCACCCTCATGTCGTTCCAAACCTGCAAAGGCCCGTTCACACAAGACGATAACGATAAAGATGTAGTTCTAAAAATTGTTCTCAATATTCAAGAATAGCAGAGTCCACACCACAACTATAACGATAAAGGCACAGAGAAACGATATCGTTGAATCACTTTCAGAATGATTTTTTCCAGCTAATGAACGATACAAACATTGACAGCCAATCATAATCCATCCTGCTATAAGGAGCTCGATAATTTAAAGCGGCAGACGCGCGTGCACTTAGAATAAACAGAAGATATCGTTCACTGGTGTGGACACTAGGGCTGCACGATATTGGAAAAAACTCACATTGCGATATTTTGTTTTCTGCAATATATATTGCGATATTAAAAAAAAAAAAAAAAGATGATTTTAATCTCTATTTGTAAAGAAAAAATATATATATATATATTTGGGTGATTTTATAGGTGAGTAAATCAGCATAGAAAATAAACAAATTACAACCATAGAATCTGCGTGGCTCTTACCTTGTCAACACCTGACACGCGAGACGCCACAAGATACTGTAGAACCCATAATCAGTGATGCTGTCTGTCTACACTGGATGCATGCGCGGCGCGACAAATTCCCGCTCTAATCCCGGTCTAAATCCCCGCTCTAACTGATGCCTCGCTCTATCTATGACGTACTGACACAAAAGTTCAAATGATTTGTAACAGTAGCTTTGTCGCGTCCAGTGTAGACAGACTTTGGGGCCATAGGCCGTTCACATGTCGTGGCTAAAAACACGTGGAAAACGCCACCCGCGCTGCTTTCTCCTTCTTTCCAAAGCGCTCTGGAGCTTGCGCTTTCGTGGCTTCTGCCGTTGCTAAGCAACCGTGATCAGCGCTCTCCTCGACAACGCGGAAGTTTCAGCAAAGGATAAATGGATTTCCAGCACTGAAATCTTGCAGTAGCTCTGCTACTAAATTTATTTTAAAATGGATATCTCTGTACAGCTGTCGCGTCTGGTGTAGATGCAGTGTCTGTGTGTGAGCAAAGAAAACAATCAGTATATATATAACGAAAAGTATAGGCCTACTAAACATCGCACATCCTGCGATGTGACTATTGCGGATGCGTACATCGCGATATCGATGCTGAAACGATATATCGTGCAGCCCTAGTGGACACTAATAGTTATCTTTATAGTTATCATTCTTGTTGCGAACAGGGCTTAAGTCCTTCGTTCATCTTCGAAACACAAATTAAGATATTTGATGAAATCCGAGAGCTCTCTGACCCTCTCATGGACAGTAAGGGTTTTACACGATCAAGGCTCAAAATGTAGCAAGGAGATCGTTAAAATAATCCAAGTGACATCAGGGGTTTAACCGTAACTTTACAAAGCTACGAGAATAATTTGTTTGTGCAAAGAAAAAAAATAATGACTTTATTCAACAATTCGTCGTCTCTGCGTCACCCTATAGCGCTATTTGGGAGAGTATCACGTAAGTAAACAACGTAAATTTGTTACATAGCTCTACAGTCTTTTGTAAATATGTAAACCACTTGAAGTATTCGTAAAATAATTTTTATGCAAGAACGAATATGTAAAATGTTTGTAAAGCCCCTTTTTATGGAAGTTGTCACCTTCCGCAGGAAAAATGAGCTCTGATTCCTTGTGAAACCAGTGTGCAAGTTGTCGAGCAAATTAGATATTTAAAATTGCATTGGTTCCACTGTAAATGTCTTGCTGGTCATTTTCTTTGTTTCGCTCACAATGTTTGTCCGCACTTTCTACAGAGACGCTGGCGATTCTCTCAACGACTGTCGCATCATGTTTGTTACCGAAATCTACAAGATCGAGGAGCCAGGAAGTTCGGAGGGTCCAGGAGCCTCTTCTGACAGCCCTCTCAAGAGTGAGTCTAACTTTTGTGTATCGTATTGAACCTAGATTCCGGTTTTGCAGTATTCTGTCTCAATATGTTAAGCGCAAACTATAAGGTTTCTCATTTCTGTCAAATCAGGGTCGAACGGACCCGAGTGCAAGGTGTGCAAAGACGACCTGAAGAAGAACTGCCGCATGTGCAACTGCCACGTTTGTGGCGTGAAGCAGGATCCCGACAAACAGCTGCTGTGCGATGAATGCGACATGGCGTTTCACACCTACTGCCTGAACCCGCCGCTCACCACCATCCCTGAGGACGAGGACTGGTAAACGAGTTTATCTAATACTTCCATTCAAAGCATCAATAAATCAACTCTTGAGGGATTTGAACCCACAACCTTCTAGCGACATCAAAAAACTTAGCTTTTAGATTTAGCTTTTTTTGTTTTCGTGCTCACAATGTTTTTTAAATTGAGCTACAAACTGAAATATTTTCAATTGTATAATGATGAAAGTTCACTGTTTTGAATGTAAAGCTTTGTTTACAATGTTTAAAAATAAAGATCTTAATTGCATATTTTGTTACGCTAGGCTCTAAAATCAATTGTAAATTGTACAGTGTTTGTAAACCCATTCATTCTCGCAACGAGGACTAGTAAAGGAGTTCTCCGTCCCTAATTACTTATCTAATACGTTCCTCCAAAGCAACAATAAATAAACTCTTGAGGAATTTGAACCAACAACCTTCAGACATCAAATAAACTTGTTAGCTTTAGCTGTTTTTGTTCTCATGAAATTTGTCGCTTAAATTGATCTACAAACCTAAATATTTTAATTGTACTTTAAAGAAAAAACTTTGTCAGTTCAGTAAGTTTCAGTATCATACCGTTTTATTCATGCAGTATTTTAATGTTAAAGATTCAAAACAACTACATGTATTTTTGTTACGGTAAGATAGAAAGTGTAAATCATTTGTAAACTGTTCGTCAAACCATACTTGTGACGAGGACTGGTAAACGAATTCTGTCATTAATTACTCATTTATCTAATACGTTTGTCCAAGACCACAATAAAGCGCTCTTAAGGGATTTGAACCAACAACCTTTGGCAAGAACGAATATGTAAAGTGTTTATTAAACTACATTATATGAAGTTTTCACCTTCAGCTAGTGAAACAAATTTAATTACTCATGAAACCTTTGCATAAATTGTCTGCACAATTAAAATAAAACCATTGTCGTTTCCACTCTAAATGTCTTTTTCACAGGTATTGTCCTGAATGCCGTAACGACGCCAGCGAGGTGGTTCTGGCCGGAGAGAAGCTGAAGGAAAGCAAGAAGAAGGCCAAGATGGCGTCAGCGAGCTCGTCCAGTCAGAGGGACTGGGGGAAGGTGTGTTTCAAAATCGGGCAAAATCACAAACACAGGTGTGGGATTGGTTCAGATGAAGTGTTTATGAGCCTGGTGTCTCGTTTGGCAGGGTATGGCGTGTGTCGGCCGCACTAAACAGTGCACCATCGTTCCTTCCAACCATTACGGCCCCGTTCCTGGAGTCCCAGTGGGAACGCTGTGGAAGTTCAGAGTGCAGGTGGGAATATACCATCTGCTTGAGTTTATCTTTTTATTTTCTTAGTAGGCCTCTTAAATGGTCACAGAACCTTAGAAAGTATTAGATTTATTTTTAAAAATAATTAGATTTTGTTTTTTTTTAAATGTATATTAATAGTTTCCGTTATTAGTTTAATAAATGAGTGAAAATAGTAAATGCTAGTTTTTTTAAAGGTGTTCTATAATAATGGAAACCCTAAAATATTAGCTTTATTATTTATACATAATTCTACTACTTTAAAATTAAATTGTAGTTTGTTAGCAGTATTTTATTTTGAAAAAAAAAAAATATATATATAATTTTTTTTTTTAATAAATTATGGTTTCCATTATTATTTTATTAATGAAATAAAACTAATAAATAACACTAGTTTTTTTTAGTCCTATCTTGTCTAAATGACTTGATTACAAACTTCATAATTAACTTGTAGTATTATACAATTAAGTTTTTTCATTTTTTTTTAAGGATGTTTAAAACATACATGGTGTTTAACACTGCTGTAAAATTAATTGTATAAAACTAACTGATTACAATTTACATAATGATAAAATTTGTTTTATCATACAAGTGTTTATATGTAAAACTTCACTTCAATATTTATGTATATTTGCATTATTTTCATATTTTTTTAAAAACAAAAAGATGCTTAACTTTTTTTTTTCCCCCGAATAATTCATTAGTTAAAAATATTTATAAAATGAAAAAGTCCAGTAATCATGGGGGAAAAAAATTTAATTAATTGAGAACCTTGTTTTTGCTCACTGTCCTGAACTGTGGAGACGTGTTGTATATGAATGTGATCTTGATTAATGTGTTTGTGATGCTCAGGTGAGTGAATCCGGCATTCACAGGCCTCACGTCGCTGGGATTCACGGCAGAAGTAACGACGGCGCTTACTCTCTGGTTCTCGCAGGAGGCTACGAAGATGACGTGGTACGTTTGTGATTCTCGCTCAAAACTGTCCTTCAAGAACTCTTTCCCTTCCTCCGTTCACCTGTGACTCTGTCTTTATTCAGGACGATGGTAACGAGTTCACCTACACGGGTTCGGGGGGTCGTGACCTCTCGGGAAACAAGAGGACGGCCGAGCAGTCCTGCGATCAGAAGCTCACCAACATGAACAGGTCAGAGAACCATCACATTATTAAATAATGCAACTTGAATTTCCTTGGTTTACTATTTGGAGTTATATTTATTTGCATTGCGCTTTATGCAGTATCGATTCAAAGCAGCTACGCAGTAACAAACTGGAAGATATCAATGTTGCGAAGATGAAATCGCATCAAACACGGACAAAGTAGATGTACGGTTGTCTTGTTTTTATTGTTGGTTTGTGATTTGCAGGGCTCTTGCTCTGAACTGCAACGCGGCGGTGAATGAGAAGGAAGGCGCCGAGGCCAAAGACTGGAAAGCTGGGAAATCTGTGAGAGTCGTGCGCAGCTCCAAAGGACGCAAACACAGCAAGTACTCTCCCGAAGACGGCAACCGCTACGACGGCATTTACAAGGTGAGCGATTTGTCCGTGTGTTTTCAGCATGATTGGGCGCTTTGCACTTTTTTTTTTATTCTTTTTTTTTTTTCATAAATTTTCTGTGACTTCATGCGATGGACCTTTAAAATTTAACGTATATGTTTTTAATTATACTTTCAATATGCATGTTTTTTTAGTTTTATTAGGTTATTAGTTTTTATAGGAATTTGTTATTTAATTATAATTAGTCATTTTTTGTAATTTATTAATACAAATTTAAGGCCATAATTTTCAAAAAATATATATTTTAACTTTTTAAATATGTATTTTACTTTGTTTATTTAATTATACATAAATTTACGTGTTTTTAGTTTGATTATACCTTTCAATTATGCTTTAGTAAAGTTATTGATTATTATTATGTATTGTTTAAAATAATTTAGTTATAATGCATTCCAATTTACTTTAAAAAGTGTTTTATTTGTATTTCACACTTAAGTTATTTTAATTATATTTTATTTATTTATTCGTTCCAGGCACATTTATTCATTTACATCAGTAATTTTTTTTATTATAATTAAAAAAAGAAAAAATCGAATTTCGGATTTAAAATAAAAATCCACATTCGAATGCAAAAACGCTGCATTTGAATTTTAGATATGCGTCAGGCAGCCTTGTCAGTGGCACACAAGATGTGATGACGATGTAAGTGTCGTTGCATTTTAATGCTATTTTTAGCCTATCCAGTTGAACCCACTGGATGCGGCGCTGCTCATTCAAAATATTGAGGAAAAAGAGCACATCAATGTGGAGAAGATGCTGTTTACCTCAAAACTGAAACCAAGCCGTTCGCACAGAACGCATATTTATCACATTTTCTATAGGGACATCTATCACCGTTGCACTCGCGTCTCGCACAAGAGAGCCGCATGTTTAGAAAGCCATGGAAAATTAATGTAAGTTCAACTTTGGAAAAAAACATGCCTCGAGACTTTATGGCGGTTTTCCTGCATCCCACTGCATCAAGTTTTTAAGTGAAAAAAGTAGGCTACTCTTTGTGATTGGTTTTCAGTCCTTAGTATTAAAACTATACATACTTGCACGATGCTTGTTGTTTCTAATTGTTTAAACGCAATTAATTATATATGGTTTTTAAACATTATGCACTTTTTTTCAAAGATAGTCTTGTTTTTTTTATTGCTTTGAAGAAACGTGCATTAGTACGGTAATATTTTGATCGATGCACCCTCTTGTGGCCTCAGCAGAGAAGCAAAAAGCTTTTTTTCCACCTAACAGAAATTATGCCTTTTAAATTCAAATATAATTCAAATATTGATATTTTAGTACAAAATTCGAATTTAGTTTTTCAGCCAATTTGACAGCCCTAAAACACACATTTATTTGAATTATATTTATTTAATGCTGTTGCATGTGGGAAGTAATTAATCGCCGTGTTTATTAGGTGGTGAAGTATTGGCCAGAAAAGGGCAAGTCCGGCTTCCTAGTTTGGAGATACTTGCTGAAACGTAATGATGATGAACCTGCGCCATGGACCCGCGACGGGAAAGAGCGCATTAAGAAACTGGGGCTCACCATGCAGGTAACGTCTGCCAGATTTCACTCAAGTTTTGCCCATTTCGTTTGAGAACCGCTCATGAATCCTCATTCTCTGGTGCTTCAGTATCCTGAAGGTTATCTGGAAGCCGTAGCTGCGAAAGAAAAGGAGAAAGAGAACAAAAACGATGATGACGACGTTGAAGAAACACCCACCAAGGGCAAGAGGAAGAGGAAATCCCAGACCGGTAAGTGAAAACGTCCTGATTTAATAAAGACCGAACCTAAAAATCAGTCACGTTTTGTCTGTAATGTCTTCGCTTTTCTCGATCACAGTGGACGAGAAGAGCTCTCCGGCCAAAAGCACGCCTAAGAAGATGAAAGTGGAGGCTTACAAACTGAGCAGAGAGCAGAAGGCCTTGATCAAGGACGACGAGCTCAACAAGAAGCTGTGGGACGAAGCCATGGAGTCTCTCAACCTCGGACCTGTACGTTCAGACCAGTGCCTTCGTTACTGTCATTTGTCTTGTAATTAAGCCGCTCTGATGATTGTTGGTTTAATTTGTTCGTGTCACACTTGTAGCGCTTCATCAACAAAGTGGAGGAAGTTTTCCTGTGCATCTGCTGCCAAGAAGTCGTCTATCAGCCCATCACCACAGAATGCCAACACAACGTCTGCAGGGTAAGAGATAAAACCACAGACACTTACGTTATATAGCAACAACTGACTTTTGAGTGGACAATAGAACACTACCAAATTTTCCTCTGAATGCGAGTGATGGACCTTGAAATTAAAGTATTTGAATTATACATGTTCTGTTTTTTTTCTCGTTATTCTTATTTGGTTAATTAATTTTAATTTAATTTTAGTTATAGTTTAATTTTTTTTTTTTAGATAACTATACTTTTTTTTTTAAATAAGTTTTTATTTTAATCACTTTTTATTTTAATTATGCGTTAGGAAAATGATGCTATTTATATATTTTTTTTAAATTTTACTTTTTCAATTATATATTAATGTGTATTTTGGTTAGTTATTTTAATTGTAGTGTTTATATTTTAATTATGCTTGACTTTGTTGTTTTTTAAATTTGTAAATGTGTAAAAATAGTAAATTTACCTTTGGCGATTTCATCAAATTTACCTCAATCCTAACTTATTGATTTATACTTTTGTTTTTGTTATGCTTTAGTAAAGTTATACTATATATTATACACTAGTCAACATTCGAAGTGGATCAAAACCTTTCATCAAAGTTGTCTTAAAACCTAAAACCAAAATGCGTTCTTGTCTTAGGATCCACTTCAAATGTTGACTACTGTATTGTACTTTTTCAATTATATTATGTATTTTGGTTATTTAATTATACTTTTTATTCATATTTTAATTTTCCTTGATTCTAGTTTTTATTTTGATTATACTTTTTTAAATTATGCTTTAGTAAAATTATTTTATTTATTTATAATGTATTTTTAAATAATGTATACTTATACATGTATACTCTTATTTTTTGAAAATGTATTTTGATTTTATTTGTATTTTAATTATACCTAATTGTGTGTTTTAGTTAATTTTATTCATCTGTTTTAATTTATGTACACGTCAGTTATTTTTAACAGTTTTAATTATACTTATTTATATTTTAAGTAGTTCTTTTTTTTTAATAATTGTTTTTATTTTAATTATACTTTAAGATATATTTACATATTTTAATTATACATTTTGTGTGTATTTTATTTACTTTATTTATCCCTCCTGCTGATGTACAGTATTTCTTTTAATAGAAATATTTCTATTAAATTGTGAAAATTAGCTTGATGAACTGTCATTATTTTTTAGCAGCAAAATAAATGATGTCTGATTTTAGGGTTTATGGCAACACTTGAGGGTTTCTTTTCATCATTACACATGCAATGGTTTGTATGTTTATGAATAAGACAAACCTCCTCTTCGCAGGAATGCCTTCAGCGATCTTTCAAAGCCGAGGTCTACACCTGTCCGGCCTGCCGACACGACATGGGCAAAAACTACCAAATGACGGTGAACAAACCTCTCCAAGCCATCCTCACTCAGCTCTTCCCCGGATACAGCAGCGGCAGGTGTTGACGCTGACACTGTCGGCTAAGGGATGCGGCACGACAGAATTTCAGGAACGAAACATGGATTTCGTTTTTTTTATATATTTAACAAATGCATCAGGTTGTAGGATTGATGGAAACACCTCCGCCTTGATTGAACATCGCTACTTGATTTGGCCCTGTTTTGTGATCTGCCTCTATCTAGCCACTTGACTTCTGTACGTTGTAGTCATTTCTTCCGAATTGCGATCTTCGTATTTACGAGTAAAGTGATTCTAGTCATGTCTTAGCTATAGCCGCTTTAAGTGACTTGTTGCCTTCTTGTACCCTACACCAGCACAATGAACCATAGCTATGCACAATTACGATGTTCGTTAATCACTTTCTGCAGCAATTTGTCATTACGATGATTTGTACGAAAACGCTGGCTCTAGAATCCCGTTAAAAAAATCTTGTTGCTTCATAAGTGCTTTTGACATTTTTACTGTACCATCGTTAGCGTTAACTGAATTTAATGATTGCTAATATCACATACATTTTTTTTTGCCATTTGCTGTTAACAAGCTTTCGTACGAATGCGGTTTAGAATGGTTGAGTTTAAGGTGCTGTAGCGTTTTTACCATTGTTAGTGTTAACTAAGAACTATCTATGCACACTTCTGATGTTTCTTAATTTTTCAGAAGCAGTAATTTGTCATTACGACGATTTGTCCAAAAGCACTGGCTCTAGAATCCCATTCAAATGATCCCATTGCGTTATGATCAGTGCGTTTGATATTTGTACCACCGTTAATGCTAACTAAATGTAGATGAACTAGCTATGCCCTAATGTTTGTTCCCAACAATTCTTCATTGTTTGACGGTAACAAGCCTTCATACGAATGTTAAGATCCGCGCGTGCCGTAGCAGTAACAATTTTACTGTACCATCATTAGCCTTAACTAAATTCAAATGAACTAGGTATGTACTGTTACAATGTTGGCTAATGGTTTTTTGCCAGCAGTAATTTGACATTGCAATGATTTGTGAAAGCGCTGGCTCTAGAGTCCTGTTAAAACGATCCAGTGCATTTGCCTTTTTACTGTACCATCATTAGCGTTACCTACATTTAAAGAAAATAGCTATGTACTATATACAATGTTTGCGACGTTAATCATTTGACATTAACAAGCTTTCGTACAAATGTTAACATCCATGAGTTTAAGGTGCTATATACAATGTTTGCGACGCTAATATCCAAACAGGTTTTCCATCATTTATTACATTAATAAGCCTTCGTACGAATGTTAACGTCCATGAGTTTATGGTGTTGTAGCAATAATGTTTTTACTGTACCATTGTTAGCGCTAACTAAATTCAAATAAACTAGCTATGCACTGAGGATGTTTGCGACGTTATCTCAACTTTTTTCGCCAGCAGTTTTTCGTCATTTATGAAAATGACCAGCCTTTGTACAAATGCTATTAAGATCTGTGAGTTTAAGGTGCTGTAGCTTTACTAGCACACAAACGCTTTTACGTTTTGGCTTTATTAAATCTTTTATCGTACTGCCATTATTGGTAACTAACTAAATTTAAGCTAAAAAATTATTCATTTTAACCCTAATAGTAATTTACATAAAAAAAACCTCTACATTTGTTGAACTTATCCTGTTTTTTCTTATCCATTTTGATAAGCAACTAAATTAATATGTTCTGAAATGAATATATATTATCCCTCTTTTTTTGTTTCATTTATTTGCTTTGCTGTTTAACTGCTGTATGTACTTTAGAAATGGAGTGTCATTTTTCCACTAACTTCTGCCGTTATGCAAACAGTGGTCATGTGCGTAAAACCGATCCGCAATCTGCATTTCAGGTGCTGTTTTGAGTCGATCCCAGATCCGGTTTTAACCGCCCTGGTCTGCCTTGACTTTTCTAAGGTTTTCGAGGTATATCCTTGAACCGTTTTCCGCACAAACCCATACAGATTCTCATTCAGGAAATATTTAATTGTATTGTCTTTTTCGCCCGTTGACGTTCTTTGCTTGTTGTAAGAGTTATAGTATTTGCTAAATAAAATGCCTAAGGCTGCAGATAATTACCTTTTTGTTTTATTTGTTTTTCTTAGTTATACCTGAACTATTTCTAATATTTGCGTAGACTGGAGCTGTATATTCTGAAATTTGAAATTGTATATTTTTAGCACTTGTATTTAGCAATTTTATGTAGTGATTGGTGCATAGCTATTTTCTTGCACTGGGACGAGTGCTATATTTTTCAATAAACTGTATTGAACTTTTTATATAAAATAAAACCCCTGTGTGTGCACTCTTTTTAAAATGCTCTGTGTATCTCATTTTTCAATGAAAATTTTATTTTATTTGAATGTGCGCGACTTGATTCATTAGTGGTACATAGTGCAGTAAATGGTAAAACTGTTTGCGCTAAACCAGTGTTTAATAATTAAAATGACAAATGCCAATTTGCAATATTAAGCAGCATAATGGATTGTTTTGTTCAGAAAAATAACGAAGCGTATGATACCCGGAAATCTCACACGTTCTTGCGTTAAAAAGGCGGATAACTCATTTGTATAGTATTATAGTAGATATTTGTATAGTCAGTAACGACATCTTTTGGGATGATTTAGTACTTAACTATCTAAGAGTATAAGTTAGTTAAGTTTTAGTAAGAACATGTTGATCTAAAGACGCAAAGTATGATTTCACCTTTTTCTGAAACAAATGTATTTCTTAACCCCTTAACTGTCACCGTCCCGTATACGGGACGCCTAAGTTTACTTCACTATATTACACTTAAATCCTAATGTAATCATGACAAACTATATATCGCTGGAAAGGTCTAAGTCTCCTAAATAGATATATTTCCATTTTTTGTTGTTACAAATTATGTAGTAACAGTAATAGATTCATTCATGACAAGAGTGCACCAAGCGTCTATGATAAATCAACATCAGAACAGGAGTTCTGACCTTTGCCACAAAAAGTCTTTATATCCTTGCCTTTTTCCCCATCACATGTTTTAGCAATCATCATAAGTTATATACCATTTGAAAGCTTAAAATCTCAAAATTCATCCTGTGAAAACCATTTTGAAATCAAACATTGCGTTACCATAGAAACGGTACTTTAAAATGTTTTGGCAGGCTCCTCCCCCTTAGCGGCGGTGTCATATTACAAAATGTATTACGGTCTTTTAGAATCAAAACTTTTTATAATCTTGACGAAACATATCGTAGGAAAGGTCTGAGTCTCAAGATTCCATATTTGGTGGTTATTTTGTTATAGATGTAATATTGAGAGAGAAATTGATAGATTTGTGACAGAAATGCATAAAAAAAAATTCAATGGCGTTTCAATGGCTGTTTGTGGTATAACGCCTAAACAAAATCGCATATGAACCTCAATTTTTTTTATATCAACTTCAAATTTGGAACACAACTTATGTAGACACATGGCTTTAATTTTATAGCAATTTTGGATTTTTAACTATTTTTTTAAATATTTATTTTATATAAAATACAATAAAAATTGTATAATACATTTTCTTTACAGTAAATTTAAACTTCTATAACTTTTTAATACTTTAATTTTATTAAAATTTCTGTATTCAAAAGCGTTCATGAATTATAATAATTTAAGTTTGGATACTGCACTTTCTCGTGAATTTTCAAAAATGGGGGGGGGGGGGCAGTTAAGGGGTTAAACCACAAAAGTTTCCCCCAAATTTAAATGTCATCCTAAATAAAAGATAGAAAACAAAAATAGGGATATAAACTGGTAGATGGATATTATTTTTGTGTATATGCTCTATAATCTTTGAACAAATTGTTTAAATGGAGGGTTTTCTTCTATTTAAAACGTATTGTACGCAAAACATGTTTAAAACAGGAAGAATCTGGGATATAAAAGGCATATGCTACAATTGTACCGGAAGACACACTGTTAATACGTGAAATACGTGATTTCCGTGATAGTAGAATGCACAAACACAACATGAAAGGCCGGTTGTGCCGTCAATCGAGCGCGCCAGCCAATGGGAGGCCACGCTTTGGTGCGATCCAGCCAATCACGGCACACGTCGCGCTGCAGTGGGCGGAGACGCGGCCCAGCGCTGCTGTAGCACAACCGAGCCTTTGGAATCCAGAAAACGGATAGAATCGAGAAGAAAACAGCGAAAAAAGAGCAAAAAACGAGCCAGAGCAGGAGGTAACGCGATATATACAATCCTTATAGCGCTTCAGGGTCGAGTCCGCGGACACTGGAGCAGTTTGTATGGTTATTTGTGATGCTACAGAGCAGCTGTGTTGATTTGCTTGTCAAATCAGGAGCATAAACGCTTCTGGTGAGAAATATAAGCACACTAAAGCATATGCTCTTGAATACAGGCGTGCATTTTGATCCATAAGTCACAGTATGTGATGTATATGTGTTATTTCAATCGCTTCCTGTGTGGTTTTTCCTGCATTTCGCTTTAGTAGCCATGTTGCATTCTGCTGTAGGCTGCACACACACACAAAGGCCATTTAAACCTCATCTCCTGCTGATTGAACTTGAGCTGAGCTGAACACTGAGGATTTAACATCGATCGCTCATTTCTTTCTTTCATGCGTGGATGGTCTCTATGGTTAAGCTTCAAGCATGTTTTTAATATGTAATAAACTACAGTAAGCGAAAATGAGTGATAGAAAGCTGAGTTTGAGCTGAATTTTGCGTGCAATTATTGATTGTTTATTGCATGCATGCGTAATCTTTATGGTAACACTTTAGTAATATCTAATAAAATTAAATATAAGCAATGCATTTTGCATGTAGATATTGCTTTTTTTTTTTGTAAAGGAGTTAATTCACCCAAAAATGAATATTTGCCTAAAATTGAATCACCCTCAGGTCATCCGAGATGTAGTTTGTTTCTTCATCAGATTCGAGGAAATGTAGCATTGCATCATTTGCTCACTAATGGATGTGAATGGGTGCCGTCAGAATGAGAGTCCAAACAGCTGATAAAAACATCACAGTAATGCACACCACTCCAGTCCATCAGTTAACATCTGGAGAAGACAAAAGCTGCGTGTTTGTACAAAACAAATCCATCAATAAGACGTTTTTAACTAAAATACGAGCTCATAATCCATAATAACGCTTCCACAGGTGAAAAAGTCGTCTGATCTGATTCAGGAGAGAAATCTGCACACAGCTTTTGGCTTTTCAAGATGTTAACTGATGGACTGGAGTGGTGTGGATTACTGTGATATTTGGATATGTTTGGACTCTCATTTTGACGGCACCCATTCACTGCAGTGGATCCATTGCTGAGCAAGTGATGCAATGCATGTCTGCTTGGTTTGTACGTGAACTGGGATGTATTATTATGCAGTCATTGATTATTTCATTCATGCATGCATAATCGTCATGCTACCATGCAGACTACAGTGTAGTTATTAAAATATAATCAAATAAAAAATAGTGACGGCTGTCCAGAGAGCGCGTGAAATCAGTTTTTATGCACGTCTGCTTGGTTTGGACAACTTCTGTTTCCAAGAAGCGACAAGCAAAGGGAAAAACGAATCCACTGCCTCTATTTGCTTTCTAAGCTATTATTGATACTATCATTATTTATTAATATTATTTTTTATTTAGCTAGTTGTAAGAATTCTGTATTTGCAATGAAAGTATTTCCATGCCATTTGAATATTAATGCCTTGAGCAACTTGTCATTAAAATCTACTTATGCATAAGAAAATATCATGCAAAGCATCACGGCTGCCCGAGTCTTATATAGCTAACTAACTCTTCTGTGTATTTCAGATATTTTAGTTTAGTTAACTTTAATTTAATTTAGTTTGCCATTTTATTATTGTATCATGATTGGCAACTTCATTGTGTGCAAAAATGTATTTATATCCTCTTTAGATCTGTAATATTAATTTTAAATTTGTATTACTCTACTTCAAAATAGCATGTTTGTTTAAAAATGTGCTTTAAAGAATATTTCCATTGCTAGAACATTCAAATTCAGTCCATGCAGATTGCATTCGTAAATTGAACGGCATATCTTTATTATTGCTGTGCACAATAATCTGATTTCTTATGCAAAATCATGCAAAGATCCAGGATTTATTTCTTTTTCATGGCTGTAGAGTGTTTTCATCATTCCTGTGGTTGTTGTGCTCATGGTTTGTGTGTTTCTGATGAAAGCGTGTGTAACTCTACAGGTCAGACGAGGTTTTCAGCTCGGTGACAGTAATAATGTCTGAGATTTTTGCTTTTGGCTCTTTGGTAATTGGCCTGTTCAGAGCAGGTTATTTTTCAAAACAAAACAAAATTTAAAATAAATATAATAAAATAAAAAAAAAATATATATATATATTATATATAATAATATATAAAATAATATAAAATAAAATGTTTTTTATCAAACATTGCTTTTTTTTTCATACATTTCTCCATGGCTTGTGGTTTGTAAGTCCTTTTAAATAAAACCCATCTCCCACTGGAATAAATCTATATAACATGAAATCTTTACATGCTATAGAACTAATCTACAAATACTTAAAACAATGTTTTTCTATTTCCATTGTATTCATGCAGTTTTTAATAGTTCATGTTGAGATATTTATACTTGAAAAATAAATTTGTCACATTGCAGAGCCTTTCAAAATGAACTATTGAAGATATAAATACCATTAAAATTTGTGAAAAGGCAACTAATTACAGGACCTTAAATGTATGTTTTCCCGTATATATTCATATGAATTGTAACCTAAAATATGCATGTTATAAAATAAATATTTCGCAGTTTAATGAGAGTTGAGTTATTCCTCAACTATCATTCATGATTGACTGAATTGAAGAAAAAAAATATTAATTAGTTTTATTGATAGATACGTTTATAGTTTTCATCTTTTCAGTTAATATCTGGACTGTTTATCCCTGAACAGTAGATTTTAAATTTTATAATTTGAATATAATTATGAATTGAGGCTGTTTTTGTCAAACTTTCCCGTATACATTCATAAAAATTAAAACCTAAAATATTGATGTTAAAAACAGAAAATATTCACAGCATAGATATTCTCCAACTACCAACTATCATTTATGATTGACTGAATTAAAGATTTTTTTACACTGCTCTGTATATTAGTTTTAAATTTTTAATTAGTTTTCAACTTTTTAGTTCATCTCAGACTTATTTTTAAGTATTTGTATTTCTGTCTGTAAATACTTGAAATAAATACACTTTTTCATACATTTATATAAATTGAAAGCTAAAATAGTGATGTTAGGATATAAAACTTCTACAGTAAAGTTATTCTTCAACTCCGAACAATCATTTATGATTGAGTGAATTTAACAAAATAAAAGTTTTTCAACTTTTTTAGTTCATTTCAACAGTTTTTCTCTAAATGGTTTTAAATGTTTTCATTTGAAAAATATGAATTTGGTTGTTTTTGTTAACCTTTGAAAAACAGGTTTCTGGTAGTGATGTTCATTCATTCAGGCTTTTTTTTTCGCATTATTGTCATTATTATCCTAAAATTTATAAATGTTTACATGTACATATTGAGATATTGATGTTAAAAAATAAAGACTTCAAGTTATTCATCAGTGACCTACTATGATGTATGATTGACTGAACTGAAGAAAAAGTTACAATGATTCATAGATTAGTCTTATACTTAAGTTTATAGCCTAATTAATTTTTCAACTTTTTAGTTACTCTCAGGCTTATTTTTAAATTTTTGATATTTCTGGACATGAAATTAATTTCATATATAACTTTTTCATATACACTCATATTAAATTAAAACTTAGTTAGTGTGAGTGAATTTCATAAAAATTGTTTTATACTTAATAATTGTAATAGTGGTGTGGTTATTGATTTGTGATGTTTTTGTATTTGTGTCCGCAGCATTAGCTGACCTGAAGTCATGGACCCGGCTTTACCTCCAGACCTGATCCCTGAGCCTGAACCGGCTCCAGACATCACTTCACAAGCAGACGCCGCTCAAGATCCTTCAGTCCAACCCACCCTGGATTTGAACCCGCAGCCATGCCTGGAACCGGTTTCAGATCTGGCCCAGGAACCTTCTGCTGAACTGACCCTGAACCCAGAAATAAAGCCAGAACCATCAGCACCAGAACTCACACCAGAACTACCGATCCCAGAACCGGCCCCAGCAGCTCCTCCTCCTCCAGCGGCCAACTCCTGCAAGATCATGACTTTCAGACCCACCATGGAGGAGTTCAAGGACTTTGGGAAGTACATCGCTTACATCGAGACCCAAGGAGCTCATCGTGCTGGTCTGGCAAAGGTATCGAATGGAAGTTTGATTTAGGATAAATTAACATTTTAGATTAAACGGAAGTTTGATTTAAGTATACAATATATAATTAAAATCACAAAATGAAGCAATTTTCTTATGCTTTCAATAAATTATGTACATATATTAGTTTTTTATCAGTATTGTAAATTTCATTATCACATTGGCCATTGGAAAAAAATGTTTATTAAACATTATTTTCTTTTGTAAATGTTAAATAAACTTCATCTGAATAATTTTCTCCAAGCTCTTTATCTTTATCTTAAAAATTAACATGTGCACAAAAAATTACAATACATAATAGTACAATACATAATACATTTACAGCATTTATTAATCACAAAATTTAGCAGTTTTCTCATTTGCTTTCATCAAGTTATGTGTGTACATATATTAGCTTTATATCAGTACTGTAGACATCCGAATCATCAGTGGCTATTAAAAAAACTATTATTATTGTACAAGATTTATTTTTTAAATGTTAAATAATAATAAAAAAAAAAATTAGCCATTTTTTGTTTATTGTTTTCATTGTGTGTGTACAGTTGTGTATGATTTGTATCAGTAAACAATGTTTACTTTTTTAAATGTTAATCTTTTTATTAAACTTCTCCAAACATTCTCCAAACTCTTTGTTCGTCATTAAAATTAAAGAATGCACATAAAATTACAATACATAATACTTTAATGCTATTTAATCATCTTGGTTAATGCTAACTTCTACTTATCCTATTTTAAAATTTCTTTTAACATTCAAGTTGTATTAATTAACATTAATGAATTATGAATGAACATGAATTAACAATGAACAATAATATATTTATAAATTAACCTTGAATAAAAAGGTCTGTAAATGCATTTATCCATATATTCTTAATAACAAGATTTTTGTTTTCTAAGGACTTGAACAAACACAATGAAATGCTTTTATCAGTTGTCTAATTGCACAGTTGTCGATCACAGTTAAAGTTCATGTGTTGTTATTTAAGGTTATTCCACCGAAGGAGTGGAAGCCGCGGCGTTCCTACGAGACCATTGAAGAGATGGTCATTCCCGCTCCCATCATGCAAGTGGTGACCGGCCAATCAGGACTCTTCACTCAATACAACATTCAGAAGAAGTCCATGACGGTCGGAGAATATCGCAAACTGGCCAACAGTAAAAAGTATGCTTTGGTTGATCAAAGCCAATTTTTATAACATATACAATGTGGTTTCTTTGTAAAGTTTGTCCTCTCTTATCTGGACCTTTGTGTCAGTAACTTGACTAACATTTACGATTAAAATCACTGTTTTTTGGGGGTATTTTTTCAAAAGTATTGACAGAATAGTGAATGTGTATATGTAAATGTAAGACTAAGTTTGAAAAGTTTGCGCTTTTAATACAGCCAGTTTTACTTCGGTCTTTCAAGCTTAATTTATACTTTAACTTTGTATTTTCTTGACCGATCTCAGGTACTGCACCCCTCAACACAAGGACTTTGATGACCTGGAAAGAAAGTACTGGAAAAACTTGACGTTTGTGTCGCCCATTTACGGCGCCGACATTAGCGGGTCCCTTTATGACCCGGTTAGTCACCTTTACTGTGATTAGTGTTTGAAAAGCCTTGGCAACTAGCTGATATAAATGATTTTATTTTAAGTAACAAATATGATTTTTTTTATGGTTTTAGTTACTATAATAACCCTGGTTATTAGTCATATGCATGTGTTTGTTGTTTTTTCTTCGTAAGGACATCACGGAGTGGAACATCGGCCATCTGAACACTCTTCTGGACATGGTGGAGCAGGAGTGTGGGATCGTCATCGAGGGCGTCAACACGCCATACCTGTACTTTGGCATGTGGAAAACCACCTTCGCCTGGCACACGGAGGACATGGACCTCTACAGCATAAACTACCTGCATTTCGGCCAACCAAAGTCCTGGTGAGCATCCTACATTCACTATATATGTGCTTTAGTTGAGTTCAAAAGATTCAGAGGAGTTTGTTAGCCATTTTTTAACAGCTGAAATAGATCAAAGTGATAAAGTATGAACATATTTAGTCATTTTGGTAGTATTTTACCAAAAAATGACTTGACTTTGTTTTCTTGTCATGTGTTTAGTACATTTTCATGTAATTATAGGATATTAAAGCAATGCATTTTCTGTTTTATATATAAATTAGTGGTGTCAAAATTAGCATGTTAACGTGGGAGATTAACTTTTTCAGATTAACGCGTTAAAAATATTTAATGCAATTAACGCAGGGGCGGGGCTAGGGTTGGCCACCCCATTCACAACGGCTGCCTCTCTCTTTTTTCTTGAAAAGGATTGCGTTTATTTAGATGCAGAACGTCTTTATGACCACATCAAACGGGAGACATTTCAGACGCGCGCGCTCTAACTCCGCCTCCGTGCCAGGCGCGAGTCAAACGAGCGCGCGCTCTTCAAATACACGCACAAAGGTGCCGGCGCGCGCTGTAGCCTGTATCATTTCATATCAAACAGCGAAAGAAACTACGTGCATGCAATGTCCTAGTTATGCCATCAGTTAAGGCATGCAGTTACCAAAAAGGCGATTAAAGCTGCCTTAAAACTGTGTGCATGCATGCAATATGATATGCGTCACATTTAAGAACATGTGTCTGAAATGGTTTTCAAAACTTTCCTGAGTCTCCCTCATCTAACACACCCGATTCAACTCGTCCTCTCATTAGAAGAGACTAAGACCTGAAGTGGGTCAGAAAGCAGCAGCAGCTTTTAAAGCAATAGCAGGCAAATAATAATAACCAGCTGCTGTGATGTCTATTAATCCAAGAACAAAAGAAAAAAAAGAGGAAATCAATAACTTTTATAGCTTTAAGGGGTTCATCTATATTTAATTTAGAATTTAGTGTTTGGTAACTATTCATTTTCTGTATATTTCTGCTGAAGGGCACAGGTAGCTAAATATGTCATTTATTGCAATGGGTTCATGTGAAGATTGTATTAAGTTCACTTAAATTAGAAGTTAAGTCTAATAAATGTTAAAATTGATAGCTGTCAATTATACTGTAATGTTGAATGGCTAGTCAATGGTTAAATATTAAGGGGGGAAAACTATTTTATAGAGACATCAGTAGTATTGATATCAGTGATGCTGGCCTTCAATCATAAAAAGATGCCATTAAAGAAATATTACAAATATTTTATGATATTCTATGAATATCATAAAATGCGTGCGTCTAAAAATATTCTATGTTGTTTGTACATTGTACATTTGAAGATTGAATGTGAAATTATTGCAATATAAAACTATATTTAAAAACTTTAATGTTAGGTGGGATTAATCACGATTAATTTTTTGAAAAATGTGCGATCAATTAGTAATTTTTTTTAATCGATTGTAAATAAACTAAAATAAATATACTCATAACATATTAAAAAAAATTATAAAAAACAAAAAATGAATATTACAGTAACACACTTAAAAATTAAATAAAGTTAATTGTTTTCTTTTCATGTGCATTCAATAAATTTGTGTAATATTATAATTATGTTTTTTTTATTTATATGTTTTAGGAATAATTTTATATGGTAAACGATTATGTAACAAATACAGATGAAAACATTAATATTTTGTTAAAATATTTCCATATCTGGAGGTTTATAAATTATTTTGCATTACTTACAGATACAACAAGGCATCACACTTAAAATGATATTAGTCTTCTTTCGTGTGCATTCAATGTATGTGTATAATTATATTGGTGTAATATATTTTGAGCATCAGTTTCTTATTTGGTAAACTGTATTATGCCACAAAAGCTGTTAAAACATTACGTTAATATTTTGTTTAAATATTTCTATACCTGGAAATTAGGGATGCACCGAAATGAAAATTTTTAGCCGAACGAAATGAAACACTGGGCCGAATACAGAACACGGTTTTTAAAAAAATGTCCCCCATGTATTTTGAATTTTTTCACCATTGCATAAATTAAATAGCCAAAAATGTGCTTTTTAGTGTTTTGTCTTGCTTTTCATATAAAGAATCAATTACAAAACAACAATTTAAAAATATTTACTTAACACTGAACACGTTTTAACATATTATTCTGTCTTTTCTCTTATTCAGCAGAACACCGAAAGAGCTTTTTTTGTGCTGTTTTCTGCCGAATAATGTTTTCTTTTTAATATATTTTAGAAGTCATTTTTAATATGTTTTGTATATGCTTGATATAGTTGAATTCAGAAGATTCAAAGCAGTTTGTTGGTCATTTTATTGACACATGGTCTGGATTCAATTTAGCATGGTCAGATTTGGTCATTTTGGCAGTATTTTACCAAAATATTACTTGACGCTTGCCATTATATGGGTTTTGTGAAGATAAAATTGTGATCCATCAGTTTGATTGACATTTAGGCCCAATAAGTGTCTTGCAAACTAGATTTTATGCTTGATTTTACAGTACAAACCCGCTATGGGTGCAATATGAAGGAACTTAAATGTAGATCCGTTCTTGACCTCTTGGGGGGGCTGTTGTCATTCACCTCAGCTGTAGACATTCAGGATGATGTCATCGAGAGAGATGAATCATGTGTGTGCTTTGTCTCACTGTATCTTGCTCTTGCCGCATTTAAACTCACAACGGGCTCTTTATAATGGAGCAGAGCGTTTCAGAAGCACTTGGTTGTGAAGTAAATCCTCCAGAGACTCGTCAGGGATGATGTACGTGAATGAGATAATGCTGAAGTATATGTGCCATGCTTTTATTCAATAGATAGAAGGATAAATTGAAATCAAGGTTTTAACAAGAACAAATGACAATAGTCGACTAAAAGATATGAAAACCAAGCATAACATCCTTGATACAAATCAAAATGCTGTTGAAATGACTTGGTATTCTGTTGGTTTGTTTTCCTGAAGTTCAGCTTGACTTTTCCTCCGTTCTTGCGGAGAGAAGCTTTAATACTGTATTTTGAGGTTGAGAATACACAATTTTCCGGCTGGGTGTCTTTCCTGTGCTGAAAGAGTTCGAATAAACATGCTTTCAGTGTCCTTTTTTCCACATGTGAGACTTTTTTCTTTTATCACATCCCCCCTCGCTCTCATGTTGCATCTTCTCCCTGGTGTATCCCCTCATTTTTTCCCTCTTTCGAGAAAGATGCAAGTGTGTTTTGCATACTTGCGCAAAAGTCCTTGATGCCCTTGGCTTGTGTTGTCTTAAAGAAACCCTGAGCAGAGCATTCATTAGACGCAGCTGTTCTGTCAGTATCTCGAGCTGTCGTACAGAGGGATATTTCATCCATCTGTGTGTCTTTTAATCAAGCTGGAAAGCAGTAGTCAATCAAGGGTGCTTTGTGCCTTGGAAAAATTAATTTAAAATTGGTCAAAATGTAAAATGAACAACATCGGGGCTTCAAAACATGCGTGAGATGAAAAGCATAATAGGTTTTATCACGAAAGGAAGGTTTTGTAGGAATTGTTCGCAATAAACAGCAGGGTTCCCACAAAATGGAGTATTTTCCAGGACTAAATAGGACTAAAATTTATTAAGTTAAATATTTTTATTCATTCATTTTTTTAATGATGCTGAGTGTTAAATATTATATTTATTGTGAGAGAAATCTATACAAAGTGCACTTAAAATTAGTTAACCAATAATCACAAATAACTGGGAAAGTCGTTGAAATGCAGTAGGTATTAAAAATACTTCAGAAATTGAATTGTATTTATTATGTAGGCTGATAGAAAATGCGAACAAATACCCTTGCAGTTGTTCAAGATTTTAAACTAATTAATTTTTCATAAAATCAAATTGTTTTTCATAGTAAACTTTCTTTTGTAAGATCCTATCATAAAAGTGCACAGACAACGACTAGTGCTTTTTGTACCAAAAAGGCTCTGGTATGGTGTTTTTTGCCAAACAACAGTCATTTTTATCCTCTCAATTTAGTCAGAAGTACAAAAATGCACCAATGTGAATGTTACACAAATGCAAATGTTAAAATTGTGTCTATTTCTTTAAGAAACATTGTTTTATTCTTTATTTAAATTCAAAGTTTTAATGTTAAAAAGAATGTTTTAATTTTGTTGTGCGTAGGTACCAGTTGCAAAAGAGACTTCATAACATCAGTCTTCATATAAAAATAATTAAAATTTTTAGTTCCCTGATCAGAAGATGGTTCCCACATGAAACTGTGAATAGTAAATGCAAGAGTTAACATCAAGAACCCCTTATTTAAAAGTTGCATTAGGGCTAGATTTAATGCTCATGCTTGATGCTTGTCTCTGTAGAGTTGAATGCATTGACATGAATCATGTTTAAAGGGTCGTAGCATGTTTTTGGGTCATACTCTGGTAGGCTCAGGTGTCCAAATGGATAAGGGTGCAAAACTGTGATTCTTTAAGAGGCCTTGTGTAAGTTTTGCTTGCTCTCTTGAGTATCTTTCCGTCTCCATTTCTTCTGTGTCCTCATATCTCTCTGAAGTGTTAGCTCTTGATGTCTCTAGCTAAGCATTCTCTCTTTCTCCCGCTCTCCGGAGGCCTTATCTCAAGTTAACTTTCCGCACAGCGGAGAACGGCGAGGCTCGTGCTCAGAAAAAAAAAGGAAAGAGGAGAAAATTGACTCACCCTTCAACTCGGCTTAATGCAACTATGCATGCGCTCGTCCTCCCCACCCAAACACCCCCTTCTGCTTTTGAAATTGAATCCGTTTTACTTTTCTGGTAATTACAGTATGTTAAAGTGTGTGTGGTAGCTGTTTGCCTAACCCTCTGTTCAGCCACTGTGAAATTAACTTCATTCGCCTCCAACTCTCCTCCCATCAAAGTCATAATTCTCGCCGCCTCCTGAGATCTAGTGTCAGATTCTTAAAGATTGCAGAGTGGCCCAAAGTGGTGCGCACGCTGCCGGAAATAATCGCTGAGAGAGGGAGTGCTGCAGCTGAGAGGATAGCTTGATTCTTATTGCTTGTTTTCTTGTTCTTGTCCTCTTCAAGATGATGACAAATAAAACCTTAATGCTGCCGGTGGCATTGATGCCGTTTGGCAGGTAGGGGTTTTGTGTTGCCGCCGTGGGATTAGAGAGATATTGCATCTGGGAAGTGAAGTACGGAATTGTTTCATGGGCCATAAACAAGGTAAATGGGATGCATCCCTTAAATACGCCCAGGCACCTAAGTACCCTTGTATCAAAATCTCAAACGGTGTTTAGTAGGCGCTTTGTGTTCATTTCGTCATTCCGGTAGTACTAGAGGAACCTGAAGAAACTGGAGGGTTTCCTCCAAGTGGGCGTTTACAGTCACACAAGTCAAGCTCCTCGGATTTACCTTGATTTCTGGTGCCCCCGGTGTGATTTTCATCTATATTTACCTTCCTCACCAGACAGTTCCAGATCGAATAAAGCAACTTTTGGTTGCCAGATAAAGTTACTGTCAGCTTGATCTGGTGGGGTTAGTGGGGTGTAAGGATACTCCTGCTAGCAGGAAGCATTCGTACCCTAATTACAGCCGGCCATCAGATCCAGCTTTTATCTGCAAGAAAAGGAGAGAAAGAACCATCTAATTATTATTGATTTGTGGTGGCACCTCAAACACCAAATTGAGTCTACTACCACCAGTGTCCTTAGAGTTGGGGTGCTTGCGGCCAGCCGTTCGATTTCCCACTGGCTCCGTCTTTGGTGTTTCAGAGCAGTTCTCAATACATGCAACAAATGCATGCCATAGTGGGAATTGATTAGCATTCATGTTTGTTGCAAGTGGAGGCCAATTAGTGGCATCCTTCTGTTTTGTAGTGTCCTGTGCCATTTTAAGACACTGTATGAAAGTTTAAAGTAGCCTCAAGATCCCTGCGTGCACTTAAATTGTGCTCAGATTTGGTCTTAAATGTTTTTGAATGCAAGAATGAGTACTTTGTGAATGGTTGCTACTAGTAGAGTAATTTCTACATGTAGGTGCCAACACAATGGCACTGTTTCTAAAATATGCACCAAAACTTTGAGTCCAGGGTCATCTAGTTCAGGAGGAACAGAGTTTATTTTAGACATGGTGAATTATGATATTGCGCTGCTGCTAATTACATAATTATATGAATATGGGAATCACAGACTGTTAACTAGGTGCTTTCTTCGCATCCAAGTTTCCATCTCCTTAGATCTTATTTCCATCCTGTACTTGTTCCAGTTTGGTTTGTGCATAGCCATGTCAAGCTCTTTCAGTTCCCATCCCTCTTTGTTTTCCCCCCATAATTCTTGTACTTTTTCTCCTATAACTTTTTAGTAGGAGCCACAACACATTGTAAAATAAAACAAACCTCTTCTTGTACATCCCATCAGCTGCATACAAACGCAACACTTTAATCCGTCCACTTGGTATTCAGTTGAATTTCAGATGATCCTGCGCTTGTGTAGAGAAAACCACTGCTGTGAAATTGGCCTGTGTTTAACTAGAAAGTGCCACTCGCCCATAAAATCTCTGTTTTGCCTCCCGCTGCCAGTAGAGGGCAGTGCGACGCCGCTCAAAACCCTCCTGAAGCCACGTTCCTCTCATTGTGAATGTGTGATTTGGAGCTGGAGCCCAAGGGAGGGTGATGCACCGGATTTACATTTGCGTTCGAGGCCTCGGGAGGGTTTCGGCTCTCCGGAAACTTGAGGAAATAATTAAGCTAATACAGACAATGTCAATAACAACGTCAAGCGAATTGAACCTTTAGAAGATATTGTGCTGTTTCCTTCTCCAGCGAAATCATTTCAAATTAAGCAGCACAGCACAATCTGTATTAGCATTGCGAGTCTTTGAGCCGATTAGCCGAAATAAATTGGCTCTCGCACAGTAATTTTCCAGGCTTTGTCTTGGTGACGTTTGAGTACTTTGTCTTTAAACTAGCGTGTGACTGGTGAATGTGAAATAGGGGTGAAATGTTCTCTGTGTGTTTCATGATTTGGGGGCTGTGTGATGATCAGACAGCAATTCTCACAGAGGCGTCTCGCTGTGCGTCCCTCCAGTGTCTTTCCCTCTCGTCTTTTTCCATTGATCCTGTTAATTGATCTCGTTTTTTTCCTCCTCACCGCAGGTATGCCATTCCTCCCGAGCACGGCAAGAGGTTGGAGCGGCTGGCGCAAGGTAAGTCCTCACATCCGTTCGTTAGCGTGTCTCCATGCAGAAATGGAGCATGGTAGGTTAGGTGATCAAAACAGAGGTAATTTACATATAAAAACCTTAAAGGAAAAGGTGTGAAAACAGAAATGTTGGAAACTTGTTCTCGTTTTGTTCCAAAGTTTTTTCTTTGGTGCAAAAAAATAAATAAAAAAATATCTATATAAAAAAATAAATATATATATATACATATATATATATAATATATATATATATATATAATATTATATTATATAAATAAACACACACATATGTGAATTTAAAAAAGAAATGAACGGATAAAATATTTATATAAATAATAGTTTTAATATTTTTTTATAAACAATAAAACTAAAACAATACATATAATATATAATAAATAAATATATGTATTATTATAGTATTATATACTATTATGTGTATTAACAGTACATAATATATACAAACAAAATGATCTATCTATCTATCTATATATCTATCTATGTTATATAATAATATCCTATGTATTTATTTATATAAAATATGTAGATCTCTATATAAATCTCTCTCTCTCTCTCTGTATATATATGCATACACACATATATTTTAGTTTTTATAATTTACTTTTATTTATTGTCTATATATGTTTATATTAGTTTTATATATTTTGATATATCTTATATGTATTATTTTTATTGATATGTATATAATTTATGCATTTATAGAAGTTATTATTTTTTGAACATTGTTGTTTCTTCCATTTTTTTTAAGATATAAGCCTTTTTGGTGAAAAATGGCTAAAAAGCACCATAACAGTAGTGCATAACAGCTGTATGCTGTATTTCACGTCTTTTGGAAGTCGTAGGATAAATTTGTGTGAGGAATATTCTGCAAAGTTTCTCAGTTTATGTTTTACTGAAGGAAGAAGGTCATACAGGTTTGAGGTTGAGTAACTAACGGCAGAAGTTTATTATTGGATGAACGATTCCGGCCTGAATCAGGGAAAATCCTGTTCCGCGGGTCTTTTCCTGCCCCAAATTACAGACGAAACATCTGCGTAATCCTGAATGAGGTGCAAGACGGTGCTGGCAGAAAATCCTCTCCACACCTCCCGAAAGTTTGCGGCGCTGTCTAGGAAAGCCCTGGCGTCTGCCTGTGGTTGTGTGGATTATGAGATGTGAAGATGTTTGTGCGTCTCTGAGATCTGAGGCTGCTGTACTTCAAAACACTACCATAACCCACATACACAAACTCCTGTCCCACTTAAACAAACACCCTGCTTTAAACGAACGAACACTCGACACGGCGCCGGGCTTTCAGTGATCAGTGCTGAGACGTCACACAGAGAACAGATGTATATATAAACACCAACAGAGTTTTAACACCACAACTCGTCTTTTCCCACACTTGTTTGGACTTTTTTTTTTTGTTTGTTTTTTCATCCTTTGATTATGATGATTAATGCTGTATTTTACTGTCATCAAGCTATAATGCACTTCATTTTTGTATATAGCTATATATAGATATTTTATATATGAACCTTTTCGGCTCATCTCTTCAGGAGTCTGCGAGATGAATATTTTAAAGTATTTTCATTGAAAAAAATTATAGAGAATTTTAATTTGTTTTTTTATTTTATTTAAGTACTCTCTCTCTCTCTCTCTCTCTCTCTCTCTCTCTCTCTCTCTCTCTCTCTATATATATATATATATATATATATATATATATATATATAGATATAGATATAGATTTTTTTTTTGGAAAGCTACATTTAAATTAAATAAACTTATTGATGAAGCACAATTGTATTATATTTTTATAAAAATTCCAAATATGTTATTATTGAACAATATTATTTAATTTGTTCTTTTAATCAGTTATAAACTCAAGATTATTTATTTTTAATATGTATTTTTAATATTTTAACATTATATTTTATTATTAGTCTTAACTTTGTTTTTATTTTTTATTTGTTGTTTTATTTCATTATTTATATTAAATGTTAACAGAAAAAAATTAAGAGTGCTTGCATAATGTATATTTGTATAAAAAATACATATTTTATCTCTTTTGAATATGTTTCATTTATTCTTTATAGATATACATTCAAAATGTATATTTTTAAATATGCATTTTATTTTATAAATATTTTTAACTTTAATCTGTGATTAATATATATGTGTATATATATATATATATATATATATATATATATATATATATATATATATATATATATATATATATATATATATATATATATATATATATATATATATATATATATATATATATATATATATATATATATATATATATATATATAGAGAGAGAGAGAGAGATATGTGTGTTAAATATTTTCTTTTAAACATGTTGTTCCATCTGTTCTTAACAGATACATGACTGATTTTTGATATATATTTAGTTTTAATATTGTTTTATTTTTATTTACATAACATTTTAACACTATTTCATACAAATTTATACTTATTTAATATTTAATCTTTATTTTTAGATATGTATTTTATTTTAATTTTGTATATAAAATATTTTAACATTTTATAAACATCCTTAATTTTATTCTTTTATTGATTTTGAACACTTGAAGTGCTAACACGTTGATGAATCATGATTTCTGGGTGAAACTCTTCACACACACTGTTACTGAAGGAGAACCTCTGTGTTGAATTCAAACGGTCCTGAAGAGAGTCAGAGAAGCAGCCGAGACGTGAATCGTGGCGATCTGTGCTAAAGCTTTCTGTTATGTGAGGCCTGACGCTGCTAATGGTTTATGCAAAACTCCTGTACTTCATATCCGTGCATTGAAATATGAATTCACACTCCATTGCGTCAGTCGCCTGGTTTTAACCATCACTGCGTCCTTTTCATCTGTTAAATCTGCGTTAAAAGACGAAACAAAGGCAGCTGCGGCTCTAAATAACAGGATCGTACCTCAGCATCACTCTCTACACCTAAGAGTCTCCTGCTCTTCTAATGCGCTCAACAAATGACAACGCCTGACGATATATTCTCATCGGTCTCAGTGAGTAACGGCGCTTCACAGAGACGCGTCTCAGCTGGACGATCCCCTCTTCAGCTCCTGAAGACATCTAATGTTGTTTTGAAAGTGAGAGGCCTCTTTTTATGCCATATACATTGTTTTAACAGAGTCGCTGCTCTGTTTTTGCTGTACGGATAACAAGAACTTTATTCTTATGTATTTTTTATAAATGTATTGTTAACAATTGTATATTGTTTTAAAAAAATATAGGCCTATGATGTTTTAACATTTCATAATTTAAAAAAAAATGTTTAATCTATATTTAGGGTAAATTTAAGTTGTAACTTGATGTTGATGAATCCCGATTTCTGTGTGAAACTGTTCACACACAGGTTTTGCGCACAAATGCACGCATTCGCACCGTTAGCGACGGACAACCGCTGCATTGATCGAAGAGACGCGAAACTTCACTAGCTTTAGCGCGATTGTGTCAACAATAGCACGCTAAACAAATAGAAACCGCCGATGAATAGTTGTACTGTGAAGTTACTGTGGAAAAAGTTCTCCGCTAAGTGAAAATGACTGAAAATCTGCCATATTTAAGCCGGTAAAGCCACTTAAGTGTATTGTCTCTAATGACAGAGGCTGCGTATGAATCACACGCTCTGAAACGGCGTGTTTGCGCTGTTGTGGCGTTTATCAGACGTTTTGGTTGTGTCGTTATGACCTTTATTGTCGTCTGTGGGCAGGAATGAGGAGACGATTATAATAATTAAAGGCTTTCAGCATGATTCAGCGTGTGGCTGATGTGCTGACCCGCGGCGCACCGGAGCGTCTGACGCGCGCAGCTTTTACCCGTAACCTCAAAACCGGTGATTATACGTTATGCGCGTAATAAGCGCTCACTTCTGAATCTCCACTGATAATAGCTTTACACCGGCTCTGTGCTAAAGCCCTGCTCTGCACTGACTACATAGACAGCATTCTAACCGCTAACATTCATGAAACACGAGTAGTTTTGCGTTATCATGTTGCTAATGATGTAATAGGCTTCAATATAAACAGACATTGGACACGTAATATTGGCCTAAATCATCCATTTTCAACATTTTATTGGTATGTAACAACAATAATAATTATAGTAATTATTATTATGCTTATTTCAAGTTAGCTATAATAAAATGAAAATCCTCAAATATGTTGCAATTTATTTTTATCGTTATTGTTGTTGTTGTTTTGTGGAATAAATTTCAAAGAATTTTATTTAGGCTACATGGAATTCAATTCTCTATAAAAATTTATATATAATCTGTATATAAAAGGAAAATCATAAAACAAATTGTTATATAATTTGATCAAAGTTCCAAAGATTTTTCAGTGTAAAAATGTATTAAGGAATGAATTGTATAAAAAATGTATATGAAACATCTTGCAATCTTCATAATCTTAATAATAATTATATTATCAACAGTAATAATATAGTACTAATAATGATTGTTAATTGAATAATAAAGAATAATTAAAATTTAAAATTACATAAATAAAAAATATAATAAAAAAAATATACGTAATGGTTTTATTTCTAATGTATTTGTAATGTTATTGTGAATTAGAATGAATTGTTATTGTTAATGTTATCATCATAATAGAAGTTAATAACATGAATTACATAGTTGTTGTCATTATTATGATTATTATTATATTTACACCCACAAGGGTTGTCGTCTAAAGATCATCAGTCTGTTTATTTCAGGGCTTCTTCCGCTGGCATTTTCTCATTCTCTCTGTTTTTGCTGTTTATGGTCTTCTGCAGGTTTTTTCCCAGGAAGTTCTCAGGGCTGCGACGCGTTTCTCCGTCACAAGATGACCCTCCTTTCTCCATCCATCCTGAAGAAATACAGCATCCCCTTTGACCGAGTGAGTTATTCACACATTACATCACTTCCTGGCACTCGGACAGCACACATCTTCATTCAGATAATATGGCAAATGATAACTGGAATAAACTGACAATGATTTTATCAAAGCAAATGTTAATCATAGTGGTTCACAAAATTAAATAGTGTGAAATATTTATGCAATTTTCTGTGTTTTTGTGATATGCAATACATTAAATACATTAAAAGTGTAATAATAATTAACTATAAATCAAAAACTTATCAGTACAGCAAATTTTCATTCTAATTATTTAACATTATTTTTGTTAGAAGTATTATTAGTAAATAAAGTACTGTATTAATGAAATGATAATAACAACAACAAAAATATGCATTTAATTTATTTACAATTTATTATTAATGTTATGTTAATATAATTATAATTGTATTGTGCAGATTGTCACACAATGTGCATGTCATTATGCAATCATTATTTATTAATAATAAATTATAAATACAGTAGTAATAATAATAATAATACATGAATAAAACTTAAAAATAAATAAATATACAAGTTAAAAAAAACTTTGCTTTTAATCATTTATGTATTTATTATTTTTAAATAAAATAAAATATTACTGATATAACATTTATTTAATTTACAATTTGTTATGCAGATTATCTCACAACATGAAACTAATTAAACAAAGATTTAAAAAATTTTTTTTTATTAATGTTAATTGTTAATTGCGAACCTCTATGATTAACATTTGGATAAAATAATTGTTTATATGCCAGTTTATATGTAATAATTTTTTTCCTGCAGAAACACCATGCGGCCTTCATGTCTTAGTTTTATTCAGTAATGATCTAAATATAGTCCAGTTTATATAAGGTGGTGTGTGTTGTGATGTTGCCATAGTAATGGTATCTGATGGGACTTATAGAGAGCAGCGCATCCATAGCAACCCAACAGTGCAATTTATATTGACTGAGACACAAAGAGCGAATCTATATAAACCATAAACGATCAGCATAAGATCAGGTGGGCTGTCTGAGAGGATCAGATATCATTTACATGTGTGTCAGATGTGATTATATCAGCGAGCTCATTCTGCTCACGTTTCATTAAGCAGTAAAAGAAGCTAACAAAGCTAATTTTACTAGCTTCTCTCATTGGCTTAGTAATGAAACTTGTTGCGAATATTTTCATTTGAACTATTTACACAAACGTTAGCGGCACACAAACACACTTTAGACTTTTAGTGAGTGTTTATGTGCAGTTTTCGTTAATAAAAATCATCCTTTAAAATTAAAACGTGTGTTGCACATGTTAGCCTTGCTAACAGCGCACGCTTTTTCATGAACATAGTTTTTCTTAAAGAAAATGCATCTTTTAGATAGCTAAGCTTAGTCACTTAGCTATTTCACACAGTTGTGGGAGTCTCTGAAGACACGTTTTGCATGCTAATGTTAATCTAGGCCGCAGTGCTTATGTCATAGGCCGCCAGCGGGCAGAAATTGTTGCGTTAGCGCTTAGCTTCGCATTCAAAGATGACGAGGGTGGTAAACTAAAGCACTGTGACCCTACACATATCATTTTATGTGTATTTGCACAACAAATGTGCTTTATACGCCAACCATGGACCCCTGCTAGCATCTGCGCCACGGATTACATTTCAATTTACTCCGCCACCCATTTCCGTCCGCGCAAATTAGTCTTCTCCACAGATAATTCCCATTGTTAGGAGCCCGAGACCCTCGCTGTGAGATTAAACCGGGAATAAATCTCTGTAATGAGGCTAGATAAAGTTCAGCGCTGCTATACGTTACGCTCAACCCTTGCAATCCTGATTTTGGCTTCCGCTGCTCCTCCATGCGACGGATGTTATTGTCACTTTTGAGTCGATGTGACACTCGGTGGAGCTGGAGTGAGATGAAACGGAGAGGGAGACGCTGAAGTGTTGATCTCAGCAGGTTTCCTGTCTGTCTGTCTCTCTCTGTGTGTCTGGGGACGTTATTAGAGCTTCAGCTCAAACTCCTGCTAGCGAACAATCGGCGAGAGTGTGAGGAGAAGCCCTGGAATCATGCATTAAATCTCATCCGCTCCGCCATTATGATGACAGTTAAGACCGTACGAAACATAATACCAGACTTAATACCAATATATAGGATGTTTCTTGGATGCTATACTGTGGTATTCTTTAAAGTACCTTAAAGTAACCTCAACATTAAATCAAAATGTACTTTTTTTTTTCTTGTTGAATAACATGATACACTCTAAAACACACTCAATATGGAAGTAAAATTATTTTATGCTGATTTTAAGGGATTTCAAAGTATTTTTTTTTGCAGGTCATATTAGTTTTTTTCTTCTTTTTTGAGACTTTCAATTCCTGTTTTTGGTTCTCTCTTATTTTCTGTAAATTTGCATTACTATTATATAATTGTTTAAAAACGTAAATAAAGTATTAATATGCGTTTAGGTTTAGATTTTATTTTAAATTAATACTTTTATTTATTTTAAATGTTTTTAATTTTTAATTTATTTTATTTACAGTACATTAATGCAAACTTCAAATGCCAGTTACTTGCCAAGTCATTTTCATTTTTATTAAATATTTTGTACATTGAATTATTAATTTTTATTTTTATTTAAATGTATATATTTATATAATATCAGATTTTAATGTAATGCAAATGTACAAAATTACACCAAATCTATCTGAATTAATTTTTTATTAAAATTAAATTTATTTTTTGCAATCAAATTTTTTATGCAAATGTTCACCATAATACCTGACTTTTCTTTTTAAATTTGATTTTAAAAGTTAATTTTATTACTTTACTTGACTTTCCTTCTATTTAGTTCAAATGAAAATTATTTTTTTATTTTATTTAAAAGAAATAATATTTTATATACTTTTACAATTCAAATGCATTATTCACCAAGTCACTTGTGTATTTATTAAATATTTTGTATATAAAATATTTTCGCAATCAGAATTTTTATTGTAATGCAAATGTACTCCATAATACCTAGTGTTATTTGTTTAATGAAAATTACATTTAATTTAAAAGTTAATTTTATTAATTTAGTTTACTTTTTCCTTTCAGTTCAAATGAAATTTATTTTTGTCATATTTTTTATTATATTTTTCATGTTATTTTTTGGTGCTTATTCATAAGTTGAATTTTTTTCTTTGTTCACATCTGTGCAGATACTGCAAAAAAATCTATATTTCAGAATTAATTTAAAATATTTTTACTATGTTTTTTTTTTTAAATTTTTGTAATTTATTTTAAATGTTTTATTATTTTTATATTGCATTTTAAATGTTTATTTTTATTTATTTATTTTTTATTGATTTTAAAATATTTATTTGTTTATTTATGTTTGTCTGAGCTGTAATCGACACTCTATAACACAATATCGCGGTCTCTACAGGTGTGAAATTAATCTAATTTCATAAAATGTACAAACGCCCGAGGACTAATTCTACAAAAACACCAGACACGTAGCAGTGAAATACGACTCGGAACGGCATTAATGAATCTGACTTTCTTTCTAATGGACGCCAGCGTGACGCTGAAGTGTGACTCCACCGATCGCAAAGCTAGAAAACGGAGTGAAATGAAAATATTCATTAGCTAAGGCCGGCTAACTCTCCTCCATGCTCCGCGCCTCCACCTTAATTGCGCTCGTAGCGTCTGAAAATGTCTTTCCAGCGTTTCATTTGGCCGGCGGCGGCCGAGGAGCCCGAGGTCTGAAGGAGACGATGAATGGAGGGAGAAAACGAGAGGAGAGGCTGAAGATTTCTCACAGCAAATTTATTTTCCCATCAGCCGCTAATGGCTACAGATATTAGCGCTGGAAGCCGGCGTGTTTCTCGGTCTCGGCTGATTTTCCCGCGACAGCTTTTTCTCTCTCTGAAGTGTCATTTGCAGCTTAATTCAGCAGTTATTGGCTCTTTCATCAAAGTACAGTTCACTGAGTCCTTTAAATGTTGCCTTCGCCCAGATTACTGTGGAGCTGGATGAAATTAATAATATGTGGGGTAACGGAGCAATAGCTGGGAAAAAATTAAACGTCCAGCGCTTCCATCTTCAGAGACACATGCGTCTCGTGAGGATGAGCGAGAGCTTTATGATTATTAGCACATGTGCAGAATTCACAAGAAAGTGCTGCAGATACTGACATTCAAACTCCAGTTGTTCATAAAGACACTTGTGCTTTTATATAATATTTATATAAAAAAAATATATAAAGTGAGTTTACACCATAATACCTGACTATTTATGTTAATTAAATTTGATTCATTTATTTGTATTATACTTTTTTATGCATTTGTTCCTTTTTTGTTCCTTAATTTGTTCATCATTTTTCATTAATTCCTTCATTTTGTTCTTTCACATTCATAATTCTCTCTTGCTTTTGGTTTTAATTTTTTAATTTTGTATTTTTTAATTATTCATGCATTAATTTTCAAATTAAACAAAAGTATTCTTTTTTGTTCATTCATCATTTTTTTCATTTGTTTATTGTTTTTTCTTTTACATTCATAATTCTTTGTCATGTGTTTTTTATTTTTTATTTAATTGACTTTTAATATTTTTATAAAAAATATATTAATAAAAAAATCAAACAATAAAATTAACAAAAGAAATAGGTTGTTTCATTTCTTTTTGTTTATTATTAATTCTTTATCTCGTTTTTTGTGTCTGTATTATTTTATCTATTTTTCACGATTAAAAGTACACATTTTTTACAGTTTATACCTCACTTTTTATTGAAATAAAATTTTACTTAAAAGTTGATTTCATTATTTTAGTTGACATTTTAGTTGTTTAATAATTAATTTATTAATTAAAGTATAATATTAAAAGTAGTTTGTTCCTTTAAGTCAATTTAATTTAAAAGTATTAATTTGTATTTCATTTGACTTTTTATTTTTAAGTATTCATCAAATAAATAGCTAATAAAAGTAGTAAGTTGTTTGTTCCTTTTGTTTGTTTTTTTGTTTATCAATTTGTTCACATCATTTCTTACATTTTTAATTGTTCTTTCAGTCTTTCTTTTGCATTTTTTAGCATATACTATTTTAGCAATTTTTTTAGCTATAAAACGCTGTCTTTTTACAGTTCTCCAACATCGGCGTAAGAATCTAATTCTCCCACTTTATGTATTTTATTGTATTAATTTTGTGCAATTAACAAGATTTTACAGCACAGATGATGTAAAACAATGACGTAGAGTTTGCGCACGGGCCTCGTTGTGATGATTTTGCCATTGTTTTCTTTCTCTCGTAGATCACGCAGGAGGAGGGCGAGTTCATGATCACGTTCCCGTACGGATATCACGCCGGATTCAACCACGGCTTCAACTGTGCTGAGTCCACAAACTTTGCGACCCTGCGCTGGATGGACTACGGCAAGATGGCCACGCAGGTGAACGCCAGTTTAACACGACAGACGACAGAGCGAACGATTCACTACACGACTCGCTTCAGCCCCTTCCTCACACTCATTCTTGTGTTTCCTTCCTTTGCTTGTTCTTTTGTGCTTTCGTTAGTTATTTCACACACTTTCATTCATTCTTTCATTCTTCGCTCCTGATTCATTTGCTCGTTCATTCATCCTTTTATTTGCTGCTTTTGTTTGTTTTTGTTTGCTCATTCACATCCCTTCACGTTTTTATTTTCTTTCTTTTGTTTTGTACATTTTTGTTTTTTTCTTTTGATTTGTCCTTTTCGTTTGTTATTCTTTTTGTTTGTACTTTTTGTTCTTTATTTTAGTTTGTCCATTCTTTTCATTTTCTTTTTGTTTATCCTTTTCATTTTGTTCTTTCTTTTTCTTTCTTTTCGTTTGTCCTTATTTGTTTGTTCTTTCGTTTTGATTGTTCTTTCTTTTCATTTTCTTTTTGTCCTTTTTCTTGTTTATTTCTTTTTATTTGTCCTTTTAGTTCTTTCTTTTTCTTTTTGTTTGCTCTTTCTTTTTGTTTATTTCTCTTCATTTGTTCTTTGTTCTTTTCTTTTAGTTTGTTCTTTTCATTTTTTTCTTTATTTTTGTTTGTCCTTTATTTTCATTTTCTTTTTGGTTTGTCCTTTTAATTTGTTCTTTCTTTTTATTGTTTATTTTTGATTGTTAATTTTCTCTTTTCATTTGTCCTTTTCATTCGTTTTTTGTTTGTGCTTTTTGTTCTTTTCGTCTGTTATTTTTTTTGTTTGTCCTTTTCATTTTTTTTGTTCTTTCTATTTATTGTTTCTTTTTTGTTATTTTTCTTTTCATTTGTCCTTGTTTGTTTGTTCTTTTTGTTTGTCTTTTCGTTGTGATTGTTCTTTTCATTTCCTTTGGTTTTTTTTTGTTCTTTTTCTGTTCTTTGTTTCTTTCTTGCTTGCTTTCTTTTGTATGTCTTGCTCTCTCTCTCATATTACACACACGTGAGTTGTTTTTCCTGCTCGTGTTGCGCTCTGGCATTTAGAGACTCTCGTCACACGTGACTCGCGCGGCTGATGATCTGCATGTATTGTAATGATTAGCGATGTGCTGAATGTCGGGTCACAGACGCGTGGCTAATTAAAGCACACAGATTTTGTGTTTGAATCTCTCTCGTGTCACTCTCAGTCCCACTCATTATTTCAGTTTCTCTTCTACAGGCGTCTGACGGAGCGCCTCATTAGTCAGAGATCTTTAAACCTGCACATTCATGACAAAATACTGATTTCTGGCCTGTTAAAGAATCTTTTATGTGCAATAACGGTGTTGCTAATGCTGTGAACATGCATATTTGTTATATATACATTTCTATGCATGAAAAATTAACATTTTTGTTAATGTCGAATCCTTCAGTCAGATAAAAAAGCACATTAAATTCAATGTTATATTCACAGTGTTGCTTGTTTTTCTATCATTGTGAATGTACTGTGAATAAATCGCCCATCATGTGTGAGATCTAAGAGAAAGCAGTAATAATCTACCTGCAGCGGCTCATGTAATGACCAGACCTGGTCTAGTGAGAGAGACACGATGAGTTTAGAGTTATTAACATGTTCATCTCTGATATGAGATGCAGCTTCATCGCTCTGGTGTCTTCAGAGGCCTGTGATTGTTTCTCACTCCATTTCCATTAATTGGTTTAGCAGTGAGAAATACAGCAATAAAAGAGATTGATCCCAGAGAGTTCAGTCTCAAAATAATAGTTTTTTGTTCTTTTTTTAAACTTTATTTTACGGTGTAAACTTTTATACTCACTTTTTATTTACTTTTTTGTACATATCTTTAATTCTTTTTTTTTTTTGGTTTAATTTTAAATGTATATATTCACTACAATGCAAAACTTTGACATTTTTTAAGCAAGGATGCATTAAATTGATCAAAAGCTAAAGTAAAGACATTTATAATCTTACAAAAGATTTCTATTTCAAATAAATGCTATTCTTTTGAGCTTTCTATTTATCAAAGAATCCTGAAAAATTAAGCTTTGCATCATGGGAATAAATTACATTTTGAAATATATTCAAATAGAAAACTGATATTTTAAATAGTAATAATATTTTACAATATTACTGTATTTGCAGTGATTGTTTTTATCAAATGAATGCAGCTTTGGTGAGCAGAAGAGACTTTTTAAAAACCGTATTGTGTGTGTATAGTTATTTTTTCAATGTTTTTCAAATATGTTTATAAAAATTTATTTATATAAATATATATTTCCAGATTTGACCTTTTTTTTGTAGTTTTTAGGGACTTTTTTGCCAATTTGCATATATTGCATACAGAGCTTGACATTAACACCCGCCAACCCGCCAAATGCGTGTGGATTTCAGCAGGTAACACAGTCACTCCCACTAGCCACTCTGGCAGGTTGAATTTTATATACAGTAACAGAGCTCGACATTAATGCTTGTCTGGGACCGGGACAAGTATTTTTTGAAGGAGCAAGTGAAAGAAGAAAATTTTACTTGCCCGACCGGACAACTAATCTGTTTAAAACATCTAATTGCACTGAAATTTCGTCGAGAATGATTCTGATTTTATTACATTCGGTGTAAACGGCGATTGATAATGGATAATCAGTAACAACAAGGTCGCGCCAGTTGAAGCTCACGCAGCCTGTCTATGTGAGAGAATCTCGTGGAGAAATCAAAACAAATGAATGCAACTGCACACAGAAGAAACATAAAAATGTAACTTCGTTTTCATATTTATAACATACAGCCTAGTTATGCAACATGACACAACCAAGAGAGGGAAGTTCCCTGAAAACCACAATTGCAAACGAGTAGTTAATATACATTTTAGTTCAATATTTGAATTTGAATTTATTGAAAGGATATATTGTCAACGTTGACTGTTTTTACTCCTTTTGGTTAATGAAAATATCCAAACAAAGATCACAGCAGAACAGTCGCGCATATGTCTGAGCAACACACATCGGTGTTTCGTTGCTGAATGATTCGCGTTTTTGAATTTTGAATCAATGATTCAGTGGTCCATTCATAAGGACAGGCACTTGCTTCATTCTTGAATGAATCAGCCGTCTGAACAAATCGTTTGAAGGCATGCTTCAATGACTCATTAATTAAGATTGCTGCCACCTACTGGAGGTTTACATTGAGTAGCCTATCTTTGCATTTTTTCCAACATTTCATATTTGTATATTAAAAATATATATATTTTAAAACACTGAGCTCAGAATATTATTTATGCTGTTATAATTTAGCATGCAGTGTAAATGCTTTGTGCTCTATTTGTGCTATATTTCAGCTACATTGAGTCTGTGTAAATGCATCTGAATGCCGCTCCAGTCACTTCTGTTTCTTATGAAGTGGAAAGATCGGTTTTGTAGATACTGATTTCATATGATTGGTAACAGCCCTATATTATCTTATTATATTAAGTGAAATTATTATTAAAATGTAAGAATTTGATATGAAAGATGATGCATGCATTTAATACAGTTAGGGGAAAATGCCCTTTAAATAGGTCAAAAATGACCTGGAAATCAATTTAAATACATTTTTGTATGCAGTATTAAGTCATATAAAACGTAATTTCCCAACAACAAAATTGTGGCCAGTGAAAATGCTGAGTGGCTAGTAAATTTGGAAAACCACTAGCCACAATGGCCGGTGAGAAAAAAAGTTAATGTCAAGCCCTGATTGCATATATATTCCACTACAGATTTAATGTTACATATGTATTTATTTTTTTAAATGTAACATTTTATGTAATTTATTTTTATTAATTTGTACTATTTTATTTATTAATTTAATTTTAATTTATATTACTTTAAATTATTACGCATTATTTTATATTATTCTTTTAATTTACTTATATACATTATATATATAAATATATGCTTTTATATGCTTTTTCCAGTTTAATTTTTCATTGTTGCAGTCTAAAATAATCACAATACATACTTTTTTTGTGTTTTAAACAGATTTTGAAATACACACACGCATATGTATCTCCCTATTGTCACAATTTTTGCTAAAGAAATGTAGAAGTGTTTTGGAAACAGCTGAGTCTCAGTTACTCTCCTGAAAAATGTTCACAGCATGATTGTACTTTTAGTTTTGGTTGGTTCCTCTCCTCAGCGCCGCTTGTTTTCCAGGTGGAGTCAGATCCTTCCAGTCGGGCTGGAATTGCATTTCTGAGCATAATATGGCAAGCCCTGGAGTTACGCTGCGAGACATTGACATTTCAGAGTGAAGAATAGCGCTTGTTGCTGTTATTACGCCCTCTCACACACACACACACACACACACACACACACACACACACACACAGGGTTTGCCGTGTTTGTCTTCACTTCAGCTGCAGAATGTTTCTGGTAATTGAACAGCAGCTCCGGCGCGGCGCAGGAAATAACGGCTCGATGTAATACAGCCAACTGCAGCTCGCAGGAAAATGACTTTTATTTCCATCCGTCTCTCCCTCGCTGTTGATTGAGAGATGTTGATTTGTGCATTTTTCACTTCGGTCCACGCCGCACAAACTCTGCGATTAAAAGCGTGTTTTTCTCCCTTCCAATCGTCGGCGCTGATGATTTAATAATCTCGTGTCTCCACACCTGCATGAAGACTTATTTCATCTAATCATCACAGCTCGTCTCCATCGCCTTCATTTTCCTTTCAATCCTTGTTTCAGACACGACTCCCATGATGCAGTTCATTTGATTCTCATCTGTTATACAGTTTCATCTTTTTGAACCCCAATATTTTGTAGTTTTTAAGGTCCTTTTTTCAATTAATTTGCATATACAGGTGCTGGTCATATAATTAGAATATCATCAAAAAGTTGATTTATTTCACTAATTCCATTCAAAAAGTGAAACTTGTATAATGTATACATTCATTCCACACAGACTGATATATTTCAAGTGTTTATTTCTTTTAATTTTGATGATTATAAGTGAAAACTAATGAAAACCCCAAATTCAGTATGTCAGAAAATTAGAATATTGTGAAAAGGTTCAATATTGAAGACACCTGGTGCCACACTCTAATCAGCTAATTAACTCAAAACACCTGCAAAGGCCTTTAAATGGTCTCTCAGTCTAGTTCTGTAGGCTACACAATCATGGGGAAGACTGCTGACTTGACAGTTGTCCAAAAGACGACCATTGACACCTTGCACAAGGAGGGCAAGACACAAAAGGTCATTGCAAAAGAGGCTGGCTGTTCACAGAGCTCTGTCTCCAAGCACATTAATAGAGAGGCGAAGGGAAGGAAAAGATGTGGTAGAAAAAAGTGTACAAGCAATAGGGATAACCGCACCCTGGAGAGGATTGTGAAATAAAACCCATTCAAAAATGTGGGGGAGATTCACAAAGAGTGGACTGCAGCTGGAGTCAGTGCTTCAAGAACCACTACGCACAGACGTATGCAAGACATGGGTTTCAGCTGTCGCATTCCTTGTGTCAAGCCACTCTTGAACAGCAGACAGCGTCAGAAGCGTCTCGTCTGGACTGCTGCTGAGTGGTCCAAAGTTATGTTCTCTGATGAAAGTAAATTTTGCATTTCCTTTGGAAATCAGGGTCCCAGAGTCTGGAGGAAGAGAGGAGAGGCACAGAATCCACGTTGCTTGAGGTCCAGTGTAAAGTTTCCACAGTCAGTGATGGTTTGGGGTGCCATGTAATCTGCTGGTGTTGGTCCACTGTGTTTTCTGAGGTCCAAGGTCAACACAGCCGTATACCAGGAAGTTTTAGTACACTTCATGCTTCCTGCTGCTGACCATCTTTATGGAGATGCAGATTTCATTTTCCAACAGGACTTGGCACCTGCACACAGTGCCAAAGCTACCAGTACCTGGTTTAAGGACCATGGTATCCCTGTTCTTAATTGGCCAGCAAACTCGCCTGACCTTAACCCCATAGAAAATCTATGGGGTATTGTGAAGAGGAAGATGCGATATGCCAGACCCAACAATGCAGAAGAGCTGAAGGCCACTATCAGAGCAACCTGGGCTCTCATAACACCTGAGCAGTGCCACAGACTGATCGACTCCATGCCACGCCACATTGCTGCAGTAATTCAGGCAAAAGGAGCCCCAACTAAGTATTGAGTGCTGTACATGCTCATACTTTTCATGTTCATACTTTTCAGTTGGCCAAGATTTCTAAAAATCCTTTCTTTGTATTGGTCTTAAGTAATATTCTAATTTTATGAGATACTGAATTTGGGGTTTTCATTAGTTGTCACTTATAATCATCAAAATTAAAGAAATAAACACTTGAAATATATCAGTCTGTGTGGAATGAATATATACAATATAGAAGTTTCACTTTTTGAATGGAATTAGTGAAATAAATCAACTTTTTGATGATATTCTAATTATATGACCAGCACCTGTATATTAGAAAAAACACATATTTTGTTGTCATTGAAATATAATACTTTAAATTTACTTTAAATCTGCTCCTAGCAACTTGACTTAAAATGACTTATGTATTTTAATCATTTACATTTAATTTTTTAATTTAAATATTTGTATTAATGTGTAGTATTATTTTTTAATGTATTAATTTTAATTTAATTTAGATTACCTTGTATTGTTCTTTTAATTTAAAGATATTAATTTATATTTTTGTATAAGATGTATTTTTTGATTTGCATAGTATCATTTTTTTATTTTATTTTATAATGAATGAGTATTAATAGTATTAAATTAATTATGCTAATATTTATTCATCATTATTAATACATTATTTATAATATTTTTAATATATAATATTTATCAACCTTTAATACATTTTAAATTAATTTGCATTTTATTCGTATTACTCTAGATTGTTCTTTTAATCTCAAAACTGAAGGCCAGAAATAAAAAGTGCATGCAAAAGTGTATATTTAATCTGAATTTAAAAAATATTATAGTGCAATATAAATTATATATTAATTAATTGAAAATTATACTATACAATAATGCAAATAAATAAATACACATTTTTTTGTGATGATTAGCCCCGCCCACCGTGGAATCTCATTGGTCCAAAATATCACTCCACATAGTTGTGTACTAAACTTTAAATTTATTCTGATTGGCCATGATTGTGTCACATCATATATCATGCAGTCAGAACTTAGAGACAGAACTGTTTTACAGTTGTTGACTTTAATTAAATTTGTTGGTTCTCGTTTGTCTTCTGCAGTGCACTTGCCGTAAGGACATGGTGAAGATCTCCATGGACGTCTTCGTTCGCTGTCTGCAGCCTGACCGCTACGAGCTGTGGAAACAAGGGAAAGACAACACGGTCCTGGACCACCTGAAACCCACGAGCCTCACCAGCCCCGAGCTGGAGCACTGGAGGAAAACCAGAGTCACCTACAAAGAGAAACTCCTGCGCAGGTGCCGACAATTTCCCATTTTTTATTTTGTTACAGCAAAAATCTGCTGGTTGGCCTTTATTATTGATTTTAGAAACTAATTTTCGTCAGTACCTTGAACAAAAAAAAAAAAATTATATGTGCTTTGTGGAACTTGTTTCGTTTTAACAACGTCACCGCAAAGGTTTTCGTAAATAGTGAGTATACTATGTGCTTTTAATGCAAAACAGAAAACATTGTTAAATTGCTCATAATATCTTATTGATTGATAATAGTAAAAAGTTGAGATAGCGTGATGTAGGAATGACACGTTACAAAGACGTTTATGGTCAGTTGTTGTAATACAGGAAAAAATTAATTTATGGTATTTTTTTGTTACTGGTCAAAAAAGTGTACAAATGCATTGTTTCATTTTAACAATGTCTCTGCAAAAATTTGCCATGGACGTGAAATTACCTTTATTGTTAACTTTTTTTATTTTATTAATTTAATTAATTTTTATTTTTATTTATTATTCAATTTATTTAATTACATTTTTTTGTTTTTTTATTCTTTACAAATAGAATTGTATCAAGTCAGAAAGCTTGGTTTGAAATAAGTTATCTGTTTTGGTTGTTCGCCGTAGAGTTCACGCAAAGGTTTGTCGGTGCAAAAAAATTAATTGTTTCATTTTAATGACCATTAATTTTAATGACCGTTTCATTTTTCACTTTAGCCGTTAATTCACTTTTACAGTTTGAATCGTAATAAATAAAACCATCAAGTGGGAAACATTTGGGTTGAAATAAAAGTTCTTTATCCATTGCGTTTAAAAAAAAAAAAAAAAACTTAAGCAAAGTTTTTATTGACCTTTATTTATTGTTCGTATCATAAAAATTCAAAACATTCAAATGGGATGACATTTGGTTTTAAATAAAAGTTTATCCATTTGCATTGTTTTTTGTAGACCTCAGCAAGGTTTTTTTTGACATTTCACCTTTAATTTTCGAATCGTAATACATAAATCTATCAAGTGGGAAAAGGTTTTGTTTGAAATACCTTTTTGTTTGCGTTGTTTTTTTTCGTAGAGCTTAGGCAAAGTTTTTATTGACTTTTCACACTTACAGTTCAAAACGTAATAAATAAAAACTATGAAGTGGGAAATGTGTGAGTTGAAATAATTTTGTTATCCATTTGCGTTGTTTTTTGTAGAGTTCAGGCGAAGGTGAAACAGTTCCGGCGTCTGAAGCTGGAGGAGGTGAAGGTCCTGGCGGAGGAGGGAGTGGAGCTGGACATGAGCGAGTATCTGCGTAAGGTGGAGGAGCGCGAGCAGCAGCGACGGCAGCAGAGGGACGAGCGCATGGCGCGGGAGGCGCTCCTCACGCTGGAGGCGCTGGAGAGGGAGGAGCAGGAGCAGGCGGAAGCGGAGGCAGCGCTTCGGGAAGGAGGTGACGGGAGCAAACTTTTAGCATATAGAAACCACCCCATAAACCCTAGCAGCCACATAGTAACACACCTTGTTATTACTGAATGTGTGATGGTATTTTCTTCCCATTCCTCCATCTTTGTTGTTGTTCAGCCGGTGAAGACAGAAAAACAGATCCCCAGGATCTTCCACCTGAAAACGTAGAGGAGGAGGAGAAGAAGAAGAAGAAGAAGAAAAAGAAGAAGCCGAAGCATCCCGACGAGCTCTCCTTCCAGCAGGTGTTTGAGCAGTTTGCTTCCAGCGACATTGAGAGTAATGGAGACGCTCCCAGCCTGCAGGTCAGTGCTTTCTCTGATCCCAAAGGGTTTTTAGAGGATTTTAAACGCTGAGGCAAATTATCGTTACATGTTTTTGTTCTCAGCCGAGTCCCTTCAAGAAACTGAAGAAGAAAGTTGAGGTAAAGAAGAGCCGAAGACATCCGTTCAGCAAGCCGCCCATGCGCTCTCCTCACTCTATAGTCAAACAGGAAGCCTCCAGCGACGAGGGTGAGTACTACTTTCAAGACATCATTAACGATAAACGTTACACGCAATGTACTATAAGTATGAAATTGAAATAAGTAAAAAATGTAACTTAATATTTTGGGCCTCGTTCATGAAATGCAAGCAGATTTCTGTGTAAATTGTTCATAAAAACATTAACTATCACTTTAAATTTCAGTGTCACATTTTACGTAGGAATGAATTTACAAAAGATTTTCATGAATTTGTTTTGCTCATGTTTCGAATGAATTTCGTAAGGATGTCCTTTAAATGACATTCATAAAGCCATTCTTGCATGCACGGAAACGTGTTTTTCGTGTTTCAAAATATATATTCAAAATAACTTAACTTAAATAACAAAATATTATGATTTGAAGGTTATTCGTAGTGAAATTTTTTTAATTGTTCGTAGAGCTCTTGGTAATTGACATGTTTTGTTTGTCTTTTAACTGTAGTTTGAAATAATGTCCGTAAAATGGAATGTTTGTAAAGTGTTCTTGCATAATTCATTGAATTTAATGCAGAAATTTGCTTTAGAATAGTTTTACAAAAATTTTTGATGAATTAATTTTGCTCATGCTTCAAATTAAGTTCGTAATGACATTTTTAAAATCAACTGTCTTATGTAAGTTTGTTTATAAACCCATTCTTCCATACACATAAACTAGTTTTTCTAATCTTTCAAAAAATTACATTTGAAATAACGTACGGGAAGTCTAGTGGTGTTCTTACACCTTTGCGTAAAATGTGCATAAATTGAATTCGGCAATTTATCCAAAAATAGCTTTTATAAAAGATTTACCTGAATTCGTTTTGCTCCTCATTCATAGATAGCGTTCGCAATGACAGTTGTAAAATCAAATTATTTTATAATTAAATTGTTCGTAAAGCTATTGTTAAATTGCATGTTTTTTTATTTTTTTTATGTAGTTCGTAATAATGCCAGTCAAATCAATGATGTTCATAGACTATTCATGCATAATTCGTTGAATTTAATGGAGAAACTTTTGTTAGTATAGTTTTCCAAAATAATTACATTAATTCTTTTTGAAAGTTCTTAATGACATCTGATGACTTATGAAATGTTTATGGAGCCATTCTTGCATGCACAGAAATTCGTTTTTCCTCATGTTTCAAACATTACATTTGAAATAATGTATGAAAAAACTAATGTTTAAATTTTAATTAGACCATTTTTTAATTGTTCATTAAGCTGTTCTTGAATTACATGTTTTTTGTCCATATAATCCAATAATGTCCATAAAAAAAATTGAATGACATTCGTAAGAACATTCTTGCTTAAATGTTTTAATTTGCATTCGAATAATTTTATGAAAGATGTACGCAAAATTGTCTTGCTAGTTTCATAAATGACAATGGCAAAAATGGTCAAATTTGAAGTCATAAAATCGAATGACGTTTGTAGAATTTTGTAAAAAAAAAAACATCCTATGTAAATTTAATTCAGTGACATTGTTTCATGAATGAACTTGAAATGAATTGGTTATTTTTTAAATTGGTGAAAATTATTGGTTAATAATTTATGGAAGAAAGGTTTAGAAACGATTTTTAAATTTGTTTTACTAGTTTCTTGAATGAGGCCCAATTTATGACAATGCAAGTTATTAAATTACAACATTATTACGACATTTCTGTCACTCTTTGACATGCCAAAGTTACATTTTTGCATTTACGTGGGGTAATGCGAGAAATATTCTGCATTTGTTGTCTCGTGGCGTTCAGGAGAACAAAAGAAACTTTGCTCCCTGGGTAAATGTCTGATGGCACATTTTCCTCTGAGGAAAAAGATGTTAAAAGTTAGATGTGTTTTTACAATATGAATGTGTCTAGAACATTTCAGGCCGGCGTTTCATTTCAGAGTGTTCTGGTTTGATGGCGAGATGTTCTTTTGTGTTTGTTTGTTTGTTGTGAAAGTGCGCACTCGCGAGCACAAAGAGCAAAAGCAATAAAGTATGAAAGAAAGCAGCCACAAACAATCAGTGCTTTATAAGACGGGGCGGCTGAAAGACGGTTATTGATTTGTCTGTGCTGTGAGTTATGAAGAGACAGACAGCTGTAAACCCACACCGCCCGCTGTCACTGCAGGGGGCAAAATACAGGACAGAGGGGCATCAAAAGTTTCCAAAAATACATCTTCACCTGCTGTCTGTAGAGTCACGGCTCAGAGGAAGAGGACAACACTCATACTGAGCCGTGTGTCACTTCTGTCTGATTCAGTTACCTCTAAACTATGTGCATTTTCAGTGCTTACGAGGCAGAATCATATTAAAATTCTTCTTATTTAGCTTCTGCACTCTTTACAATTATTGTTGCGTCTGTCTGTCTAGACATCTAAATATCTGTCAGTTTGTCTAAAGATTTGTCTATCTGTCTGTCTAAATATCTATCGTTTGTTAGTTCTATCTATCGATCTATCTATCGTTCTATCTACCGTTCGTTCTATCTGTCTATTGTTAATTCATTCTGTCATTCTTTCTGTCTATATGTATGTATCTATATGTCTGTCTGTCTATCGTTTGTTCTTTTTGTCATTCCATCTATCTATCTATCTATCGTTTGTTCGTTTTGTCATTCTATCTATCTATCTATCTATCTATCTATCTATCTATCGTTTGTTCGTTTTGTCATTCTATCTATGTCTGTCTGTCTGTCTATCGATTGTTTGTTCGTTTTGTCATTCCATCTATCTATCTATCTATCTATCTATCTATCTATCTATCTATCTATCTATCTATCTATCTATCTATCTATCTATCTATCTGTCTGTCTGTCTTTATTGATTGTAAGGTGATGTATAGTGATTGTTGTAGTGTGTAACTCCTCTGATGTGTGAATCTCATGCTTGTGTCGTCTCTCTCGCTGTGTTTCTGTAGAGCTGTACTCTGGGCTGCCTGTAGGTGGCAGTGTCCAGCCGGAGGCTAAGAAGTCCGAGGAAAGTGCGCTGTGGCAGAACCGTTTGCCAAACTTCCTGGCCGAGAGACAGTTCAACGCTGCGATGGCAACCATCGAGCCGCACTGCGCCGTCTGCACGCTCTTCTGTCCGTACACACAGGTAATGCACTGAGCGCCACTATCAAAATACTGAAATACTTTGTAATAGTACATAATCAATATATAATAGTATATACTAATACATAATCAAACTTTTGACTATCGACACAAAGTCTGGTCCACTTCAACGCTTTTTTTAACCAAAAATTGCCCGATCGAACAGGAAGTTGTTTTAAATCTGTGTTTATTTCTCTTTGGTTTAGCATGCTCTCCTCTCTCTTGTGTTTTTGTGCGTGTTTAGCCCATTAAGGACCCCTTCCACCTCTCGGACACGTCCGGTCTGGTGTCGCGGGTCGGCTGTCGCACGCGTCCGCTGGTTCCAGAGATGTGCTTCAGCGCGGGCGCCGAGAACACCGAACCGCTACCGTCGAACTCCCACATCGGTGACGACGGCACCAGCGTCCTGCTGTCCTGCGGGAGCTGCGGCCTACAGGTCCACGCCAGTGAGTAACACACCTCACATGTGCTTCTCATATACAAAGACACTTATCACGCCGTTAATGTGTTAAGCTAAAGGCCGGTTCACACAGAATGTGTTTTTGAATTGCAGTACACTGGCGTTTAATCATTTTTAATCATGATGGATGCTTTCGACTTGTTACTCCATGCCTTACTGCTTTTTTAGGTTTATACTAATGTTTGATACTTTAATACTCATGCATAAATAGGTTAATTCAATATTACATTTTTTATTACATTTTACAAAAAAAAAAGTTTCTGTTTTAATAAACGCATTTTTTGTCAAGAAAAATGAGACGGAATCAGCAGTTGTGAGTGGGGTGGCCAACCCTAGCCCCGCCCCTGTGTTAATCGTGTTAAATATTTTTAACGCCGTTAAACTGAAAAAATTAATCGTCTGCGTTAACACACTAATTTTGACTTTTTATATATATATATATATATATATATATATATATATATGTATATATATGTATATGTATAGTGATAAATTTGCTTTATTGGACAAATCAACAGAAACTTATTTTGTTAAACGTAATAATAAATTAACCTATTTATGTAAGTTGAAATGATTATTATTTTATATATTATTAATTTAGTAATATAAATGAAAATTATAAAAAACTATATTTTTTTATAAATAATATATATTTTAATATATTATCTTTATTTTTTCCTGGTTATTTATTTATTTTTTATTTTGTTTATTTATTGGTGTGTTGCCACTGTTTTTCCTAAAAGACATAAAAGAAGTTTATTATAGACTGTTATATTATATAATGCTAATATATAATGGTAACTATTGTGTTAGTCTCTTGGCCTTCCTCCTAATAAAGGAAGTCAAAAACTCCCATTTTTTCACGTCTGCATTTGTATCTCCAGCTGTTTGTATATTTCTGTCTGTGTTTGCTAATAAACGGCCTTGATTCTGTCTTTATCTGGTCGCGAGAGCATCTCCCGGCCGTCACTCCAGCCAATTTACCGTCAGTCAGGCTGAACTCCAGTTATTTATTTAGACGAGCACTGAAAAAAACCTCCCGAAGAGGAAAACACAGACGGAAAAGCGTCTCGTTTCGCCGGTTTCTCTCCACGGCGTGAGTCTAAGCCGCGTAGCCAATTAGCCGCGAGTTCACCGAGGTGACGCCGCGCTCTGATTGGCCTGTTTTTGCTTTAAATTAAAATGACAGTTTAGACCAAACTATTTCAGTTTTCTTGATGTTTTTGTGTTTTCCAGAAGCATCCGGCCGTGGTATTTGCCATCGGCTGACGATATGATTAGATTTACTCTTGAAAGAACGACGGATGAAAGTCAGCGTGCTAAAAAAACACTCGGTTTCGCTCAGATACCTTTCGATGATGGTTTGTAAGTTCATTACGGCGAGTTGTTCAGATTTATGAAGTGCGATTGCTCTCGCATGAGCCGTCGCGCGTTCGTCTGCTTTTAGCAGCGCTAATCACTTTACCGTCGCTCTGTTTTCACTCTGTCAAACTAATTCAAGTCGTCACTGTGTGTCAGAAGGATACTTGCTCGTATTTTACCTGCGCTGCTGTCAGCTCCGATCAAGCTTTCTGAAAGAAGCAAGGCTTATGAAACAGATATTCCTGGCTCATAAATCTCACCCGATGACCCGCGTTCGATTGAAATAGCTGATATATAATGTGCACCTGTGTTCATGTCATATCAGGTATATATTACTGCACCAGGTAAACGGCCTACAGTTACTGTATTAATTACTGGAAGTGTTGTTTATGCAACTCTTATTAAGACTACAATAATAATAATTATTAGTAGTAGTATTATTGTTATTTTTGTACATATAACTATTTCTTTAATTTTTTGTTTTTGTTCATTTATTAATTCATTTTGTATATTATTGTCTGCTATCGTTTGTTCTTGTTTTTTCTTTTGTTTATTCTTAATTTAGTTCTTTTTCTTTTTTTTCTTTTTGTTTTTATCAATCGTTTCTTCCATTCTATATTTTGTTCTTTATTATTTATTTTTTTTGTGCTTTTTTCTTTAATATAATAATAATAATTATTATAATCATTAATTAATTAATTAATTAATTAATTAATTATTACATGATTATTGTATTTCTTTATTATAGTTGTAGTGGTCCTATTGTTTTTGTTTTTTGTTCTTTAGCTGTTTTGTTTTTTCATTTGATTCTTTTGGTAACACTTTTTTTACGGTGTCCTTGTTACACATGTTGCATGTACTTACTATTATAATAACAATAAATAATTAATAATTACGTGGAAGTAACCCTAAACCAAACCCTTATCCTAACCCTAACCATATAGTAAGTACATTAATATTACTCGGTACTTAAATATATAATTACACCGTAACAAGGACACCTTAAAATAGTGTAACCGTTCTTTTTGTTCTTTTTCTTTAATAATAATAATGTAAGTTCTATTTTTGTTAATGTCATTTTATTTTAATTAGTTTCTTTTTTTCCCTTTTCGTTTATTCTTTAGTTTTTTTTCCTTTCATTTCTCCTTAATTTGGATCTTTTTTCTTTCTTTATTTTGTCATTTTTTCATTCTTTCACTCTTTTTTTCTTTTTGTCTGTCTTTAAAGTTTTTCTTTCGTTTGTTGTTTTTTTCTTTAATAATAATAGTAAATGAATTATTATGATTATCATTTTTAATTATATACATTTTATATGTTATGTAATTCGTTGGTGTTGTTTGTCTTTGTTTTTTATTCTTTTGTTTCTGCTTTTTTGTTCATTTCTATTTTTTTTGTCTTTTTCATCTGTCATTTGTTTCTTTCATTTTTGTTCTCATATTTTTTATTTATTTGTCTGTCCTTATTTTATTTGTTTATGCTGTTTTTGTATATTTTTAATATAATAATACCTTTTTTCACAAATATTTTAAAGGAAAAATTCATGTCTTTAATCATTTTACTCTTAACTTGGTTTAATGTAATTAATAAGCCACTCAAAGTGGTATGTAATAGAGATTTTACTGCATCAAAGCCCCTTTACTATAGTAAAATCACTAAATTTTGACCTCAAGTGGCTCAGTGCCTTCATTTACTGTCTCCATGCCGTGAGCTTCCCGTGGCTCCCCGGAGGTGTTTTAAACGCTCAGATTCCCTCGACTTCCTCTTACAGAGGCGACAGCGAACCACCGACCCGAATGAACGTGAAGGAACTGCTGTGAAAAACAACAACAGCAGCAGCATCTCCAGCTTGTTTGCTTTCAGAAGGCTTGAAGAAAGGGCTGTGAAGTGAAAGACAGCTTGTTAGTCGATGCTGTCTTTGCCTCCTCGCTTCTCCATGCTATTTTGGGTTTTTGCTAAGCGCTCGTACGCTTGAACTCACTCGCAGCGCTTATGAAAATGGCTAGCCAGAACATGTGCGCATGTCGCATATTAAACTAATGCCCGAAGGCTGTGTGTATGTCCTGTCCTCCATTACGGCTCCGTCTGGGCTCCCGCTGCTCGTGTTTACCTGAAGAAAGCTGCTGATTTTGATAAGGTGGGAAGAGCGGCAAATGACAGCGTGTCAACAGCAGCTTTACGTTCACATGAGCTTTCACCTCCGGCGTGCTCAATATACCCCTTTTTCTGTTAGTTAACATTGTGATGTTTTTCTGTAGGCGGAGCTTAGGTGGAGGCAGAAAGATTCCCCGACCGCTTCACTAATGCCTATCTATCTATATTTCAGTTTCAGCAGGCATCTGTTTTTACAGCTGCATGAGAGTGAACTGGGCCAAAATACAAAACAAGTTAAACATTCAACGTGATGGATGTATTTATCATGTAACGACCAAATAGTTATTTTAATATGCCTCCTGTAAATGATGTATTTTTACAGTACCTTTACATTACATACAATACGTTTAAATTAAGATGTGAATATTTTCTAGAAATAAAATTGCAGAAACTCCAAATTTTGAACTTTCTGTATTTGATTATTCTTTCTTGCCAAGTTCTTAAAAATTCCAGCCACAATCAATCACAACAATGTATATACAATTACAGATAAGCATATAAATCGTCAGTTTGTTGTTTTACACTCATGCACACAGACATTATTTCATCCACGACAGCCGTGAGATGCAAGAAATCTTAAACGCGTAACAAACCATAATCCATAAAAACAAGAAAACACAAATATTTTATTGAACCTTTTCTGATAAGAAGTGTGCACTGCAAACGCGAGCATTTTTGATGATAGTTTCTGTCCAGTCCGCTCGTTTTATCACATTTAACCACAGATGTCTTCATTTTCTTGTCTGGCAGTGGCAGCAGGTATGTGATCAAATTTCTAATTTGAGGCTGTATTATGTCGATTCTGGCACCCAACATCACAACAAGATGATATTTTAAGCTCCTTGTGTAGCTGAATCTGTGCTGGTATGAATGGGCCACCTCCAGTTTTCCCTTTGTTTTGCCTCCAGCTAGCGCTGTGACGTAATCCAGGTGGATTCTGCACACTGGTGGTTGACGAGGAGACCCCCCCCCCCACAATGTAGCGCTTTGAGTGCTTAGAAAAGCAGAAAAGCGCTATATAAATGTAATGAAATATTATTATTATTATTAATTATAATCATGACGTCGCACCTAAAAGGGTCTATTGGAGAAAGCGTAACGGCTAACTTAGATCACGTGTGCCTTGATAACCAATCACATTACAGCCTTGACGTCATTGAATTTCAGTCAGAGTTGTGCGACACTCAATCATCGTTTACAGATACCATAGGAATGAATGAGAAGTGCCGTAAACTGAAGCCCACCTGTCACAAAAAGTCAGTGACTTCTCTTATAAAACGATTTTTTTTTCATGGTAAACTCTAAAAATAGTTCAGTCCAAAAGTATTGCTTTAGTATTCATTAAGTGATGAGCTGTTTGCTCTAAAAAGCTGTTTATTCAGCGTAGTGAAGCCGCTCCTCCATTGACATCTACTCAAAATAAATGACCTCCGGTCTTCTTCCCCACGCACTGCCAAAGCGGAAGTGTTAGCATTAGCCGTTATGTTTTCTCAGCTAAAGGTTGCAGGCTTGCCTTCTAGTGGCTTTGGTAATTACGGGGAACGGTGGTTTGGACAAACGCCGTCAGATGACATCGGCACTCTCTCGTGCTGCTCGAGTCTCAAATGTGACATTTTCGTTTCGTTTGCGTTTTCTAAGCGTTTAATTGCCCCAAATCTAAAAAGTTTTTTTTTTTTTTTTTTTTTTTAATGAGTAATGATTTGAAACATCTTCAACTTGCGTTTTGATTTACTAATTGTGATTTGATTGGCTCATTAAAAGTGTGCTATGATGTTATTGGTTATTATTATCTGTCCCCGCCTACATTATTTTTTTAAGTAACATACACTAGTGAATCGTACATAGCATGTTTAATTTATTTTAGTTTTGTTTGTTTTTACCTTTTTATATTTTCGAGGGGTGAGAACCAGTAAGTGACATTTTTGGTGAAATGGAGATATATATATCAAATGAAAGCTCTTAATGAGCTCTTTCTACTGGCAAAAGTACTGTTATCCATGAGTGTACACATTTTTATTATAAACAATTGAAATCAGTATACAAACTCAGATCAAACTTTTTCTTTGGTTTTGTTCTTCCAATTGTTTCTTTTTGTTTTTAACTTCTGATTTTTTCCTCTCTTATTTTCTTTCTTTCATCTTGTATTCTTTTTGTATTAATTGTAGGTGAATAAAGTTGTTTTTAATGGAAAATTACAAAACCTGTTTATTTTTTAATTACGTACACTAGTGAACTGTTCACAGTATGTTTAATATATTTTTGTTGTTTTGTTTGGTTTTTCTATTCTTTCATTCTTTTATGCTGTTGTTTGTGCTTATTTCCTTTTTTTGTTTACTTTTCAGCTTGTTATATCTGTTTTTGTTTAGTCTAATTGTATTCTTATTTTTCTTTCATTATTCATTTATTTTTTTATATCAAACTGAGGAGAAATATGTTTTGATGGAAAATTACAGAAACTATTTATCTTTGTAAATAATGTGCACTGTTGAAACCTACAAAATATATAATAAATAAATCAATCAATCTGAATGCACATTATCAGTTTGGTTCGTAGACGGTTAAGTTTCCGTTCTCGTATCTTTCAGGTTGTTACGGCGTCAATCCCGACACGAAACAGGAGGGCTGGATGTGTTCTCGGTGTACTGCGGCCGAATGGGCAGCCGTAAGTATCGCAAACACCTTTCACGCAAACAGAGATTAGTCCTACGACTAGTTATTAATCATTAATATTAACAATGACTGTTCACATGTAAGTCTTAAGCAGAAATCTGTGCACTAAACCTCTATATGACACATTGATTGTTGCGCTGAAGTGTTTTGTTCGTTATTGTGTTCATTGGTGTTGTTTATCGTCGCAGGCCTGCTGTTTGTGCAGTTTAAGAGGAGGAGCTTTGAAGAAAACCACAGATGACAGGTCTAATATCTCAAACTCTGTTTCTCTCATATCTCATGTCAATTATGAGAAGCTACATGGCATCTGTTCATGCTCGTTTGCCAAACCCTGCGTATAAACCGTGCATTTGGTGTCCCGTCCGCAGGTGGGTTCACGTGATCTGTGCCGTCGCTGTGGCCGAGGCTCGTTTCGTTAACGCGGTGGAGCGAGAGCCTGTGGACGTGACGGCTGTCCCCGTCACCAGGAAGAGTCTGGTGAGTCAAGACACACGGATGAAATACAATCCTCCTTGTTTTTGCTTTGTTTTATACTTTGGTTGCGTTCACTCATTTGTTTGTGCCTCCATTGATTTGCTCTTTGTTCTTCTTTTTCATTCTTCCATTTGTGCATTTGTTTATTTCTTTCGTTCATTCTTTTTTGTTCATGTTGTAGTTTCATTCATTTTCTACTGTTGTTTTCAGTTGTTTGTTCTTTCTGTTTCTTACTGGCCTTTCGTTTATGTTTTTACTTTCATTTTAGTTCATTTGTAAATTTTTCACTTATTCGTTCGTTCTGTTTCATTTGTGTTTTTGTTTTTTCTTTTGTTCATTTCTAATTTGTTTGTTTCTTTTTTTGTCTCTCTCATGCTTGAATTATTTATTTGTTTCTTTCTGTTTTTCTTTTTTGTTCAGATTTAAGTTTAATTTTCTATTTTTTGTTTCTTGATGGCCTTTTTTTTCTTTTGTTTGCTCTTTCAGTTTCTTATTCTTTTGTTGGCTTCTACTTTTTTATTTTTTGTTCATTCATTAGTTTGCTTCTGTGTTTTCATTTGTTCATTTGTGTTGTGTTTCTTTCTTTTTTCTTATTCGTTCTTTCACCCTGTTTCTTTAGTCTGTTTTTCTTAGGTTTGTATCTTCGTGTTTTCTTTTGTTGTTTCGCCGTCATTCTCAGAGGATATGATGCATTATTAATGATGTGCAATGCCTGAATAATCAGGTGTCATTCCTCACTGTGCTAAATGAACTGCATTGATTATATAGGCAGGTTTCTCCTCCTCCGCCGCACGTCTGAATGCTGCTCAGTGCGTCGGCACAAACACACAACCCAAAGCAACTTCAGCACACGATAACATGAAAAACATGCTATAAACCTCTCATACTGTTCATACATCTGACTTCGGCTTCCAGTCGCCATTAGCAAGCAGAAACACACAGTTTTGCTAAAATCAGTGCCAGTAATGAAAGAGCATCAAACATTTAGTCTCGTTATTTGCACAGTTTCACTCTAGAACAAGAAACAGAGTCATATTGTAGATTAAAAGGAGGTCGCTTTATCTTCTCGCTCGCTGCAACACAAAATGGACGCCGTCTCTTGATGTATGAATAAATAACTGCGAGCTCGATGCTCGTAAATCACGCTGTTTTTTCCCCTTCTCTTGTCCGTTGGCCTGTCCTGCGATCAATCCCTGGTGAATGATAAATCAGAGGCTTTCACCGGCTGATGAAATATTTCCGAGCCGGCGCCACATCAAAAGGCCGTTGTACATTACGGCCGCTTGGCCACAGGGGGTTGAAATGAAGTATTGACAATTTAATAAAGAATTTTTATTCCCGTCGATATTCCTCTGTGTGTGTGCGTTTGGAGGCGGTTTATGCGGAAATGGAGGAGAAGAGGAGAAAGACGGGGATGAACGGACACAACATGATTCCATTTAAGAGGATATTAGCAAAAAATGCTAATCAAGTGCATTGATTTTACAGCTTTCCTGTAGCTCAAATGGTAGAGCATGGCGCTAGCAACGCCAAGATCATGGGTTCGATTCCCAGGGAAAGCAAGAGCTGATAAAATGTAAAACTGTAACTTGAATGTAGTGTAAGTCGCTTTGGATAAAAGTGTCTGCTAAATGCATAAATGTTAAATGATATTTTAAATACACTCTCGTGCCACAAACTCAGGCCTAATTTCTGCATTTTAAGTCAATGTGGAATCAAAATGGACTGTTTGTGAACATTTCTGCTGTTCACTTTATTAGTATATGTTCATCTTTGTAATCTTTCATCGGAGCTGCTGCTGCGCTCTTGAAATTACTTCAGTTTTTAGCTGACACATGGAAATAATGTTAGCCAAAAGCCAAATAGCTGTTTAGCATTGGCATTCAGCTCAGGAGCCGTTCTGGTGTGATAATATCACTTTTTTCATGTAATATCTGCTTTATTACTGAATGTCTGCTTTTTGGTTTGTTTTTCTTCATTTGCTTGGTGTTCGTTCATTTGTTTCCTTGTTTCTGTTCTCTTTTGTTTCGTTTCTTTATTTTATTTGCCTTTTTTTAATTATATTCTTAATTTGTTTTTTTCTTTACTTTTTCAGTTCTGTCTTCATTCATCTTTTCTTAATTTGTTGTTTTGACTTTATTTTCTACGTCTGTTTTCCTCTTTTTATATATTTGTTTTTCTGCTTCTATTTCTTTTGTTTTTGTTCTCTTTAGTTTTGCTCTATCATTCATTCTTTTTTTTGTTTTTTTTACTTTTATTCTGTTCTGTTTTTTCTGTTTCTTTTAGTTTTTTCTTTCTACTTTTGTTTCCATTAATTCAGATTTTTTTGTTCTTATTGTTTTTTTAGTTCCTTCGTTCATTCTTTTGCTTGTACTTTTTCTTTCATCCATTCTTTCTTTTGCTGTTTATTTTCTGTTTTCTTTATTTTATTCGTTCTTTTCTCTTTTTTTGTTTAATTTATGTTAGTTTGTTTACTTCTCTACATATGTTTTCATTCGTTTATATGTTTATTTGTTCTTTTTGTTTCTATTTCTTTAGTTTGTTCTTTCATTCTTCCATTTGTGTTTTTTCTTTCATTATTTTTTTCTTACACTATTTGTTTTCTTTTCTTGTTCTGGCTTCTGCTTTTGTTTTGTTTTTTAGGTAATTGTTTTATTTTTTTTACTAATTTGTTGCTTTGTTCTCGTTTCTGTTTGTTTATTCCATTTTTCCTTTTGTCTTTTTTTGATTAATTCTTATGTAGTTTCTTTGGGTTTTTTATACTTTTCTAAAATTGATCTTTGTGAACATTTTGGATGTTTTTATTGTTCTTCACACATTAATAAATGTTTGTATTTGTAATGTTTTATTAAAAAAGACATTCTTTTTTAGCTGTTTGCCATTAGCCTAATAGCTATATAACACTGAACTCTCATTCGGCCTTGGCTCCAGTACCCTTTTCCTGATGGATAAAATCACTTTTCGTCATTGAGTCTGGACGTTCGTCATGTTACTCAAGGTTGTAACTCAAGTTTCATGTTTCCTCGATACACTTTGCAGAAGTGCGTCTACTGCCACAAGACGACCAAGCAGATCTTCGGTGCGTGTATCCAGTGCTCGTTGGACAACTGCTCCACGTCCTTCCACGTCACCTGTGCCCTCCTCGCCGGAGTCATCATGAAGCCAGCCGATTGGCCGTACGTGGTGTCCGTCACCTGCCACAAACACAAACAGACCAATCAGAAGGTGCGTAGCTGCTATAGAAGGTATCTCAATGCACACGGTGATCCTCAAACTGACGCTTTGCCTCCGCCGTAGGTCAAAAACAGCTCACGCGAGCTGTCTTTAGGTCAGGAGGTCATCGGCAGAAACAGCAATGGTTGGTTCTATCGCTGCACCATCACCGGCATCGGCACGCAGAACTACTACGAGGTCAACTTTGACGACGGCTCCTACTGTGATAATGTCTTCCCAGAGAACCTGCTGGTGAGAATATTTTTTCATTATTATTGCCAATAATTATTGCCAATCATGGTTGCCAAGTTGCTTTGGTCTTGAAGCCCATTTCCACCACTAAATAAAATAAAAGGTAATTGCAACTTTTCATCTCACAATTCTCACTTTTTCTTGTCATTGCGAGTTTACATCTCACAATTCAGACTTTTTTTCTCTCAGAATTGTGAGTATATATTTGCGCAATTCTGATTTTATAACATGCATTCGCGAGTTTATATTTTACAATTCTGAGAAAAGTCAGAATTACGTGATATAAACTTGGAATTGTGAGAAAAAAAAATTGAATTGCGATGAAAAAAGTCAGAATTGCATGATAAACTCACAATTGTGAGCCTGGAGCACAAAAGCAGTCTTAAGTCGCACGGGTATATTTGTAGCAATAGCCAACAATACATTGTATGGGTCAAAATTATTGATTTTCTTTTTATGCCAAAAATTATTAGGATATTAAGTATAGATCATGTTCCATGAAGATATTTTGTAAATTTCCTACCGTAAATATGTCAAATCTTAATTTTTGATTAGTAATATGCATTGCTAAGAACTTCATTTGGACAAATTTAAAGGTGATTTTCTCAATATTTAGATTTTTTTGCACCCTCAGATTCCAGATTTTCACATAGCTGTATCTCAGTCAAATATGGTCCTATCATAACAAACCATACATCAATGGAAAGCTTATCTATTCAGCTTTCAGAAAGCTTTTCAAAAAGTTGACCGTTATGACTGGTTTTGTGGTCCAGGGTCACAATTGTGATTAAAAAGTAAGAATTGTGTTAAAAAATCTGAAATGCATGATATGAACTCGCAACTGCAGGAAAACAGTTTCAATTGCGAGAAAAAGTCAGAATTGTAAGATTTAAGCTTCCAGCTGTGAGAAAAAAGTCAGAATTGCGTGATATAAAATCGTGTGGAAAAAAAGTCAGAATTCTGACTTTGTAACTCATAATTATGAGTTTATATCATACAATTCTGAGAAAAAAAAAAGTCAGAATTATGAGATAAATAGTTGCAATTACCCTTTTATTTGCAATGATGGAAATGGGCTTCCACACTTAAGTGTATTTGTTTGGCTCATCCAGTCAGATTTTAGAGATTTTGGTTACTAAAACCTCCATAATCATGGGGGAAAATATAAATAACTAATGTCTGGCATCTTGTGGCTTATTGTGGTCTAAAATGCATAGCTCTGGTCCTGGATGCTGATTGGTCGAAATCTAGATTGGCTAAATCTACCTCTAGGTTGTTATGGTTGGCAAGTGGCTTTGGCCCATTAATTCGGCTCATCCAATCAGAGTTTAGAGCTACAATTGTCTGTTTGATCCATCATCTGTTTGATTTCTCTGTCTCAGAGTCACGATTGTCTGAGGAACGGCCTTCCAGAACTGGGCGAACTCGTGGTGGTCAAGACAATCGACGGACGGGTTCTCAACGCATCTTTTATAAAGGAACATGTCCACCGATACTACCAGGTAACTACGATGACTAATTTTTTTATTTGTATTTATTTATAAAGAGTAATCCATTTCAAACCATTTCATTACTTTCTTTTGCTGTTTGTTTTCTACTGTATTATAGTTAATTGTATTTTATTATATTTTATTGTTTTGTTTTGTATATAGTTGACACCCAATTTTTAGGTCAAGAACCTAAATCTTTCAGTCAGCTTTCTTGTAATTCCATATCTCATCCGAGTCTTTCAGGAGTCCCACATTTGGTGCAAAGTTCACTTTCCTCGTACACAGAGCAGCCGTTGATGTATTGAGCGGAAGGGAGCCGAGATTAATGGGAAAACGAGAAAAGTAGGCAGATGTGGCACATGGGGGGATTTATGGAGTCTGTAGATGAAGCTTATGAGGTGTGATGGACCGCAGACGGCGAGAGTAGACCGCCATTCATCTGCACTTTCACGTACACACACTGCTCCTCACAGGAAGGGCTTTTGTGTTCTTGTGCAGTGATGGGTCGATGTTTTAATTCACATCTGGGTCACATTTGAATGGAAAAGTGACTCAGAAACTGCCAGAAAGCTTATCCGAACATGCTTTTTCAGTTTTTCTCCTAAAATGAGGCTTACCAAACTGTTAATACATTGTTTGACACATTGTATGAACTAGTCAAAGATTGCTTCACATCAAATTCTTTCTCATTAAATCTCAAACCCACACACTCACAGACACACACACACAGTGTTTCATTGCTCGGCTGAACTTTTGAGAGACTCCTCTGTCAGCATTAACGAACCGCTTGATTCTCTCCTCCACCACAAGACTCCATTATTTATCAGATCCGTGTGAGTCATGGCACTCGTAACAAGTGCTGATTGCTTTTATGACGTCACTTTTACCTTTGCAAGACACGACAAACGCTCTCCCACTCACTGCGGGCGATCTGTAACTGGATGTCTGTAAGTCTGACAGGTCTTGAAGCCGTTGGGAATTGATCTGGAATAGGGTGTTGATTGCAGACTGGTTGAAAGTTTGCAGCTTATGTTGTTGTTGGATGCTCTTCCGATCAAAAATATAAGAGATTTAATGGAATATTCCGGGTTAAATGCTGTTTTTACAGCTCTATCAATAGCATTGATGCAGTAGCATTAGATTTTGCATTACAGAATTCATGTGGATTGATGTATTGTCAGGACATGTGCCCTACATTTTATAAAGAAATTATAATAATTTGAATATTTTGTACATATTTAAATTCATATATATATATATATTATATATATATATATTATATATATATATATATATATTTTACATTTTACATTTATGCGTTTAGCAGACGCTTTTATCCAAAGCGACTTACATTGCATTCAAGTTACAGTTTTACATTTGATCAGCTCTTGCTTTCCCTGGGAATCGAACCCATGATCTTGGCGTTGCTAGCGCCATGCTCTACCATTTGAGCTACAGGAAAGCTTATATATACACACACACCTGTATATTCATTTCATATCATTATTTTATGATTATAATTATTTAAAATAATATAAAAATGTAATTTACAACATATGAGAAAATAAAAATGATATTTGTTATATAGTACTTATAATTGATTTAGTGAAATATTTTATACTTAAATATGACATCATTTGTATTTTATTATACATGTGTAAATTTAAGTATTTTAAATAAATGTAAATATAATATATAATACATATTTAAATGTTAAGTATATTTGTTTCATTTCATTATTTTACATATAGAATTATTTTTACATTGTAATATAAATAATTTATATAATTAATATGTATTTAGATATTTATTAATAAATATATATATATATATATATATATATATATTTAATATATATATATATAATATATATATATATATATATATATTAATAATTATATTTAATTTTAATTAAAATTTTACACATATATATATAATTGTTATATTTAAATATGAAATTATTTATATATAATTGCTTTTCTTTCTAATTTAGTTAACAACATTTAACAGATTTTTCAAGTTTTTTTTTGTTTGTTTGTTTTATATTTTCTATGTTCTACTTGTATAACTGGAAAATCGTTTCCCAAAAGTGTTAGAAAGATGGCCGCCAAGCACAAAAGCTTTGAAACGATGCTAGTTAGTTTTTCTAAACTAGGATTGTATGAAGGAAAGTGGTTCCAAGAAAAGGATCCGAGGCATGTAAACTGCCTGTATTTCTTTCCAGGTTGAGTTTCAGGATGAGACGCAGATCTTACTGAAGCGCAGCGAGATTCACTCTCTGAACCAAGAGCTGCCCAAGAGGGTCATGTCTCGTCTGGTAAGAGCTTTTATTCACTTCGTGCCAAGTACCGTATGTTTCTGCACACAGAATTCATCAACATGAAGTCAAAGTGCAGGTTCAACACTTTACGACTTTCGAGGTTTTTCAAGCTAACAATGCAGTTGGAGTCCATTTAGAGGGTTCTGACTGACATCTTTTTTCTTTTCAACAGGCAACTGTGAACCAACAGCAACCTCAGGCGCAACCGTCAGACGAACCTCTGGCCGCGAAACGCCCACGTCTGCCGACACCGCCGCCCACACTAGCCATTGAGCCCTCGGCGCTACCTCCAGAAATAGTCACCGCTTTTCTGCCCTCTAGTATTACTCCAAACACCAGCACTGCCCCCTGCCTGCTTCCCCCCGCATCACTTCCTGTTTCAGCACCCACACTTCCTGCACCGGAACCCAGCGAGAGTTACACCCACAGCTCCAGCTACATAGCATACATGGAGTCTCTCAAAGGTGATTTTCTCAATATTTAGATTTTTTTGCACCCTCAGATTCCAGATTTTCAAATAGCTGTATCTCAGAGAAATATGGTCCTATCATAACAAACCATACATCAATGGAAAGCTTATCTATTCAGCTTTCAGAAAGCTTTTCAAAAAGTTGACCGTTATGACTGGTTTTGTGTTCCAGGGTCACAATTGTGATTAAAAAGTAAGAATTGTGTTAAAAAATCTGAAATGCATGATATGAACTCGCAACTGCAGGAAAACAGTTTGAATTGCAAGAAAAAGTCAGAATTGTAAGATTTAAGCTTCCAGCTGTGAGAAAAAAGTCAGAATTGCGTGATATAAAATCGTGTGGAAAAAAAGTCTGAATTATATGAAAAAAACGGAGAAAAAGTCAGAATTCTGACTTTGTAACTCATAATTATGAGTTTATATCATACAATTCTGAGAAAAAAAAAGTCAGAATTGTGAGATAAATAGTTGCAATTACCCTTTTATTTGCAATGATGGAAATGGGCTTCCACACTTTGGTGTATTTGTTTGGCTCATCCAGTCAGATTTTAGAGATTTTGGTTACTAAAACCTCCATAATCATGGGGGAAAAAATAAATAACTAATGTCTGGCATCTTGTGGCTTATTGTAGTCTAAAATGCATAGCTCTGGTCCTGGATGCTGATTGGTCGAAATCTAGATTGGCTAAATCTACCTCTAGGTTGTTATGGTTGGCAAGTGGCTTTGGCCCATTAATTCGGCTCATCCAATCAGAGTTTAGAGCTACAATTGTCTGTTTGATCCATCATCTGTTTGATTTCTCTGTCTCAGAGTCACGACTGTCTGAGGAACGGCCTTCCAGAACTGGGCGAACTCGTGGTGGTCAAGACAATCGACGGACGGGTTCTCAACGCATCTTTTATAAAGGAACATGTCCACCGATACTACCAGGTAACTACGATGACTCATTTTTTTATTTGTATTTATTTATAAAGAGTAATCCATTTCAAACCATTTCATTACTTTCTTTTGCTGTTTGTTTTCTACTGTATTATAGTTCTACTGTATTATAGTTAATTGTATTTTATTATATTTTATTGTTTTGTTTTGTATATAGTTGACACCCAATTTTTAGGTCAAGAACCTAAATCTTTCAGTCAGCTTTCTTGTAATTCCACATCTCATCCGAGTCTTTCAGGAGTCCCACATTTGGTGCAAAGTTCACTTTCCTCGTACACAGAGCAGCCGTTGATGTATTGAGCGGAAGGGAGCCGAGATTAATGGGAAAACGAGAAAAGTAGGCAGATGTGGCGCATGGGGGGATTTATGGAGTCTGTAGATGAAGCTTATGAGGTTTGATGAACCGCAGACGGCGAGAGTAGACCGCCATTCATCTGCTCTTTCACGTACACACACTGCTCCTCACAGGAAGGGCTTTTGTGTTCTTGTGCAGTGATGGGTCGATGTTTTAATTCACATCTGGGTCACATTTGAATGGAAAAGTGACTCAGAAACTACCAGAAAGCTTATCCGAACATGCTTTTTCAGTTTTTCTCCTAAAATGAGGCTTACCAAACTGTTAATACATTGTTTGACACATTGTATAAACTAGTTTTGCTTCACATCAAATTCTTTCTCATTAAATCTCAAACCCACACACTCACACACACACACAGTGTTTCATTGCTCGGCTGAACTCTTGAGAGACTCCTCTGTCAGCATTAACGAACCGCTTGATTCTCTCCTCCACCACAAGACTCCATTATTTATCAGATCCGTGTGAGTCATGGCACTCGTAACAAGTGCTGATTGCTTTCATGACGTCACTTTTACCTTTGCAAGACGCGACAAACGCTCTCCCACTCACTGCGGGCGATCTGTAACTGGATGTCTGTAAGTCTGACAGGTCTTGAAGCCATTGGGAATTGATCTGGAATAGGGTGTTGATTGCAGACTGGTTGAAAGTTTGCAGCTTATGTTGTTGTTGGATGCTCTTCCAATCAAAAATATAAGAGATTTAATGGAATATTCCGGGTTAAATGCTGTTTTTACAGCTCTATCAACAGCATTGATGCAGTAGCATTAGATTTTGCATTACAGAATTCATGTGGATTGATGTATTGTCAGGACATGTGCCCTACATTTTATAAAAAAATTATAATAATTTGAATATTTTGTACATATTTAAATTCATATATATATATACACACACACACACACACACACACCTGTATATTCATTTCATATCATTATTTTATATGATTATAATTATTTAAAATAATATAAAAATGTAATTTACAACATGTGAGAAAATAAAAATTATATTTGTTATATAGTACTTATAATTGATTTAGTGAAATATTTTATACTTAAATATGACATCATTTGTATTTTATTATACATGTGTAAATTTAAGTATTTTAAATAAATGTAAATATAATATATAATACATATTTAAATGTTAAGTATATTTGTTTCATTTCATTATTTTACATATAGAATTATTTTTACATTGTAATATAAATAATTTATATAATTAATATGTATTTAGATATTTATTAATAAATATTAATATATATATATATATATATATATATATATATATATATATATATATATATATATATATATATATATATATATATATATTAATAATTATATTTAATTTGAATTAAAATTTTACACACATATATATAATTGTTATATTTAAATATGAAATTATTTATATATAATTGCTTTTCTTTCTAATTTAGTTAACAACATTTAACAGATTTTTCAAGTTTTTTTTTATTTATTTTTTTATATTTTCTATGTTCTACTTGTATAACTGGAAAATTGTTTCCCAAAAGTGTTAGAAAGATGGCCGCCAAGCACAAAAGCTTTGAAACGATGCTAGTTAGTTTTTCTAAACCAGGATTGTATGAAGGAAAGTGGTTCCAAGAAAAGGATCTGAGGCATCTAAACTGCCTGTATTTCTTTCCAGGTGGAGTTTCAGGATGAGACGCAGATCTTACTGAAGCGCAGCGAGATTCACTCTCTGAACCAAGAGCTGCCCAAGAGGGTCATGTCTCGTCTGGTAAGAGCTTTTATTCACTTCGTGCCAAGTACCATATGTTTCTGCACACAGAATTCATCAACATGAAGTCAAAGTGCAGGTTTAACACTTTACGACTTTCGAGGTTTTTCAAGCTAACAGTGCAGTTGGAGTCCATTTAGAGGGTTCTGACTGACATCGCTAAATGATAATTGTCTTTTTTCTTTTCAACAGGCAACTGTGAACCAACAGCAACCTCAGGCGCAACCGTCAGACGAACCTCTGGCCGCGAAACGCCCACGTCTGCCGACACCGCCGCCCACACTAGCCATTGAGCCCTCGGCGCTACCTCCAGAAATAGTCACCGCTTTCTTGCCCTCTAGTATTACTCCAAACACCAGCACTGCCTCCTGCCTGCTTCCCCCCGCATCACTTCCTGTTTCAGCACCCACACTTCCTGCCCCGGAACCCAGCGAGAGTTACACCCACAGCTCCAGCTACATAGCATACATGGAGTCTCTCCTCAACTCTGACTTTCCTCCAGAAGAGGGCGAACATGGCGTTGAGCCGATGTATTGAAGCGCTGTTACGCGCTACCAGCTATTTGTCAACGCTTCATACAGACTTTAAATTCATCCACTGCATGTCTTTGTTTCATTTATTCGCTGTCGTGCTAATCTGAGTCTCCCACCCATGAATGGTGCGTGTGGGATGCATGCGTGTCATTATAGACTTAAGCCGAAACGGACCCAGTACATAGCCTTGGGGGATGCCGCACTCTTCCGACCCTTTCCACGATCCCTCGCTCTGGTTCTTTCACTAAATGGAAAGAGCCGCCATACGTTTTCAGATGGGATAATCATTCACTGTATGTGCTGTTTACTTTATACCTGATTTTTTATCTCTAACGAGTGCTAAATATTTTTCTAACTCAAGCCAAAACATCATGCTACCCGGTCACAGTTCAAATAGACAGTCTATATCTGTACAGTTTCAGGTATTTTTCTCTGAACTCAAGTGTTTGGGTTGGGGTCACAGGAAGAGTTTTAGCTGGGCTCATGGGATTTAACAAGTATTTAAATGTCTTTTGTCACATATAGATTTAATATTTGTATAAAGAAAATCAATTATGGCAGCATCAGAAGCTACAGTTTTCAGTTAGCGTACACATTTGTGTTACGATAGAGTCGCGCGTCTTCATGTATTCTTCTATTATCGGTGGTAAAATGTTTTTTCAGCCACAGACGATTTGTTTTTGTAGCATACTTGGTAGACGTTGATATTGAATACTATTCACCTTGTCTGTTTTTTATTATGATTACCGTTGTTGTTATGATTATTATTTTTATTGATTTTTACTTTGGGTGAATCTTTGCAACACAATGTCAAAAGATGAAAAAAAAAGTTGAATTTATCGTTTTTATTCAAGAGGTTGAAGTGGCGTACATTTAAGCGTATAGTCATAGGTGATGTTAAACAGATGCGCAATCTGCCTTCTCAAGGTGCTATAGAGGTCTTAGACTACTGAGGGGCGATCTGGGTCAAGTGACCCACAATGAGGTGTACATACTAGATGTCCTGCTCACGAATTGGAAAAAAATTCTTCAGTGTAACTTCTAGTCTTATCAAATGCCATGTCACATTCAAATAAAGGGTCTGGTTGTCACATTGGATTTCCTTTCTCCTTTTTATTGTTTGCCCATCCTCGTTTCATCTTCTGATGTGAACAATTATCGATCGGCACACCTCCGCCGGTATTTGCGGGTTCATCATCCATATAGTATTGAGAATTTGCTTCAGAGCCCCTCGATTGATTCGGAAACAAACACTCTGATAAGACCTTTACAGACAGGATCGTCGTTATAAACTGAAGCCAAAACGAGCCCAGTGCACAGCCTTGGGGAATGGCGCACTCTTCAGACCCTTCCCACAATCCCTCGCTCCCAATCCTTTGCTAAACCGAAAGAACGGCCAAATATTTTCAGATGGAATAATCATTCACTTTAGCAAGCCAAAGATTTTGGAGAATGTTTTCAAAATGCAAGATAAATTAATACAAGGAAAGTCCCCAAATTAAGTTATTAAAATATTAAATTGACAGCTCTTATTTTTCTATATATTTTCTCATACATCATGATTTTTTTCTTACTTTTTCATACTATTATTCCTCCAACTTTCATTTTGCATGTTTTTAATAACATCTGAATTACACCTTTACGTATAAAGTGCGTACTGAGGTTTGAAACTCGTGAGTGCATCCTCTCTCCTTCCGTTCAATGTGACAACCACCATTCTCATCTCAACACCGTTTGTTGTTTTCCACCCGCCAGTGACGCCTACGGCCGCTCTGACACTAGACGCAGTCTAGTGTCGATGGCATTTGTACTCCTCTGTTTCTGGGGTTTCTGCTTTGCATTAACAGAAACGTCACGAGAGGCAGGTTTAATGAAATAACCCACCACAGCTTGCATACTGATGATGGCAAATGTTTATCTGTGCAGAAGTACTAGGAAAGATTCTAATAAAATGTGAAGTGAAACTGTGCTTTGTGTTTGACTGTATTTATTTCCCTGCAAAAGCTATGAAAAACCTGGTTTAAATAATACCAGTAAAAATAAATACATACACTATATTGCCAAAAGTATTGGGTCGCCCCCTTCTAATGAACAGGTTTGACTACTTTAGTAATTTCTATGAGTACAAATCTTAATGTTAAAGCATATAATGATATTCTAGGAAATCGTGTGCTTCTAATATTATAGCAACAGTTTGGACAGGACCCTTTTCTATTCTAACATGACAATGCCTCTGTGTATAAGACAAGGTTCAAAAAGAAAATGATTGATTCAGTCATTGTGGAAGAACTTGACTGGTCTGCATAAAACCAAGTCCTAATCCCAGTTTAACACCTCTGGAGTGACTGTAAATGCAGACCTTGAGCCAAAAACTCATCACCAATGACTTGTACATACACTATATAGACAAAAGTATTGGGACACCCTCTTCTTTAGAACAGAAAAATGCACTTCCAAATCTGTGGCAACAACAATGGGAACATAATTCATTTATTTAAAAATTTTATTACCATCTCTGTTGCAACAGTTTTGGAAGTGTCTAACATGACTGAACCCATATGTACAAGTCATTGGTGTTTGGTGATGAGTTTTTGGCTCAAGGTCTGCATTTACAGTCACACCAGAGGTGTTAAACTGGGATTAGGACTTGGTTTTATGCAGACCAGTCAAGTTCTTCCACACTGACTGAATCAATAATTTTCCTTTTGAACCTTGCCTTATACACAGAGGCATTGTCATGTTAGAATAGAAAAGGGTCCTGTCCAAACTGTTGATATAATATTAGAAGCACACAATTTTCCTAGAATATCATTATATGCTTTAACATTAAGATTTGTGCTCATAGAAATTACTAAAGTAGTCAAACCTGTTCATTAGAAGGGGGTGCCAATACTTTTGGCAATATAGTGTATATGAATGAATGAACAATAAATAAGTAATTGTAGTAATAATTATAAATAAATAATAAAATATTTTAAAATGTATAATTTAAATCATTCATAAAAAAAATAATTTAGTCAGAGAAATTTCAATGTTGAATTTATATAATTATTTTTCTGGAAAATATTTCATTGGCTAGGTTTTGTTCGTATACAGGTTTTTTATGTTGTGATATCCAATTTGTGAGCAAATTCTTTTTTTGAATTGGTTTTTGTAATGAATCACATGACCCAGTTTACAAGTGAGTTACTTTCCCCAAATTCAGTCTAAATGCATCTTCAAATCCTTATCCAGTAATCACAAACTATTGTAAAGGTCATGAAAATCAATTGGCCTATAACGAGCTTTGGCTCTTGAAAATGTGCCGTTTTTATAAATTGCTTTCTGGAAAGTAGTTTTCTAAAGTTCAGAGGTCAGTAAATTGCTGTTTATTCATTTCAAACGACCACAAAAGAAAAGATTAAAAGCTTTTCTCGAGACCAGAGCCATTAAAAATAAACCATTATGAAAAACATACCATGAATCATCCGAGGCAAAAAGATTAATCTGGTTTAGAGTTGTTCTGTCAAATCGAAGCCTCATTGACATTTAGCCGCTCTAAATGTGCCTTTATCTGATTAAAAACCAATTAGGCTTTTAAAATATCAGCTAATTGTTTTGCACTAAAATGAAATGCCGGTCAGGATTTGTTTGGCGCCACTGTAGATCCCATAATGCACCGCGCACGCCGTCGTGACACTCACACACAAACTCTGTTCATAAAGTTATGAATCCTCTTACGCTCTGAGATATTTCGAGACACAGCTGCCTCTGTAGGGGCCTAACTGAAGAGATGTGAAATGACACCTGTGCTCATTACCTGCTGCGTATCTTTATTAGTTGTGTGTGTGTGTGTGTAAGTTCAAGCTCGGATTACTTTAACCCGCCAGAGCGCGACGCGTATCAAAAACGTGCAGCTGTGCCTCATAATAGAACAGAAGGCGAGAAATAAAGCCATTGCTAAAGACATAAGTAACTTCTTATGAAAACGCTTTGCATAAATAGACTCGTTCGGAGGACACGACAGGATTCATGAGTCACTGGGAGTCATTCGCATAATCAGGTCTGTAATAAATCGTTACACGGGGTTCTGACCGTCTGAACCACAAATGGTGATGGTCTTTTTTTGCTCTATTTCACTAACAAAACCAGACAAAGCCATGTTGAGCGTCTCTGCAGCGACACACAGCGATGTTTCCTTACTAAATTAATTTGCGTTTTGAACAAATCGGGTGAGTCAATGATTCACTGATCCATTCATAAAATAACATTTCTTTCTTACTTCCTGAATGAATCAAGTGATTCACTACTCGCTTAAAGTCCTGAATCAAAAGATGAATCAAAAGATTCATGAAACCGCTTCGAAGTTCCGATCTAAATCAAATGATTCATGAACAGAGTGTGTCCTGATCTGAAATGATTCGTGAACCCACTCTTGAGTCCCGATCTAAACCAAAAGATTCACGAACCCACTCCGAAGTTCTGATCTAGTTTAGATTCGTGAACGTGTCCCGATCTGAAATTATTCCCGAACCCGCTCCTGACTCCCGATCTAAATCACGAACTTGCTCTGAAGTTCCAATTGAAATCAAATGAGTCACTAACAGAGCACGTCCCGATCTGAAATGATTCACGAACCCACTCTTGAGTCCTGAGCTAAATCAAAAGATTTACGAACCCGCTCTGAAGTTCCGATCTAAATCAAATGATTCGTGAACGGAGCACATCCCGATCTGAAATGATTCACGAACCCGCTCCTGAGTCCAGATCTCAAATGATTCATGAAAATCGATGTTAAAATATATTTGAAAATGACATCAAACAACAAAAACGTAATGCCTTTCTGTCTGTCTGTATGGTTATACTCTTGTGGCCTATATGTTCTGTTTTTATTAGAAGTCAATAAAAAAAGGCTTCAGAGAGCTCTCCCCTCAGTGGTGAACTGTTAATATTTCGAAACTTTTCGAAACAGTTATGACATAACGAAGCCTCATTTACTGAAATCACGTGACTCTGCCAGTTTGAAACACATTCCGAATCAATACTATCCATCCTAAATAGTATTCGAAAATAGAATTAGTATGTCCCAAATCATAGTATGTTTAAAAAAGTATGCCAAAGTTTCCCGGATGGTCTACTACTTCCGGTACTACTAACGGCTAATATTTCCCACAACACATTGCGCGGTGGACGGGGATTCGATTAGAACTACAAACATGCATAAAAAGTGTTAAAAACTACAAACATGGCGGATATGCGAGACCGACATACAGCCAGAGAACGGGATTTGAGTGATAATCAATTTCTAACCTGATGGAAAAATATTTATTTAATGTTATCCAGGTTATATTTCATCTGCAGCAACACTGTGAACTTTTATAATGATACGTTTGGTGTTTAACTTTGAAATGCATCATTATGCAACACATGAGCAGAGTTCTCGGCATGAAAGACCCGCGATGTGGCTCTTCATTTCTCTCCAATACGGTAGGAAATCAAATTAAACGAAATGTGGATGATGTTAACTGTGACAAGATGATTGTCAGGGCAGTTTAAACAGTTACAGGATGCACGTAACTAAGAAACAGAGCGTCCGTTAAAGACGCAGCTATGACGAAGTAGTATGTCCCAAAGCTTGCCTACTATTCTGCTACATACTCAAAAGTATGTACTTTTTCTTCACAAAAAGAGTATATACTTTTAGGGCATAGTATAAGTAGGCGAATTGGGACACAGCAATTGATTCGAAACAAAAGATTCGTAAAGGTTTCGAAGCTTCATGAAGCAGTGTTTCGAGCACACCCATCACTACTATTGGCTTAGTTCACTAGTTTTATGAGATTCACTGAAATAAGTGGAAAAAGTATGTTTACAAATAAATTATCCATATTTCCATTCCGAAGAGAACATCCAACACAAATAAGTGAACATATTCAGGTGAATTTTAATATGTTTATTAATTTGTTTATTTAATTTTTTTTAATCAATTTTAACCTGTTCTTGCCACGAATCCATCTGTTTATCTATCTATCTATCTATCTATCTATCTATCTATCTATCTATCTATCTATCTATCTATCTAACCATCTAACTATCTAACCATCTAACCATCTAACTATCTAACCATCTAACCATCCATCTATCTATCTATCTATCTAACCATCTATCTATCTATCTATCTATCTATGTATCTATCTATCTATCTATCTATCTATCTATCTATCTATCTATCTATCTATCTATCTATCTATGTCACTCCCTCTGTCCATCTCTCTCTTTCTTTCTTTCTGTGCTGTTATACGTGATCAGCATCTCAATCTCAATCTTTGATGCTGGTGAAAGTTGTTTTGAAGTCAGCAGATGAAATGGGGCCCGGCGTGTCGAGAGCGGGTTTCTGCGTGACCCCCAGTGACCCAGTCGCCATGGCGGGGCCGTTTGATGTGAACGCGCTCCCCCCTAATTACAGGCCCCAGACCGGCGCTACCTAAGACAAATTCTGCCCAAGCAAAGGAGCTGCATGTGACAGCATCGCTCTGACCCGTCTGTCTCTCTCTCTCGGGGCAGCCCACATTGATATTCCACTCGTGTTGTTACGTCCAGAACAGGGCACTGGGATCGTGCCAGATTTGCAATTACAGATATTAAAATGCATTTAGAGAAAGACAAGGCCTGCTTTGATATTACAGATCAGGGCAGTGAAATATAAAGGAGAATTTAGTGCCGGCCAAGCTGAGATCACCTGTCATGTGACAGGAAATTAACAGCCTTGCTAAATCACATATGTGGCGAATAAAACTAGATCAAGCTGGACATGGACATTTTGAATTTGTAGATTTAGTTTTATTCTATTTAAATAATTCTACTTAATTCTATTATTATTGTTATTATTATTATTTTAAAGTCATTGTTCATTAAAACTTCCAAAAGTTGAGACATTTTTGCACAAAAATGGATTAAAGATGCATGTTCTGGATTAGTAGTTTAATTTAATTTTTATTAGGATTTTTTTACATTTTTAAAAAAAATATATATTATTTGTTGAAACTTCCAAAAGTTGAGACATTTTTGCTCCAAAATGGACTAAAGATGCACATTTTTCATTTAGAATTTTATTTGAATTGTATTCTTTTTTTAACATTATTTTCTTAATGTAAATCCAATGCACTTTTTGGATTTGTGGTTTTATTTCAACCCTGTTAAGATTTTTTAACATATAATTAAAATGTCACAAAGTTTTACACAAACTTTTTGCTCAAAAAATGGTTTAATTTGGATTAAAATGTTTTGGATTTGTGGTATTATTTTAATTCTATTTAAAATTTAGAAACTTTTTTTTACTCATTATTTAAAAAATAAAACTTCCCAAATTTGAGACATTTTTACTCAAAAATCGATTGAAGGTACATGTTTTGGATTTGTAGTTTTATTTGAATTTTATTATTATTTTTTAAACTTAATTTTCTTGACTCATTATTTGTTAATTTTCCAAAATTTGAGACACTTTTTGCTCAAAAATGGTTTAAATATGCACATTTTGGATTTAGTTTTTTATTTGAATCTCATTATTTTTAAACTTGTTTTTGCACAAAAATGGATTAAAGGTGCACATTTTTTATTTATTTTAATTTTATTTTTAATTTACTTTATTACAAATGTATTTTTGGACTAATTATTTGTTAAAATAAAAATTAGACATTTTTTGAACAAAATGGATTAAAGTTGCAAAATATATATTTTTTTAGATTACAGTTGAATGCAGGTCATGTGACAAGTTTGCAAACCATTATTAATCAATGTTTACTAAATTTTTAGCATTACAGAATGAGTCCTGTTTCATATAATATTTTTTTCCCAAAAAGTAAACAGTATATTTACCATATAAACATTTAGCATACTTAGCATTATTAAAATTCAAGTTGACATTTAATGTGTTCCTTGTGTCACGTGTTATTTCATGCATTTAGCACATAAATGTGTAGCATACAATGTTTAGCATATTAAACATTTTACTTGCCTGTTATAAAGAAAAATCATACTTTACACTATATTTAGCATACAAACATTTAGCATAGCATTTATCATTGTATGTTTAGCGTAGTAAACATAGCTTGTTTCATTTTGTGAACTGATTGCAGTATATACTTACAGAAATATTTTATATTTTTTAATAGTAAGCATTTAAACATTTAGCTTGTTAAATTTACTGTATGCTAAACGTTCAAGTGGTGTCTAGTTTTCTTTTCATTAATAAATATGGTTATTTTAATGGTAAACATACTACAGAAATGGTACTTGTAGTATGGTAGTATGCAATATTATGAATGTAAGCACAGTTTGAGAGTTGTTTTCAGTCGCTGTTTGAATACAAATGCCTTGTCTGTGGAGTTTGTGTGTGTGCGTGACAGACGGCGAGAGAAAGACGTATAAGCCGTCCTCTAAGTTTAATGAAAAACAGCGTCGTGAGTTACTGGCATGCTAATGAAGCATCTTTGTCCAGTCAGGGACGACAAACTAATCGCTCCTCTCCTCCAAAAGCTCCTAAACGCTCCATTAGTCCAGAAGTGGATGAGGGATCTGATACACCGAGCTCGGCTCTATTTATTAGCGTCTCTGAAATGGCACACACACACACACACGCAAGTGTTTGCTAGCTACCTAAATGAGGCCATTTGTTCTGTTTATATATTAAGCTAATTGCAGTAACTAACACAAAACCCTAAAAGAAGTATTTGAGTAAATTATGTTTAAGCTACTTTTTAGCTAACAGCTAATTCCTCCATCTAGCTGTACGAGAAACTTTCTTCTCTTTACAGGCATTGGTTATTTTTGACTGGAGTTATAATAGACAGAGGAACTGGTCTCAGATCAGCTGCAGAAGGACCGTGTCCTCCGACCTCTAATAATTATGCTGCTTAAAACTTCATTTCAGATACAATTAGCCTTTAACCTGTGAAAAGCCTTGACAGACCCGTGAAATCAAAATGGGAGTTTTGTGGCTTTTGGTCCATGTCTGTTAGCATTAGCTTTGAGGTCATCGAAGTTGATGAAACTTTCAGCAGACGAACAAAATGTCTTTCTCTTCCTATAAATGAACCAAAAATACTAATCTATGATCTAGATTGACTAGCAATAGCACGTGGCAAATCATGGCTCGCCAGCTAGCATGCACAAGTGTGTCGTCTTTTGATGGTGACCTTCAAAAGATAGGCTGTTCTAAAGAGAGAAAGACAAACTTCATAAACTCGGCATTCATTTAATTTAGTTTTGTGCTTAAAGCAGACTGCAGGAGATTAGCCGTAATTGTTCTTGCATACTCAGGATTAGCCTTCGCCAGGTGTTCAGCTTCCCGCCAGAAAGACACTGAAAGCAAATGAGAAAATGAGTGATATTTGACCCATGATGCACCAGGGCCAGTTCAGATGATGAATCTAATGAATCTTAAACAACTATATATATATATATATATATATATATATATATATATATATATTATGTATAGTTGTTGAAGATTCACTATCTATCTATATATCTATCTATCTATATATACACATATATAGATAGATAGATAGATAGATAACAAAATACTTTTTAAGAATGTTTTACTAACATTTCCATTAAGTTATAAAAACTTTATCTCTAAATGTTCTCTGAACAGTTCAAATGTCCAGTTTTTTAAATGTTTTAGAAAAAAAAATTCTTGGTTTTGCAAATATTAAGACATTCCATCACATTCTGATCGATCACTTCGCAAACGTTATGTGAATGTTATTTTTCAAAGTTCTTTGAAGATTCTGAAACAAGTAGTTACATTTAAATAAGTTACACTAAAACATGTTTAAATGTTTTCGTGCTACTGCTAACGTTTTGTGACCAGCTAACTTTGAACAAATGTTCTTTTAATGTTACTGGAAGAACGTTTGTTCATAACTTTGGGAGAACCTTGCCAGAACATTTTGAAAATGTTATAGATAGATACCCATTTAACAAAAATATGTTAAATGAACATTTTGCTAACATTCTTATTAGGTTATGAAAATGTTATTTCTGAAAGTTCTCTTAACATTTGAAAGGTTTGAAAGCTTTTTTTATTGGTTTCGCAAACATTAAGAAAACATTCCATTTCGTCAGTATGCAAACATTATGGAAACGTTACTTTTGAATGTTCTCCAAATTCATCTGAAACAAGTACTTTTAAAAATGTTAGATGAACGTCCAGCTAAAATGTTTCTGAAAAAGATTGTTTCATAAACGATGTATAAATAACGTTTTTGTGCTAATGGCAACATTACAACACTACACTGTAAATTAAAAAAAAAATGATATAACTGATATAATGTTAATATGCCAACCTATTGAAGTACTGAAATCTGTTTTGTATCTTTGAAATACACTGATAACCACCAAATGCAGGTGGTGATGAGAAAGTCACATGATGAACCAAAGCCCATCACAAGCAGCTTTTAAATAAAAACATATATAGAAGGTGCACAGTGTCATTCACACAAGCATTAAACACCATCATGGTGAGACTCACAAAACTGAAATATGCAATAAACATTAATTTAACAACATTAGATGTAACATACAACCCTAATAAACATAACTGATAAGAAAAAAAATAAGAAGAAACATAGTTATTTCAAAGAAAAAACATCTAAGTCAAACAAAATTTGAAATGCAATGCAGGGAATTCTGTCAGTTTATGGGTTTTCCCTGTAAATTTTACAGGAACTTACCGTTAACCATTTAACAGGTTTTTACTGTATCATTTTCAGTTTTTTACTGTTAAAATCACGGTCATGTTTTACAGTGTAGAGAACTTTGCCAGAATGTTCTATTAAAGTTACTGGAAGAACGTTTGTTCATAACGTCCAGAGAACCTTTCCAGAACATTCAGTGAGTGTTTCCAGATAGATAGATAGAACATTTTATTTAATAGGTATCTAAGAATGTTTTGCTTTAATTCCCATTAAGTTATGAAAATGTTATTTCTGAATGTTTGCAAACGTTAAGGAATGTTACTGAAAGAACGTTTGTCCATAACTTTAAGAAAACCTTACCAGAATGTTCCGTGTTAAATAGATAGACAAATAGATAGATAGAAATAAAAAAGGTAATTCTTAAACAGATCAGAGTTTTAGGGTGAATCCCATTTCTCTGTCTTACCCCTTCCCCTTCCCCCTTCCCCTTAGTTTTGCGCGTTCATGTGAGAGTAAGGGCTGTCCCAATTCTCGTTTTGATCGAGGGGTAGGGCTAAGATGAAGTGGTAGATACCCCTTAAAACCAAGCATTTTCGCGAGCTTACTTGAAACCAAGGGGTACCCAGAACACACTGCGCAACCGGCAACAATGTCGGCCAGATCATCCAGAGAGTCCCATTTTCGGCTTAAATAATTGATTTAAAAATTACGACAGTCTTGTTTTGTGCTCTACACAGTCCTGTACATATATATTTGCAACCATGTTCTTAATTGAAACGTTTTAAAAATCGCTAGTTTGCTACGCTAACGTTGCATCGCTGATTTGCACAACAATCGCAAAAACATCACTAATAAAACCCACGCGATCGACACACACACTTACAGACGCATCTTGGAAGTTTCTGATCAACACTTGTCGCCTCTGGTGACGTAGCAGCCAGCTAGCGACGATGACGTGACCGTAACCAAGTGGTGTCTCATTTCATAGGGGTATGTTTTCACCCCTAGCGCTTACCACTCGGTTTCGAGGGACAAGGGCTAGGGGTAAGACGAAGAGGTAGGGGAAGGGGTAAGACAGAGAAATGGGATTCACCCTTAGTCTTGAGTCATTTCATTAAAATGTACAACTGACTGACAAAATTTAATCGAACTTACCATCTCTAATGCCATTTTTTGCTCCTGAAAGGATTATGAAACTAGTCCAACATATGAATATTCAGTACTCTAGTTTATGGATAAATATATAGACAGATAAATCTCTTCATCTATTGTTTAGAATTAAAGCATATAAAGTGGGCTGATAAGAACAGAAGCCTAAGCCCTCGGGTTTTTTTAACCTGGCCTCAGATGTGCTGGCTCTTTGCGTACATGTAGCACTATAAACCTCAATGGCAGTCTGACATGTAGCTAAATATGCTGTATTATCTAATTCCTGGTATCTGTGGGTCATGGTGTAATCATAACTGTAATCACACGCGCAGTTATTATGGCGCGTGTCTGTCAGCGCGCGTTCCCCTCCGAGGAAACCTCCGTGTTTCGCTGCGTTTCCTTCTGTATTTCTCACAGGATTGTAATTAGAGAAAAGCGAGGAAGGCAAGAAAACGCTTCCGCTCCTTAATTATCTGTGTATGTGTGTGAGTGTGAGTGTGTGTGGCGCGGAGTGGGAGATTTCATTTGAATAAAATTGAATTTAATCACCATGTAGAGAGCGCGAGAGCAGGGGAAATATTTGCAGCCCTCAGGGTCAACATTACATGAAAAAGAAATTAAAACAAGTAAACATATTTCTCCTGTTTGCTGCCGTGGAGCTGGAGGGGGCTGCAGAATTGTATTTGCTGCTGTGTGAACCAATTTTTCAATCTGTTCCGGGAATATTAGCTCTCTCTCCCCCTCGCCTTTCTTTGACATCTGCCTGCTTACGTCCTGTGAGCGCTTTTCCTCAAATTAACGTCTAATTTAATATTCTGCCCAGTGTGTGGTAAGTGCAGATAGCTTTGTTGATTACAACAAGAGCGCTTGTTTGCACACTCGGACTGCAGAGGGTTTTGTTGATTATTGAGGGAGCGACGCAAACTGCGGGAACGCATTTTTCACGCCTCATTGCGTTCTGCGCATAAAAATAATGTAAAAGTCGTCTTGGGTAGTTTTGTCTGTCAAGTGAACTATTGAAAACTGTTTAAAGTGCCCCTATTCTGCCGTTTCGAATATTACCTTTCATGCAGTGTGTCATGTTGCTGCTGTATGTGAACATAAGCTATCTGCAAAGTTGTCAAGCCGACAGTGAACGATAAACAAAGTTATTGTCTATCAAAAAAAAGAGTCGGCTCGCTTAGAAATTCGAATCTTGTTACGGCTGTACGTCAGGAAGTAACACATTTGCATAATGTCCGCCCATTGCTGTCAATCTTGCTGTACGCGGTTGATCTGACCAATCACAGCAGCGAGGGCTCACGGAAAGGAGGGGTTTAGAGAGACTGATTCTTCGAACTGCTTCGCACCAGTTGTTTAGGAATCATTTAGAAATGAGGTAAAATTAAAGCTATTTTTTGAGAAAACAAAAGTGTTTTTTGACCTTGAATGCATGTACACCTGTTTTAGGACACTCATAAAACAATATTAGCAACCTAAAAAATGGCATAATAGGGGCACTTTAAAGTGAGTCAATTGCTGAACAAGCTAGTTAAAGTCAGTGTTAACTGAATAATGCTGAGTTCACACTGCACGATTTTCAAACTCGTCGGATCGCCGTTGTTTTCACACTGCAGGACTATCGCTGCTGTTTTCACATTGCACGACGGATCCGCGACAGAGGGTTTCACATTGCACGATTTCACAATAGGAAGAATCGCCGACAACTCTGTCTGATCCTCAAATACAGCCAAACGCACACGAGAACTGATGAGGAAATAACACAAGATCATGCTGATATGGTTTATAAGTCATCCACGAACACACAACAATTAATAAAGATGACTTAACAAACATACTTCTGCTGTGAAATTTTTATATACACAAATCTAGCCTACTTGAAAGTGAAACCAACGTGTTGTGCACTTTATAATGAGTTTATTTCTTATAGCCTATAAAAGCCCTCAAAGTGATGAAAAAGAAAAAATGCACTAAATTATTTGTCCTTTATAGAAGAATATTATTTACAGGAAAAACCCTAGCCCCTTCTTCATCTTCATGTAGCCTACCTGTTCTGTTTATTCTTATGCTGGCTTTGTTAAAAAAAAAAATCCCTCCTCGAACTTCCAGCTGCCCTGTATCTTAAGCCGGGCATACACTGTGCGATTTTCGTCCGATTTCGAGCCGAATTCTGACTCCTGCGACTGTTTTTTGAGTCGGGCCGAATTTCAGCTTTGTCGTGTGTCGTTCGTCGTGCAGTGTTCGTTCAGTGTACAGGGTGAAACGAGAAGCGATAAGTCTCTCCCGACAGGCAATCGGACGGTCGGATGAATTTCTGACATGTCAGAAATTTTGGTCGCTCCTCGTGAGGGTATCGCACAGTTGAAGCAGAGCTACGAACCGACTGCCCTAAACTCAGTGCTTTTTCCCTCACTGCGCCTGCGCGAAAATAGAACTTTAATCATTTAATCTTTATTGCAGCAAGAAAGAAAACGAGGGAGATTTTTGATAAAATAATGTTATTATCACGGGAAATGTGAACCATTGTCCATCATTTTGCAATTAGTGATAAAGACAAACAAGTCGCAAAATTATAAATATTTCAGTTTTAAACCATGAAGGTGAGCCAGTGCATACCACACAAACAATTTGCAAACTTCATGAGCGTAATGCCGTGAAGAAGTTTTAAACTCCAGTCAATTCATTAAGCTACAGAAAGTGAAAGTAAAAACTGACCGAGCTTTCGGCATCTGTCGCTGCATAACGGCACATATTCTCTCAGAGGAGACGAAAGATATGGGTAGTATTGGGTATTGTCTTAATTTATTTTCTAAAGAAAATAAATATATATATATATATATATATATATAAAATCCCTTATGGCTGATATAGTGAAAAAACAACAACAACAGAATCTAAGTATTTCGTGTTAAGTTGTTTTTGGAATTTCCTTGTCTGTAATAAAGGTTTTATTTTCATTGACTGAATATATTCATTAAGCTGTTCATTCAGTGTTCAGAGTCCGGACATAGCTAGACGGTTGAGAATTTTAATTATAGGCCTATTAATTGTGGAATATTATCTAAATGTTTTAAATAATTTTCAGCAAGGAGTAATCTAAAATAATCTTTTAATATCCAAATGAATTGTAATAGACCTACATTTAATAATAAAACTACCATAATAATAATAATAATAATACTAGTAATAATTGAATACATTAATTGTAAATGCCAAATCCTCAGGATATCACCAATAGTTTTTTTGTTTTTTTTTTAAGTTCTCTGGCTATCATCCATATACGGTGTCATCGTCTGCGCAAGCGCAACCCACAGTTGCCAAGTCCGCGTATTATACTGACTTTGGGCTTCTTTTTTTGTAAAGTTGCGGGAAAAAAATATCTGGTCGCGGTTTTTTTGGGCTTATTTAAAAAAATATGGTTGCTTGTTAGGGAAATCTGACAAGCCACTTTGTTTCTTTATTTATGTTCGCCATATTCTCCAATGCATTGATTGACACTCTGTCTGCTCGCAGTTAATAGCACCAATGCAATAATATAAGAGCCATAGAGTAATTTGCCAAATGTTCCGCCCATCAGTGGAGAAAAATCACATTCAAAAAGAAGCGTGACGCTGTAATCAAGCGATGATAGAAGTAGACGTAGAGGAGAGGGATGACTTTCTTTTAGCCTAATTTTTACAATGGTTTTGTAATGTATTAATTATCACGGGCTATAATAAAAAACAAGTAGTAATACTGAGTAAATATATTTGGTTTGAATAGCCTGGTATGGCAAGATGTCTTAAAATGTATTTTTTTAACATTTAAACTTAGACCACATTATTAGATTACCTTTTGACTTCATGAATACACATCAATGACAGCTTACTGATTTAAAAAAATATATTTTAATAATATTATATAATATTTTCTTTTTTAATATAATATATATTATAATTTAATATAATATTTAATATATTTTTCTATAATATCTATGTGGCTTTTTTATGTCATTTATTTGATAGTTGTGTATACATTCTTTTATTTTAAATGGAAGAAAAACCTGTTTTTGAGCTCAGAATAAAGCACGTTCCCTCTGTACATGGCTGTAACGAGCAGTTTTGTGGTGCTGGGAATTCTTTATAATTAATTAAAAACAAATATTGCCACATTGATGGCTCAAGAAGGTATAATTGTTCAAATAACACATCGTTTCATTTTTAAATATAAATATAAAAAATTGTAACCAAGTGTTTTTCAAGTATAATATTCCTGTAAAGGCTAGGGACAGAAAAATGGACATTTCCATAGAATGATCCCATATATATTTTAGGCTATTAATATGTGGCTCATTTATTGGTAATAAATAACTGATAATAAATAATATTGATGATAATAAATCATAAAAAAAATATTGGGCTTGTTTTTGAAGCTGCGGTTACTTATTTGTCTCGCCAGAGTTGGCAACTGTGAGTATTTCACACGTATAGTGTGAGCACATAAATCGCGCTCGACAATCGGACCGTATAGTGAGAGCACATAAATCGTGAGCTTTGGCTTTACATCGCATGCGATCTTCTCGTACAGTGTGAGTTGATACCTTGCTGAAATCGCACGGAAATCGCACAGAAATCGCACAGTGTATGCCCGGCTTTAATCTCTCATTGGCTGTAGGTCATCGCCGATGTATTTTTCAGTCAGAACAGGTCAGAACTCATTCACACAGCAGGATTGAGAATCGCCGACAGCTCCAGATATTTAGCATGTCAAATATTTCGCGGGCGTCGGCGACGTGTCCGGGATTCCCTCAGATCGTGTCTTTGATAATTCACACTGTGCGATTGTCACTCGCGGGAACGAGCGCCGAGTTGCCTCCGATCTCGGGCATTTGTCGGCGATTCATCAAAACCTGTCGGCGAGTGAAAAATCGGGCTAAAATCGTACAGTGTGAACTTGGCATAAGATATTAATGTAGGCTAACTATCGCCCCCTTGAGTAGCATACACTGTAAAAATGATGTTTCTAAGTTGTAAATAAATTAAATTATTAGAGTACATTTTAAAAGTAAAGACTATCTACTACAAAAAAATCATGTTTTTAACTTCGTGTTACTTGCCGTTTCTTTGTAATTGTGTAACAGAACGTTGTAGCAACTTTCACTGTTTTTTTAAAAGTAAAAAAAAATAAAAATCAGACAAAACATTCTTAAAATGTTTATGTAAAATCTTAAATCTTATTAATATTTGATACGTTGTCATAACTTTGAGAAAATGTCCTGAGATCAACATTCTCAGAACATCCTTAAACGGTCAAGTAACATTATATTTTAGGTGAAAATAAAGTTAGTAGAATGTTGTAAGAAACATTTTTGTAACCTTTAAAAATGTTACATTTTGGGAGAAAATAAAGTTGGTATAATGTTGCAAGAAACATTTTTACAACCTTTAAATAGCGTTATATTCACAACAAGAAAACTATACATTTTAAAATTCTAAGAATTTTAAAAACAAATGTTTAAATAATGTTATGTTTTGGGTAAAAATAAAGTTAGTATAATATTGTGATAAATATTTTTGCAACCTTTACATAGCGTTTCCTGCAGCACACGTACATCTCGGAGACGTCTATTTGATCTTTAAGATGTTTATGATTTAGAATGTATGTAAAACTGACAGCTTAAAGACATCTGTCAGATGTTTGTACACAGCAGATGCTTTCCAGATCAAGCGATCTTTAACAGACATCTTGTAGATGTACGTGTGCAATCTGGGTTTATAATCACAACAGGAAAATTGGACATTTTAACATATTAAAAGATTAGATTATTAAAATTAAACATTAAAATAATGTTTTATTTTGGACATTAAAACATTTTAGAAACATTTCAAAACAACATTCACACAACGTTTTTATAACATGCCAGACCTAAGCAAGAGCGCACATCAAGTACATGAACTGCTTAATCACGTGTATTTTCATAAAATTTGGAAAGTTAACATCTTCGTTGATTGTAACAGCAGAAATCTATTTTATTGTATAATTTGTGTCGTGCAGATGCAGTGAGAGGGAACATTTCGTTAGTAAACTGGTTGCATTGCTTGCTGTTTAGACATTTTGTTCACATTTTTAATTAAATTAACATCTAATTAAATATTCTGCCTAAAATAGTTTTCTTTGGAGTTGTGCTGGAGTTACTACACTGTGACTTCACACAACTTTCTTCCTCTTTGACTCAAGTTTGTTTTTATGTTCCTTGTTAATTGAAAGGAAACTAACACACCACCGCCTCCTCCTGCTTTATTTTTGAGCGCTCTTAATCGTGCTTTAAGCCCTGCTTTGCGAGGGGGCTTGTAAATTCATTACGACTTGCGGTCGGCAGACGGATGCGGCCTGTTCTGGTCTCACTGCATTATAAATGGACTTGCTGGCCAGATAATTAAAGCCACGATGCTCTGACATAATTCTCCATTAAGCAATAATGCGATAAGGATGAAGTGTGAATCCTTGCCCTCTTTAGGAACAGATGAGTGTCATCCAGTGTAATGTAATTCTGTTTGTTGCAGTTCGTAAACGTCTTAATGAATCGGAATAGCCTACAGGGGACATGCACTGTTAGAGTGGCATTTCAGTTATGTAGAAATACCTCGTTTAACTTTATTAACAACAATAGGTCAGTAAATCCTTCAGAATGCAGATGAAGTGGTTAATTATGATAATGGTTAATATTTAAGGAGGAACCATATCATGAATGCTAAAATTCACTGAAATGCCCATCTTTTGTTTAGAGAAAGTGTTTGGATGTCAAAGGCAGTAAAAATAATAGAATCAACAAGTCAAGTCAACATATGTTTTAACTTACCAAATTAATTTAACCAATTTCAATTGAATATTTAAGCTATATAAGATAATAAAAAAAAATAGTTAAAAAATGAAAATTTGCTGAAAATGTGCTCACCCACAGGTCATCCAAGATGTAGATGAGTTTGTTTGTTGACCAGATTTGGAGAAATGTAGCATTACATCACTTGTTCACCAATGGATCGTCTGCAGTGAATGGGTGCCGTCAGAATGAGAGTCCAAACAGCTGATAAAAACATCACAATAATCCACAAGTAATCCACACCACTCCAGTCCATCAGTTAATGTCTTGAGAAGAGAAAAGCTGCATGTTTGTAAGAAACAAATCCATCATTGAGACGTTTTTAACTAAATACAAGTCCATAATCCATTATAACGCTTCCTCCAGTGAAAAGGTGATCTGGTCTGAATCAGGAGAGAAATCTGCACAGATCAAGCGCTATTTAAAACAGTCCAAAACAGCTCTAAACAAATATGATTCTAATGTGCAAGAAAACAGGAGATGGACTTTTTCACTGGAGGTTATTATGGATCGTGGACTCATATTTTAGTTAAAAATATCTTAAAGATGGATTTGTTTCTTACAAATGCTGCTTTTGTCTTCTCCAGATGTTAACTGATGGACTGGAGTGGAGTGGATTACTTGTGGATTATTGTGATGTTTTTATCAGCTGTTTGGAGTCCCATTCTGACGGCACCCATTCACTGCAGAGGATCTATTTCTCCAAATCTGATGACGAAACAAACTCATCTACATATTGGATGGCCTGAGGTGGAGTAAATTAATCGAATTTAAATTTTAAAGTGAACTATTTCTTTAAACTGTGATAGAAAAAATACAACTTTTTTTACTTTAGAGTACAGTTTTAGTACGTTTTCAAAGTCAAATCTGGGCCCAGAAGCAAAACCAGCTGAAAACCACTGATCTAGGCACAACCACACAATCGGTTTGAGGCTGGTCTGAAGCCCTGCTTAGAAGCGAACAGCTTGTAGAGATAGAGGGAAGGAAGGAACAGTGCCAGAGAGATTGCAGGGTCAGTTGGCTGAAGGACGCGTGTTGTTGGCCCCTCTGGCTGTGCTGTCCACAGCAGGCATATGTTCCCGGCCTCAGCGGTCCCTCCTGTCTGAATGTGAAGGGGGTCGCGGCCACTGCTGCATTTTAATCCTCTAAATGGAAAGTTTGGAAATGCTATTATCTTCCATCTGTCGGCCCCCCGCTCACAAAAGGGCCCTGCTCCAACGGCTTGACAGGACCCAAACGCCTCACTGCATTGTGTTCCTCTCACGAGAGGGCAGCCAAGATCTGCGCTAACATGTCTGACATCAAACGAATCAGAGGTTTAAAGATTTTTCACTTAAATACTACATTTACATTCCAGCCGGAGATCTTCAAAGGCAAAAAGTGCTTCCTTCACTTAGCTGGAGCGCTTAACCAAAGTTACACAGAGAGGCATTGCGCAAACACAACAACATATATTATTTATACTTATTTATCAAATGCCTATTTAATGTTTCTGAGAAGCATGAAACTGCATTCCACACTGAAAAAGAACTGTGCTTATACCATGGTGCTTTTTGTATACTGTAGTATTTACATAGTATTTAAAGTTTAAACAATACCATGGTACGTTTTGATGCTTTTGTGATCACCAAAAAACATGGTATCATATAAAAATAAATAAATAAATAAATAAAAACATGGTACTTATATTATAATAGATGGAAAAACATGGTAAAACCATGGTACTTTTTGGCATTTTTGGCATATACCATCCTATAGAACAAGTCCAATTTTGTGTAAAAACTAAATGTAAAAATAAATAAATAAAAATAAATACACAATCAAACAAACATGGTACTTATATCGTAAGAGATGGGAAAACATGAAAACACCATGGTACTTTTGGCACTTTTGTGATGACCATATTCATATACCATAGTATATACTATAGAACATGTCCAAAAAAACATGGTATCATGTAAAAAAAAACAAAAAAACATAGTAATAATATTGTAAAAGATGGGAAAACATGATAATACCATGGTACTTTTTAGCACTTTTGTGATAACCATATTTATGTTCAATAGTATATACTATAGAACATGTTCAAAAACATGGTACCATGTATAAAACAACAACAACAACAAAAACAAAAACATGGTACTTATATTGTAAGAGATGGGAAAGCATGGTAATTCCATTGTACTTTTGTTACATTTGTGATGACCTTATTCATATACCATGGTTTTTAAAGGTTTTCAATGTACTTACCATAACGTTGCAACGGAATATGTCCAAAAAACACGGTATCTTATAAAAAATATTGCACTTTTATGTAAGACATGGTAAAAATATGGTAAGTACCCAGGAGAGTACCCAGGAGAGGTGGTGATGTCAATAAGATTTGACTAAAAAGAGAAGCTTATTATATTTACACATTAAATAATCTTTCTCCTAAGGGTTTGAATTTAGAACTTGATTTTAACTCATGTTTCTAATTGATATTCTTTGTATTGAAAGGTGAATGTTGTTGATACAGCTTCATTTGTACCCTTATATATGTGTTGTATGGTTATGCATTGTCTATTTTTAGGACAAGCAATTGTAAATTACAAAAAGGATGGGGGATTGTTTGGGTGTTTTGTGATGGTTTGGATATTTCCTGATATTGTGTTTGTATTAAATTTTTGCCTCAATGTGGTAGTCTTGTTTTAATTTTAATTGTGATATAGCTGCTCACATGATTGACCTTGATTACCAACAGGTGTAATCAATTGGAACTCTGCTTGAATCTTAGTACTTATTGAGCTGATGCTTTTGCTTGTATGTGTTTGCCTGACGAAGGTCTTTGGACCGAAACGTTGTTATTTTAAAAAAAAATGAATAAAGGGAATAATAGTGTGTAGATCTTTTTTCCACTTTTTTGATGATACCCTTTGATCTTGCACCTGGCTAAGATATTTTCGGATGTGCGTACTTTCACCCTTCTTTTATGAAAAACATGGTAATACCATGGTATTTTTTGTATTTTCTTGTGTTTTTCATTTTAAAAGTGGATGTACTCACTTCCAAAAAGTGACCAAAATACACGGTTTTACCATGTTTTCGGACATTGCACCATGGTGCTACCGTGGTGTTTTAGATCACCATTAGTGTTTAAAGATTATTGGAATTAGTCGATAATCATCTGTGAACCAGTTGCTAATCGAGTTTACATGTGGTTTGAAAAATAACACGGTAATACCATAGTACTTTTTGGCACTTTTGGGATGACCATATTCATGTATCATGGTATTTAAATGTTTTTTTTTCAAAGTACTTACCATAATTACTATGGAACATGTGCAAAAAACATGGTACTTTTTGTAAGAGACGGTAGTTTTTGTATTTGGTTACGAAAAGTGATAAAAACATGGTATTACCATGCTTGTGACCATTGTAACATGGTACTACCATGGTATTTTGGATATGTAACATGACCTTGGGGTATATAAAGTAAAAAAAAAAAAGGTAAAATTATAATATATCATAGTGATTTTAAATACATTTTTAGATGGAACTCCAAGTAAAAAGGTACAAGAATGATTTCCATGTCCAGAAATAAACAGTAAAACCGTGGTACTTCCATCGGATATATCTGTTTACATACAAACGCACACATTCAGGATAGTCCAGGATGTGGTCAGACCTGCAGTCTGTGTGTGGCAGCTTTGTGCAATCACCTCCGTGGATTCGCAGTGGATGTTATTCTGGAAACTGGAATTAAACCTGACTCTAACCTAATCCCGGCTTATTGCCATCTATTTCATTTCACAGAATACGGAGGGGTGCCACTAAGCACTAACACACACACACACACACATACACACACTCATATCAGAGGTGATAAAGCTCTGCAGTAGGATAGTGTGCGCTTAGACAAACTGCAAACACTTTGAACTCACATTACGATCATATTCACATCACTATACCTCATTTTACACTGGAAATTCAATTTCAACTCAGCATCTAATGCTGAAAAAATAGCTAGCTGCTTACCGTGGTCGCCCTTCTTGAATATTTTTATCTTCATGTCTCTCGTCAAAGATATTAGTAGCACAACACCTCAAATCTCTCAAATAAAGTTCACGTAAATAACATTGAGGGATCAAGTCATGTGTTTGCAGTGTAGTTGCCGTATTTTGTTTTCCCTTAAATTAACTAAATGTAGGCTACTTAAATGTCCAATCTCTCTGAACTGTGTGTCTTCCCAGATAACAGAGAACATTCTCACAACTTTCATTCACATTTTTTAATGTTTTATAAACATTAGGACATCATGTTCTTAAATTAATGTTTATGGAGCGTTCTTAAGAACTATTAATATTTGATCTCATAACTTTGAAATAAAATGTTTTTAGAATGACAGTCTCAGAACACATTATTTTTACTTAATTAATGTTCTTATAATGTTGAAAGAAAACATTCTTAGAGTCTTAAAAATAAACGTTCAAATAATGTTATATTTTTGGTAAAAATTACAATAGTAGAACATTGTATGAAAACTGGACGTTTTAATGCTCTTAGATTATTAAACATATATGTTAAAATACAGTTAGGCCCATATATATTTGGACACAGGCACAATTTTTGTTAATTTAGCTGTTGATCAAAACATATTCAAGTTACCATTATATAATGGATATGAGCTTTAAAGTGCACACTCTGAGCTTTCATTTGAGGGTATACTCATCAAAATTGGAGAAAAGGTTAAAGCCGCGATCACACTGCACTTTTCGCTCCATTGACTTCCATTCATACGCATGCGTATGCGTCAGACCGCAAACGCAAGCCCGTGCGAAAAGTTTTCGCATTTCGCTGCGTTCCAAAGTTCAAACTTGGTGAACTCTGGCCTGCGAATTCGCATCACGGTATACCGTGTGACCAACGGCAGATCGATATGTCACAGCATGACCTTCTATCTGAATTAAAAGAAAACTGCAGCTCTGCAGGAAAGTGGAGTAGATTTTATGTTTTTACATTTTAGATGTATTATAATATGTTACGTGTTGAATTTAAGTTTTTAAAAAGACACTGCACAGTGTGACGTCATATCACGACTGTTGCAGCACGCGAAACAATTTTGCATGCTCAAAGTCTAGTGTGACCACGCCTTAAGGAATTACAGCCCTTTAATCTGTACCTCCCCCTTTTTCAAGGACCCAAAAGTAATTGGACAATTGATTGAAAAGATTTTTTTATAGACAGGCGTGGGCTATTCTTTCATTATTTCTACATCAATTAAGCAGGTAAAAGGTCTGGAGTTGATTCTAAGTGTGCCATTTGCATTTGGAAGCTGTTGCTGTGAACCACATCATGCGGTCAAAGGAGCTCTTCATACAAGTGAAACAGACGATTGTTAGGCTTCAGAAACAAAACAAATCCATCAGAGAGATAGCAGGAACATTACTAGTGGCCAAATCAACAGTTTGGTACATTCTGAGAAAGAAAGAACAGACTGGTGAGCTCAGCAACATAAAAAGGCCTGGACATCCACAGAGGACAACAGTGGTGGATGATCGGAGAATCCTCTCCATGGTAAAGAAAAACCCTTTCACAACATCCAGCCAAGAGAAGAACACTCTTCATGAGGCAGACGTGTCTCTGTCAAAGTCTACAATCAAGAGACGACTTCACCAGAGCAAATACAGAGGGTTCACCACAAGCTGCAAACAAGGCCAGATTACACTTAGCCAAAAAACATTTAAAAAACCTGAGCACTTCTGGAAAAGCATTCTTTGGACGGCTGAAATTAAGATCAACCTGTACCAGAATGTCTGGAAGAAAAAAGTATGGAGAAGGTTTGGAAGAGCTCGTGATCCAAAGCATTCAACATCATCTGTGAAACATGGAGCAGTGTGATGCATGAGCATGCATGGCTTCCAGTGGCACTGGGTTACTGGTGTTTATTGATGAAGTGACAGAAGTCAGAAGCAGCCAGATGAATTCTGAAGTGTGTAGGGATATACTCTCTACCCAGATTCAGTCAAATGGAGCAAAGTTGATTGGGCGGTGCTTCATAGTACAAATAGATGATGACCAATATATATACAGCAAAAGCAACCCAGGAGTTATTAAGGTAAAAAAGTGTAATATTCTGCAATGGCAGAGTCAATCTCCTGATCTCAACCCGATTGAACATGTATTTCACTTGCTGAAGACAAAACTAAAGGCAGAAAGACCCACAAACAAACAATTGAAGTCAGCTGCAGTAAAGGCCTGGCAAAGCATCACAAAGGAGAAACCCAGTCTCTGATGATGCCCATTAGTTCCAGACGTAAGACAATCATCGCCTGCAAAGGATTCTCAACAAAATATAAAAAAAACGAACATTTAATTTATGATTATATTTATTTGTCCAATTACATTTGAGCCCCTGAAAATAGAGGGGGGGGGGGGGGCTGTTTAAAATTGGTTGTAATTCCTATGCATTTTATGTTATATTTTTGTTCAGTCCCTTAAAGTTTAAAGTCTGCACTTCAATTTAGTCTTTATTGTTTCATTTTAATTCTATTCTGGTGGCATACAGAGTCAAAATTATGAAAATTGTGTCAGTGTCCAAATATATATGGACCTACCTATATATATTTAGTGCTGTCACACGATTAATCGCATAAAAAATAAAAGTTTTTGTTTGCATAATATACGTGTGTGTTCAGTGTATATTTATTATGTATACATACAGTATATATTTTGAAAGTATATACATGTCTATATTTATATTCATATAACTTATATTATAAATAAATAAATATATTCAATATATAAACATAACCTATTTTTCTGAAATATATACTGTACATGCATGCGTGTGTATTTATATATACATAATAAATATACACAGCACACATACATATATTATGTAAACAAAAACATTTACTTTGAATGCGATTAATCGCGATTAATCGTTTGACAGCACTAATATATATATATATATTGAGTGAAAATAAAGTTAGTGGAATATTTTAAGAATTGTTTTTAGGAAATTGACCATTTAATGTTCTTAGAATGTTAAAAATAAACATTCAAATAATGTAATATTGTAGGTGAAAATAATGTTAGTACAACTTTTTTTTATAAACTTTAAATAACATTCTAATCATGACAAGAAAGCTGTACATTTTAACATTCTTATAATATTAAAAATAAACATTCATTTAACATTAGTAGCACACTGTACAAAGCATGTTTTAGTAACCTTTAAATAACATTCTAATCACGCAAGAAGAAAACTAAACTAAAACAAGAAAACTAGATATTTTAAAATGAAAATATATAAAAAAATAACATTCAATTAACATTTTAATCACAACAAGAAAACTGTTCTGTTGCACTGTGGAAGCTTCTGTCAGAAAACAAATTCTCATTCTGATTCTGATTTAATGTTCTTAGAATATTAAAAATAAACGTTCAAATAATGTTTAATTTTGGGTGAAAATATACTGTAGTAGAATGTTGTAAAAAACATTTTGTAACCTTTAAGTTCTAATCACGATAAGAAACTGACATGTCACGGTTTAGAAACTTTTCAGAACAATGCTCTCACAACGTTTTTGTAACAGAAATGTGTTACTGCCTGTCACAATACCAATTATCTCATCTCACTAAGCTTCATGTAAACAACCACAAGAGATTATGAATTTACCTGATTCATATTCAAATATGTTTTCTGATAATTAATTGACCTTTAGCCGCTCACCGTTATGCGGAGGCTGAATATCGTTAACTCCCAGAACTCAAATGTCAACAAGCGGAGTGAACGTCTAATTCACGCAAGTGTAAAATAAATTGCTTCTCATACATGTTCCTGCATATGACAAATTGATTTGTGGAAACTCAGATGGAAAGAGGGAAAATCCAGCAGACAGTTCTGCAAACACGCACTCAAATGTAATTGAAGTCCCTGCAGCCCGAGGGCAAAGCGCGCGCTTTCCCGCGCTTAATTTGTTCGGATAACGGTCGCGGCTCTCTTTCGGTCAATAAAACGAATCTAAATCATTTTCCCTCTGCGTGTGAGCGCAGATGATTATTCAATATCGAGCTTTTTTTTTTTTAGATGTTTGCTTGCTGATGCACTATTTCCTGTCAGTCTTGCAGCAACACGCCGCTGGTTATGCCAATAACGTGTTTTTAATTTACAGTTCGTACCGCAGTTGATGTCGCGATGTGAGGCAGAGTGAAAGAGATTGCTTTTTGTTTGCTTCATGTCTGTGGGATATGACAGTAGTCGGATTTCACTCCTTTTGCTAGGATGTGGTTGTGACTGGACTCTTTCCGGCATCGCTGTGATTCCAGTGCTATAAAAAGATCGCTATTCATGAGGATAATGCCCAAATCACAGGTTCCTGCAGCCGAGCACCTGGCCTCCGGTCCTCCTTTAACCATAGACCATTTAGTCATGTTCCCTGCTCAAAGCACAGGTGATGATGACATTGGTTAGGCACATTATCTCTCCTAATTGCCAGGTTGACACAAAACATTACGGATGGTTTGCGCTTTCCCTCGTTCCCGCCCGGCGCGCGCTGGGCTTCCTCACCCGAAAAGGGAAGCTGCAGCCCTTTTTAAGAACTGCTGATGGCCTTATTTTTCTTTTTTTTCCCCACACCAGGGATAAGGTTATCTGAGCAATTCGTCATGGAGTTTGCAGATAATTAGCTTTTTAAAGTTTCCCCCGAAGTCAGGACTGTCCTTGCAAGGGCGAACCTGTCTCTGGAAAATGATTCAGCTATAAACAAAAGTTTTGAGCCAGAATCTAGAAATAAGTGGAGTTTCCCACAGCAGGACTAAAGCATGATGCACTATTGCATCAATTTAGATGTGTCAAATGGTAGCCTAAGTGTACACAATCAATTGAAAATGTTATGCTGATTATATATATATTGTTCTCAAAGCTTATAATATGTAAATAAATGTTAAAATATCATTAAAATATGAAATTTCTTTATACCTTATTATTAAACAAAGTACTGGGCAAATAACAGAGAATTTAACAAAGTAAAAAACAGGGTAACAAAATTATTACTAGAGTAAATAAAAATCTATCCATTCATTTGACAGGAGTAGCTATTTAACAATCCAGCAACAACCGAATGTGATTGGTTCAAGCCTCTCAGCGCTGAGAAAAGTAACGGGTTCCAAAAAACAATGTTTTTTTTTTTGGCGCTGTTGAGCTTTATTTGCAGTATGCCCCATTCACATAAAGCACAAAACACGCGAAACTCTTAACCATCAATAAAGAGTAATTCATGTGTAAAACTGTGGGTTTTTTGTTAACCAATCTTTTGTTCCCAGCTTCATGTGACATTTGATGTCATCAAGCCTATTTGACTAATCAGAAAGGATTTCCCACCACACCTGAAGAGCACACCGAACAGGTCAGCCATTTTGAGTTTTTTGAACTTATGCTGGCTTTTGCGTATTGATTTGAATATTGCTTCTGAAATGAATGCTGTATTGTTGAATTGTGTGGTAATAAACCAACTTAGTAAATGGTAAGGTAGTTAGCATGTAGGTGTCATGTTAACATCTATCATTTGTTCAAATAAAACGTAGGCTAATTGATTTAAATGTTGGTTAAATGGACACATAAAGTAGCTATTGATGCTTTACTAATTGCTGGTTTGTTATTTACCACAAACAATGCAAATGTTTGTTTTTGCAGTGCTGTATTGAATTGCGTTTGGGATTTTACATTGCTTGCTGGTATGTTTTGTCTTAAATTATGATGTTGCTTTGAGTGGTAACAAAGAACCACTGGTGATGAATAAACCACTGGTTTATGAGGTAGTTAGCATGTAGCAGACAAGTTTATCAGAGTTTTGCTGCTGCAACTGCTGGTTATTTTCCAGGAGGGCATACAAATGCAAATATTTGTTTTTGCAATGATGTGTTGAATTGCTTTTGGGATTTTACTTTGCTGGTCTGTTTTGAGTGGCTTTTGATGTTGCTGCTGGAATACATACTGGTCTGTTGCTTCTTGTGGTAAATATAATTTGGATTCGTAAGTTGTTGGAAGTTGAACTACATCTCTTGACAATTAAATATTTGCAAAAAGAAATGAATGTTTAACTAAAAGAGCCAGGGCTTTTAATAAGGACCAGTTTAGCAAATGTTTGCCACTTTTTGCTGGGTTTTGAGTATTGTAATGTATTGTTTTTGCAAGTTTACTGTATATAATTGCTTTTTCATTGTACATCTTGATTTGATTTTAATATCCCCACTGAATATTAACACAATAAGCAACCGCGGGTATTTAAGAAACTGCAAGTTGGCTTGGTATTTAAAGGTGCCATAGAATGCATTTATACTATATTTTAAAGTGTTCTCTGATATCTACATAGAATGCATGTGGCTTGGGTAAGTGCAAAAATAAAAGTGCATTTACAACCCTAGAATGAAATGGTCTGTTATTGGCTTATTTGTAAGGGTCATGAATAATAATATTGAGCTCTGCTCTGATTGGCTGTTTCACAGTGCTAGCTCACACAGCAGGAAGGAAGCACAGGGAGGAAAATATATTTCAATACTTTCTCTCGCAGTTATATCATCGGGTAATTATACTGTATATAAAATGCGGGCATCAGTGAATTTCAGTTTTCAGTGCTATGTTTTGTTGTATATGACTGAGTAGCCAGCTAATAAAAAAAGTCCTTCACAGTTTGCTTTACACAAATTAATTCAGTGTTTAGATTTATTTATATATCTTTTCTTCTAGAGTTAGTGTAGCACTTTTTTTTTTTTTTTTTTTTTTTTTTTTTTTAAGTAGGATGGACCTTTGATTTTTGGTTGCAACTCCTTTTTAGCAACCCCCCCCCCCCCCCCCCTCAAAAAAGTTTTTTCTAAACAGGAATTTTCTAATATCCTGTGGTCCAGAATAATTCTGCATGTTTGAGATCCATGTGAGCAGGTGCACTTAAAGCCACAAATATATAATAGGTTTCCATTGCATTCGCGAGTTTCTGTGTAGCAGGTAGAGGTCACGTCACCCTTCCGTTAGCGCTGGCACGCGGCATTAGCCCTGGACTCTTTAGCGGGGCACAAATCCGAAAGCACTGAGCCCCTATCGACAGCCTGGGCCTCATTCTATTGACTGCCTCATTTCCTGTTAGCCAGAGAGCTCAGCCGAGCGTGTGTGTGAATAACCATGCCGTGCGACCTGGCCGGGTGTTTGCGAGAGTGAGAGTGTGTGGTTTGACCTGTGACTGCTGGGATACGGACACCGCTGCTCCTGCTACAGCAATGAGTCATTGTGCGGCACAGCCTCAGTGAGCACACAGCAGTGATTGATAACTACCCAGAAAGATTGCTCATCCCCTCGTTTATTTATACCGCCGCCCTTCACTTCTGCTTTCTTCTGAGCATACTTGCGTTTTTAGAGCGTTGATTAGCTATACGCAGTCAATCTGTACATCTGTAGTTGCATGTCATAAAATGTAAGTTGCTTTCAGTGGCATGTAATAATTGTTTTTTATCCAAAACAACGTTGAATTTAAACTATATATTCACTCCCAGGCCATCCAATCCACAAGTAATCCACACCACTTCAGTCTATCAATTAACACTGAGATGTTTATCAGAAACAAATCCATCATTAGATGTTTTTAACTAAAATACAAGTCCATAATCCATAAAACCACTTTCTCCACTAAAAAAGTCGTCTGATCTGAATAGGGCTGCCATTAACGACTATTTTTATTTCGATTAATCTATCGACTAATTTATCGATTAATCTAAATGATTAATTCCCCACAAAAAATCGACAATTTTACTTTAGAATATTTTATTAAACCAAATTAAATCCAAATTTTATGAAATCCTTTTTTAAAGCAAAAGTAAAGTGCAACATAGAGTGCAAGAAGCAAGTGTCCATCTCATCTCAGTCCAAATTACTGAAATCAAAGTTCAGTATTATAGTGTAAGAAAGACAACATATCCACGTGTTCTAGTCTAATAATAAAATTATAATCAGTATTTTAAATAAAGGAGTATTTACCAGAAATTTTATTTACCAGAATTTATTTAGGAGAAAAAATGTAAATGTGCAGTATTTCTGAAAAAGAAAAAAGAAAAAAATTAATGGAACTATTAAAATGGAATCCAGAAAATAATGGAAAACAGAATTTGGTAAAGATAAAATTGTAAAACTCAATTAATTAGACAGGCTTTTTGATTAATACAATTTAATTTAACCGTTAAAACAGAGTATAGAAAAATTAAAATGAACAAACTGAATTTGGAAATAAAACGGATTTCATAGGGCCCTATAATTATATATTTTTTTGTGGTAATAAAAATAGATGTAAGTGAACAATAGCTTTTAAAATGACTTAAAGTACATATATAATAGCAATGATTTACATTTATGCATTTAGCAGATGCTTTTATCCAAAGCTACTTACATTGCATTCAAGTTACAGTTTAACTTTTTTTTTATCAGCTCTTGCTTTCCCTGGGAATCGAACCCATGATCTTGGCGTTGCTAGCGCCATGCTCTACCATTTGAGCTACAGGAAAGCCTGTATGCAATAGTTTTATTGAACTAAACTGTTAAAATACATAATGTATTATAAACAATAGAGCTAATGTAGATTACGCATTACAACAAAGGCCTGAAGGGGGCGTCGACAGCCTGATTATTTTTTAAACATTACTGCACGATCTAATCCTTGTTTAATATTGACCAAGCACCATTTAATTAAAATGTCCACTTAATCTTTAATATTTGTCCATTTCTTTAGGACAGAAATGCTATAGCCACTGTAATTAAATGAATATGTGTTCATCAAAACGTGTAAACTCAGAGTGAGGGTTTGAGCTTTTATTTTGAAATCACAGTGTGTTCTCCTGTGTTTGCACAGGTTTATAAATGATTTACCTAACAAATCTGATGAAATGGCGCACGTTGTGTTCCCAGATGAACATTATAATAAACCCAAACTCACAACAACATGCAGAGATAGAGTTTGATACGCTCCACACATGTAAATGATAAGTTTCTGTGGAACTACTGTGAACGGAGCCGCTGTGAGACGCACGTGCTCAGGGCTCGCAAAATGTCAAAATCCCTGGTAGCCCTTCAGGCAGGTACTCTTCAGATTTTGGTAGCCCGAAATTAATTTAACTAGCCCAAATAAAATAAAAAAGCCCATAAATGTCAATCAAAAACATTTTCAATACACAAATATCAACACATATCAAGGAAAGAGTTTTATTTTACTATTTACAGGCAATGTTCCCTCTAATGTTTTTTTTTTTCTTGCTGAGCAAAACTTCTCTATTGAGCAACATTTCGGCCACCTGAGCAAAAATATTCTTTATACCAGACCTGTACAGCACGCACACAAAAAAGTGTGTAACTTTTAACTTTAATGTGCTATTTATATTTGATTTGACCCTTGATGTAACTAAATTATGTACATTTTAGGTTACCCGAGAAAACATTTTTTACAGTATAATACACTGCAGTTCAAAAGTTTGGGATCAGTAAATATATTTTTTAAAGAAGTGTCTTATGCTCATCAAGGCTGTAGCCTATCTATTTGATTAAAAAAAAACTGAATATTATTCCACAAAATAATATTGTGAAATATTATTGCAAATAAATGTTTTCTATTTTAATATACTTTAAAATATAATTTATTCCTGTGAAGCAAAGCTGTATCTCCAGTCTTCAGTGTCACATGATCTTCAGAAATCATTCTAATATGCTGATTTATAATCAATGTTGAAACAGTTGTACTGCTTAATATTGTTTGGGACCTGTGATATTTTATTTTTAAATAAAAAGTTAAAAATAACTGTTTATTCAAAATAGAGATTTTGTTACAATATACACTATTAAAATATACACTATTTTTCTTTCTTTTTAAAGATACTTTAAAAGAGTTTAAAGAAAGTTAAAGAAACTTTATTCAGCAAGGATGTTACATGGATACAATTGATAGTAAAGACTTATATTGTTATAATACATTTTGAATAAATGCTATTCTTTTTAACTTTTTATTAATCAAAGAAAAAAGTAACAGGTTCCAAAAAATATTAAGCAGCACAACAGTTTCACTGTAAATCAGCATATTAGATCAGCAACACTGATAATAATTCAGCATATTAGATCAGCAACACTGATAATAATTCAGCATATTAGATCAGCAACACTGATATTAAATCAGCATATTAGATCAGCAACACTGATATTAATTCAGCATTTCAGAATGATTTCTGAAGATCATGTGACACTGAAGACTGGAGAAATGATGCTGATAATTCAGCTTTGCTTCACAGGAATAAATTATATTTTAAAGTATAGGTATTAAAATAGGAACCCAATATTAGAAATTGCAATATACTATTGTTTCAGTATTTTTTTAAATAAATACAGCCTTGATGAGCAAGAGATTCCATTAAAAAACAAGGTCAGTTATTTATTAGGTTTATAATATAGGCCTAACATAATATAATATATCAAAACAAACTATTTAAACTGATAGAATTGAATAGAAAACAAACTGAAGCAAAACTTAAGCTGAGATCTGTAAGTTAAATATATAAAAAAAACGTGAACATATAGGAATTCTTCTATAGCCGTCTAAACATCCATATGAAGTACAGTTTGCACAATACAACTGTGTGACTGTATATGTCTTAGAGTTTTGTTACCGTTCTGTGCCCATCCTCCGCTGTTTCCAGCACTTAATCACGCCGCTCTTCTTTAATACATGAGGATGTTTATTTCACATGTCTTGTCATTTGCGTTGGTTCTCATGTTGAGCGCACTGCAACCATTGAAGTATTCGGTTTCTACAGCTACTAGTTTGGCGCACATCATTCTCTTTCTATGAAACCTGTAAACCGCATTCACCGGTTCTAACTCTATAGCGACATCAACTCTATAGCGGTTTGCCTGAGTATTGCGATTCTTTCGCTTTTACTGGCATTCAATCAAATGACTTTCCCAACTAATTATTGCGTGCGAGCGGCACATTATTTCTTCTGCGCGGCGCGGTTGTAGAAGTGTGCGGCCGCGCGCACGCAGCTTAGAGGGAACATTGCGTGGGAGCCCTGTATTTAAGGTAGCCCGTCGGGCAGGCGCTGATACATTTTGGTAGCCCGACTGGAAAACACAATAGCCCCGGAGGTCGGGCTAGCGATTTTGCGAGCCCTGGCACTGCTTAACCTACACGCATGTAAATAATTAAAGCTCATATACTGTGTTAGAACTGCATCGCATATAATTATTTAATTAAATCATAGCGTTTGTGAATTCACAATTTTGCTTAATTATGATTTTTAAATGGGTTTAATGTCATGCAGCCTTGGAAAATAGTCTAATAATGTGTTTTATGGATTCTCATCCGTGAAATGCTGCACTTCCGGTATTTTGCGGTTAGTCGACGCGAGCAAAATGAAGTCGATGATTTTTCAAAATAGACTAGTCGACTAAAATCGACGAATCGCGACAGCTCTAGATCTGAATCAGGAGAGAAATCTGCACAGATCAAGCACCGATTATAAGCCAAAAACAGGAGCGTCATTATGGATTATGGACTTGTATTTTAGCCAGAAGCAACGGTTTGAAGTTAAAAATGTTTTAATGATGGATTTGTTTCTTACAAGCACTCAGCTTTTGGCTTCTCAAGACATTATTTGATGGCCTGGAGTCATTTTTCATAAATTTAGAACAAGTTTCGGTGTGTATGTTTTCAATGAATCATGATTTGTAAAAACGTTTGTAGATTTCATGCACAAACTAGTGAATGAGACCCATTGACTGTTTTGTCTGCTCTCAAAAACTTTCTTCTGTTTTTTTGACCACTTTCAAAAAAACGTTTGATCCTGTTTGTTCTAGGATGATATCAAGAATCTGTGGACGAGTTTAGTGCTGAACTCGCTAATCGATTTAGACCTACTATATTTGACAATAATGAAGCATTTGAAACGTTTATTGAAGTATTTAGGCAGTATAGTACTTTGCAGTATGCTAGCTTTTGTCTACTTTGACTTAAGATCCATCTGTTTGAGGTGTAAACGTTGACCCATGTCTCTTGAGATAATCGTATGTATCACACATGCACATCCGGTCCATGTATGTTCTCCTGTGCCGTTTGAGGCTCGGCAGCTTCACGCTTGGGCTCCCTTCGGCTGTCTGATGAGCCGCCGTCACGCTTGATCTCTGTCAGAGTTTTTGTGCCAACCTCCGTCACCTGTCAACCGTCACTTCTCACTGTCATTCAGAGGAAGTACCCACTGACATCACTGGAATGACCGTACGGAAATTAAATAGTGATAATGCTGTTTGCGGGTCAATTTGACCCAAATATTTCATGGTTAATAGCAGATGCACAGACCAAATATAAAACCTTGTTTAGATGTATTTTATGTCAGTTTCTCAACCAGCCTCTTAAGGTGTTTGTTTACATTCATGCATTTGCCAGACACTTTTATCCAAAGAAACGTACACTGCGTTAATTTTTATCAGTTCATGCATGTTAATTTCTCTGGAAACTGAGGTACTATTTTATTTTTTATTAAAATTTTGAATTAGTTTTTATTTATGCCACATTTTCTTTTTAATTTTAGTTAAAGATTTGGAAATGTAGTTGTTTATTTGTAATCTTTAGTAGTCTTTTTTTATATCGGTCTATATAGTTTTTCTAAAATGTAAGTCTGAGCTGTTTCAACTGAAATAAACTTGCTCTGATTGATCTTAAAATATATCAGTGACTTTATTTTGTCTCAAGATGCACAACAGTAATGTTTTTTCTAAGGAACATTTATAAAAGTTACTTAAATGTCCTTATTGAACTATGGCCTAATCCTGGTTTAGTCTAAACTCCATCTGTGAAACCAGGCCATTAGCTTTAATTTTGTTACTTTAAACTTTGATTTGATTTAAAATCCATCAAGCTAATGCTGAATCCATAATGATGGACAAAATGAACTGGTTTAATCACAGGTTAGGATTTTAATCCCTGATTAATTAATCTCTGTTATAAATTAACTCGTTCAACATAGCTTGAGTTAATCAAACCTAGTTCAACAAATCCTTGATTAGCTTGAACCTTTATAGTAAGATTAACAAAGTGTTTTTCAGTGTTAGTTTGTTAAATAATATAGTTAGCTATTTAAAGACCGAATTACTGTACTGGGAGTATTAAATTTAAAGCTATACCTAATTTTGTACTTTTTTTTTTTTTTCAAAGCATGAACAAATCCAATTTAAAAAAAAAAGTGTACTCTGAATTTGAACCTCATGCAGTTAAACTGTTTAATTTCTTTAGTAAATGCTTAAAAACCTGTTAAACAACTACCAGATCATTGGGTTTCATTCTGTCTGTTTTTTTTAGGCAAACAGCACAGATTGTTTCCAGAACGAGCTAAAAATGATAATAGAGCAGCAAAGGAAAGATAAAGTGAGTATTTCTCCGTCTCCTGAAGCGATCAGTCAGCAGAACACACTGAGAGCGATCAGAAGGCCAAAAGTGTCTCGTCAGAACAAACTCCCGTGTCTCGCTCGCGACCTGACAGAAACACGGCAGGCCGGAAATTAATAGCGTGTTTGTGAGCGGCGGCGATCGATTTCTCCTCGTCACCTGCCGGCGTCCTCGCAGCGCTGTTCTGCAGCATCAGACAGAGAAACTATTCAAACTTTCCTCTTATGGATGGACACACTAGCGCTCGCCTACTTCCTGTTGTTTGACAGTCTTGCAGGAAGTAAAATGTATGATTAGTTTGGCTTCTTAAACCCTCAAACCAGACTAGCCGGAACCAGAGTGGTGGCCGGCCAAGATCTGTAAACCACATTGGGCCGGTTTTAGGAGTTTTTGGGCGTTTTATCATCCAGACGTGCTGAAATGTTGCCGAAAGATGCAAAATACTATAGTGTTCCTTAAGAAATACTGTTTTGTATTGAATTACACTTTGGGTAACACATTAAGAAAAATAAAAATATATATATATATATATATATAAAAAATATATATATATATATATATATATATAATATATATATATATCATCAAAAAATGTCATAATGGAAATTATGCATGGTCCTAAAATATTTTATTTTGGAGGATTGTGGTTCCTTGTAATTGTTTGTGAAATTATTTTTTTATTTATTGCAGTTTGACATTATTTTCATGACAATCTGGCATATCGTCACCCAATTTTTATTTTTATAATGTGAAAAAATTTAAATAAATGTATTATTACATCATGGTAGTATCTGTTGTAGCCTACTGCTTTTATTCATAATTAAGAATAATACTTTAATAAAAAAAAAGTCATAAGTTAATATCATCATAGAAAATCATAGAAATATTTTTCTTATTATATTTGCATTTAAATATTTAAATGTATTTGTGAAGTTTTCTGCATGATTTATTCTTTTTTTTTCAGTGTATGTGCCTGTGCATATGAGCATTTGTTTGTAATTTTCATGAAATATGACCTAGACATGTTCATGACAGACATTATATGTTTGCCTTGTAAGTTGAGTTGGGAGGAAGACCTTCTTGTGCAAAGATAAATACATGCGAATGGGAATATTAATGTGATCTGCGTGATTTTCCGGCAGGTGTGTCTGTGCAAACTAGATTTGCGGGCCCAAGATGCATCGTGCTGTTTGAGCGCTGCATTATTTATTCATAATAGCAGCATTCATAACGGAGCGGCCTGCTTTATGCTCTATATGTCAATGCCTGGATCATCATAACACGTCCGGCGGTTAACCTCTGTAAAGGACGAGCAGGAGCTGTTATTGGAGTAACAGGAGGGTAATAATCGGCTCTTGTATGATGTTCTCCACATGTGAAGTGTTTGGGACGATAACGCCGGGACGGGGTTTGATTCCTAAGCGGCTGTCATGTGAGGCAGCGCTGCCGTTGTGAATTCTGCTGTCAGATCACACTGGAGAAGGTTTCTGATCGCTGGCACGTTTATTCACACCCTCTGTAATTGTTACGCAAGGTCACGACTCCACAGTGTGCTGAATTCATTTAGATGAGCATGGACTGACAGACTGGGAAAGGTCAGATTTGTAGAATTAATAAAGCTAATGTTTTATTTATATATTTTAAGAAATACAAAACATGTTTAATAATAAATTAAATATCTAAATTATGTATTAAGTCATTGTTTTTGTTTAATAATACTAACGTCTTATGTATTTAAGAATGATAAAACATTACTGTTAATGTTATTTATTATTATTAATTGTATTGCAATTGTTTTTAAATATTTTGTTTTTTTACAATTTATGAATCATTCTAATAAAAATATTGATAAATTTTTTTATTTAAATTCTGTATTTTTTTATTTATTACTAATTTTACTATACATTTAAGAATTAGTACATATAATAATAATAATAATAATAATAATAAATGTATTAGCATCATTATTATCATCATTAATATTATAATTAATAATCAAACTTTTTAAATGTAATTGTTAAATTTAGTTATTTTTATTAATAAAGCTAATATTTTATTTATATTTTTAAAGATTCTTTTTAAATGTAAATGTTCAAATTAGGTATTTGTTGTTTAATATTTATTTGCCTTTAATTACTAATATTTTATTATACATTTAAGAATGATAACAATTACTAATAGAAATAATAATATATTTAAAAAAAATTGAAATAGGTAAGTTAATGTTTTAATAAAATACTAATTATATTATTTGCCAACATTTTATTTTAAGGTGTCCTTGTTACGCATGTTACATGTACTTACTATTGTAATAACAATAAATTATGCATAATTACATGCAAGTAACCCTAAGCCAAACCCTAATCCTAACCCTAACCATATAGTAAGCTAGACATTACGGTTTAAAAAGTTTTAAAAGTCACAAACATATGGCTTCACTTTAGAAGGCCTTTATAACCCCCAACGGAGCCGTGTGAGGCACTTTTTATGATGGATGGATGCACTTTTTTTGGGCTTGAAAATCTCAACACCCATTCACTGCCATTTATAAAGCTTGGAAGAGCCAGGACTAGGGATGGGTTCCGAAACTCGGTATTAAATCGGTCGCGGGGCTAAATTATGAAAGACCGGAGTATCGATAAGCTCTGACGTTATCGGTTCTGCTGTCGGTACTGGAGAAATTAAGAAAACACACATACATTTATTGTTGCTTTATATACATTATCTCGCTAGCTGTTTTTATGTGCAATAATATTCAAACATTTGTCTATGATGCATTTTTGCTATTCGCAATTCAGAAGCGAGATCGCGTGAGCGCAGAGGAGCTTCAGCACGCGCAACATGAAAGCCCTGTTTAATTATGATGAGAGAACTAACTATTCAAACATCTGCTTACGCTTTAGGCATGTGGCTGTTATATTAAGCCAAGTTTATTATTTTTATTTTGATTTTGGCTTCTAAGGATTATAGCCGCGTTTCTTCTAGCACAACTTCCATCCCTTCACAGCAGCGCGCATTCGTTCCTCCCTCAACTTCAGAATCAGCTCAATCGGTGATTGTTGTAAAATGCCATCTTTACTGTTGCTAAATTGCGGGACATGTTTGATAATAAAACGTAGAAAGTACAATCCGCACAAGAGATGCTGTTTCCCAGGCTGAAATGTGTGTACGTGCGCGCCTGCGCGGTGTGCTCCAAAACGGACAAGCAAAGTACACTTTGAGCTTTGGGTGCATCGAAACGATCAAATACACACAAAATATGTCAAAATGGCCGGCTACGAGAGTATTCACTTAAACACAGTTTATGTCTTAAGTGGAGGAGAACAGTTGGGAGAAAACCCGATGTGTGTCAATATTGTCTTAAAGTGACAGACTGGCGCTTCATCAGTGTTAATCAAAAAACAAAATGCAAAGAGAAAATCCCCCACAGCTCTTAATCTGAATAACGTTATAGCTTTAATAAGCATTAATCTATCAATACATACAGTGAAAACTATGCAGTGTTCATTTACATTTGATTACTTATGATTTCTTTTGTAGCTATTACTACACGCTACACACGTATGTAAATAATTAAAGGCATATACTGTGTTAGAACTGCATCGCATATAATTATTTAATTAAATCATAGCGTTTGTGAATTCACAATTATGTTTAATTATGATTTTTAAATGGGTTTAATATCATGCAGCCTTGGAAAATAGTCTAATAATGTGTTTTATGGATTCTAGTCTGTGAAATGCGGCACTTCCGGTATTTTGCGGTTAGTCGACGCCAGCAAAATGAAGTCGATGATTTTTCAAAATCGACTAGTCGACTAAAATCGATGAATCGCGACAGCTCTAATATATATATAATGTATGTATAACAAAAAGTACAGATAAGAATACCGTTAAAGTACCAGATCGATAAGCAGTATCGGTAAGAGTAGTAATACCGTTAAAACCTTAACGATACCCATCCCTAGCCAGGACAATTTTAATATAACACTGATTTTATTCATCTGAAAGAAGAAAGTCATATACACCTAGGATGACTTGAGGGTGAGTAAACCATGGGCTAATTTTTATTTTTGGGTGAACTATCCATTTAAGCACTTCTGAAGTTTGAGCTCCGGTGCTGTAAATGATGTTATTGAGTAAATGTGAGTAATCGCGATTTTAACGAACATAAACACATTATAGTTTCTTTCTCAGCATTCGGCATCATCACGACTGTCAAAGTTTCGGCGTGTTGGGCGGGTTTTTAATCTAAAGTCGGCGTGTTATTTGACTGGAATAATCTTGTCCATTGTGACAGCAACACGAGCGCAGTGTGAGATTGCAGTTTCACGCTCTCCAACCCTGTTTCTGAGCCGCACTTCGACAAAGCTCGCCTTTCAGAACCTTCCATTAGGGATTTCTCAAATTCGTGTTTGTAAAAAGGAAAAATGGAGTGTTTTCTTTCCCCTCAATAAAGCAGAAATGCATGAAAAAGAAATGTCAGAGAAATGTCAAACGCCCCCTGGCCGGTCAGGTCCGGTCTGCCTGTCTGACAGAATGCATAGAACGAGACTGAAAGCCGGTTCCTGATCTTTGATTGGTGCGGTTCACCCTGACACCAGGCTCCGCATTTAGCACCTGGCTTTAGAAATGTATTTGGAAAGACTGGACTTTATGCAACTTTAGCAAAGGACAAGTTTTTTGGAGCACTTATAAAATGTGAATTTAATCTTTCAGTTGAAGTTTTGAAAGTTTTGCATTGGTGGTTGCCAGCATTAGACCTGTACAGTTAATCACTGTTATTTACTAATTTAGTATTTATTAATGTTTTGAATGAGCTTTTGATTTTATATTTTTAGTTTTTATTTAACTTTAGTTTTCATTTTAGTAATTTTGATGTGGTTTTATAATTTAAAATATTTCTTAAAGCTGCAGTTCGTAACTTTTTTTGGTTAAAAATGATCCAAATTCAATATTTGAGCAAGTACATAACCAGCCAGTGTTCAAAACTATCGCCTTACTTTAGCCCGATTCACAACGTTTATCTTATAATATTTTTTTCTAATTTGAGTGGTACGAGTAGGTTTTCGCGGGAAATTCGAGCATGCTACTGCGTCATTACGTCACGTCTGTAAACATAAAGAAGTTGTTCCGGCTAGTAGACTATCACATGTGAGGATCCTGCAGGTGACGGATCATTTATAGCCTTTTCTCACAGCATCTAGAATAATTCAATGTAAAAAAAAATCATTTTGATCATTGTAATCCAGAAAGGATTATATGAAACACATGTGAATGAAATTAAATTATATTCCAGTTTTAAATGTGCTTCTGATTACAGATAGCCTGGGATTACACAAGATTTGTATTTTAAAGAAAACCAGTTCGAATGGAGCAGTTTGCTTTTTGGGTTAAAATAATTTCTTAATATGAAATTCGAATGGCATGACAATTAGATTAGACTGTACAGAAATTGAAATCTACACGCTAATACACACTATACTCATAGTCACGCAATGCTGATGTTGTTAACATTTAATAATTTGAGAATAAAGTATAACAATAATAATACTTTGCATGAGCTAACCGATCGTTAGATTTAATCACTGTTGGTAGCGCGATTTAGTGTAATACTTTTTTCCTCAGTTGGGCAGAACAAACGTGGCAGACTTGTAGGGCTGGACGATATGGCCAAAATTTATATCACGATATATTTCTTAATTTCGGTCGATACGATATAATTCCGATATCGATATGAACACTATTAAAAAAAAAGGCTCATAAAAACTGCCAAGAATGCCCACAACAGATTTCTGTACCTACAAACTTATGAAAAATGAATTTGCCAAGTCTATGAACTCCTCCTATAAAACTATATAATATTTTAGGGGAGGAAAAACAGCACAAATAAATTAATGTTCACCTTTTATTTGTATTTAGCCTTCATACAAACAAGAAATGTGAAATCACTGTCAAATAAACATCACAGACTCACCTTATTAATATTAATATCTTTAACTTCAAACTATAACATACACTACCAGTCAAAAGTTTTTGAACAGTAAGATTTTAGTTTTTTAAAGAATTCTCTTCTGCTCACCAAGCCTGCATTTATTTGATCCAAAGTACAGCAAAAACAGTAACATTTTGAAATATTTAGCATTTAAAATAACTGTTTTCTATTTTAAAATATTTTTGTTATTTCTGTGATTTCAAAGCTGAATTTTTAGCGTCATTACTCCAGTCAAATGATCCTTCAGAAATCATTCTAATATTCTGATTTGCTGCTCAAAAAAACATTTATTATGTTGAAAACAGCGGAGTAGAATTTTTTCAGGTTTCTTTGATGAATAGAAAGTTTAGAAGAACAGCATCTATCTGAAATAGAAATCTTTTGTAACATTACAAATGCCTTTATCATCACTTTCGATCAATTTAAAGCATCCTTGCTGAATAAAAGTATTAATTTCTATAATTTCTCTCCCCCCACCAAAAAAAAAAGAAAAAAAATTATACTGACTCCAAGTGAGTTGCTGCAGAAAACAAAAAAAATTGAGCAACAAGAAGAACATGTTGCTGGAGACGGGCTTATTATTGAAAATGCAATCTGATTCTCTGCCAGTAGGAGGCGCTGAGAGAGCGGTAACTAGCGGTTTCCTCAGTAATGGCTGTAATCTAAGCAGCTCCGCTCATGAACACTACTTTATCAGATAAAATGAAAATGCCATCAAAACTATTCTGAAGACAGTCGGTTCCCTTCAGAGATACATTCATATAAATCACCCGCGTCGCGTTTTGATTTTGAAACGCACAGTGCTCATGTTTATTCAACGAAGTCAAACACCACAAATAAATAACACTGGTAATGTAACGTTATATCGAAATATCGGAAATGTGTTTAAAAATCATATCACCATTATTGAAAAATTATATCGCGATACATATTGATATTGAATTATTGTCCAGCCCTACAGACTTGTTACTTGTTCAGATGACAATATACGGTGAAAAATCTTATTTGGGTCATATATTTCAAGACATAGGCTAGAATCTGTGATTACTAGTACAGTATCCACACCGGTGTAGTGACTGACAGCTACACATTCACCTCAAAACATTAGATTCATCCGCACTGAAGCTGTGCCGGAGCATAACCCCACGCACGGAAGATAATTCTGCAGGTAACTGCAATTCCAGGTTTTCAAACAGAGATGGCAACAAAGAGGCAAAACTTACAGACTGCAGCTTTAAATTATTTTTCTTTTCCCTGTTGTTTTATTCACGATCGTCTGAGTCACCCCGTGTGTGCTGACAGCTAGAGACATTCGGCCAGCTTTAAATATTTCCGTTTTGTTTATTTTAGGTGTAGTTTGAGATGATTAAAATAGGCCTACTCAAAATGTTGACTTCGTAACTAACTAAGATAACGCATGTTTTTCATGTAATGTTTTTGTTATTGTATTTCTTTGAATTAACAAAAAAATTAACAATACAATTTTACTTTTAGATTGTTTTAGTAAATTTGTTGTGCTTTTTATGGTTTTTATTAGTTTTTCTTTTAAAGTCTGCGTGAACCGGAAGTTGCTGCCGACTTTATTTCAGTTTAGTGACGTATTTCCAGCAGAAACGGAATATTGAATAGAGGGCGTGGTTTTATTTTTGCGCTCCTCCTCTCGGTCTCTCACTCATAGAAACCTAACGGTTGGAGAGGTGTGTTTAAGGATATTCTGCCCAAGCCATCAAACTGACGTCATCAGAGAAGGAATGCCATTCCATAGCGGAAGCAAATGTTCAGATTTTGATTAAAGATTACCAAGACAAACTATTTTTATTCAGTGGATTAACTTGCATGGATTAATTATTCACATCAAGACTAGCAATGTGCGATAGTAAAGTAAACTTTAATATTTCTTTTTAGATTAAGTATTTTATTTCAGTTTTAGTAATTTTAGTGCGTTCAATTAGTGTCCAATGCAACGTTTCTAGAATTTGAAGTTTAAGTTTTTCATGTAATATTTGTTTTCTTTTATAACTCTTTAAATTATTTTTTAGTTAATAACACAGTATACATCTGTAGCTAGCGCAATGCTAATCACTGTTACTGTAGTATATAATTTAATAGTATTAATATTTTGAATTGGCTAATTAATTTTTTTATTTTTGTTAATTTTTTAGTACCTTTTAGTACCTTTTGTCATTTTTATTCATGTAATTTTTTTGGAAAATTTGTAATTTTTTATTTTAATTTCAGTTAAAGTTTTAGTAATTTTATGTGCTTTTGCCATTTTTATTATTTTCTTTTAAATATTTGTTAAACTTTTTTTTTTTTTCGGAATTGTAGTACTTCAACTTAGTTTATTTCAGTTTGTTGACAAGGCAACATTAAAAAGTGTTTCAAATATTAGCCAAGTTTTAGTTGTAGTTTTAGTTATTATTTTCCTGCTACAGGTTCATATCTCAAATTAGCCTCTTCAGAACGTCACATTTAGTAGATGATGATTCAATTATACCATGTTAAATAAGCACGGCCTGTGTCAGAGTAATCTTACTTTACATCTGTGTGTTTGCAGCTTTGAGATTCTCAGAGATTCTCATCACCCTCAAGTGTCCTGCTAAAGCTGCACAGCACGTTAGTGCGCGTATGCAGAATTAGACATCTCCAGACGCTTGATTTGCATATCTGTGGAGTGCTAATTCATTTCTTAATCAATTAGTTGTTAAAGTCCTCTGTCAGTGTGTCGTGGTTTTATATGCTTCGAATCAATCATACATGCATTTCCACAGCATTACAGTTGTAAGTGTGTGTTTGTTAGCAAAACTGTTTGGTCTACTAGTATTTTGTGCTGTTTGCATTCTAAAATGGTGGAATATTTTGTCATTATTTACTCACCCTCATGTCATTTAAACAATATTAAGGTCTTAAGATCTTGAAAATGCAATGATTTATGTATTATAACTCCAAAAATAATGAAAAAGCAAAGTAAGTATCTCAAAAGTAGTTTATTTGACTCCAGTTATATTCCATTTTTTTTTGAAGCAATACAATAGATTTTTGTAAAGATCAGACGAAAAAATTTAAATGTAAAATTTAAATTCAAGTGTCAAAATTGAATTTGTTTAGCTGGGAGGAGAATTTTCAGTAAATAACAACTTAAACTTGGATAAGACTGTAAGTTTAGAAGACGTATAAAATAATGTATAACATTATCAGAAAAGTATTCAATAACAATGTTTTTATTTATTTTAATTTTTTTAGAAGATTTTAATTTTTGTAAAAAAAAAAAAATATATTATTTACATTAGCCATTGACTTCCATTGTATGGGGAAAAAAAATACCACCGAGGTCAATGGCTACCAGCAACTGTTTGGTTACCAAAATTCTCCAAAATGTCAGCAGAAAAAAGAAACACAGGTGTGGAACAACTTGAAGCTGCGTAAATGATGATCATTTATTTTTATTTTTGGTGAACTGTCCCTTTAAGTAATTTTGTCTCAAGTAAAATAATGTTTAGATATTTTGTATTTTGCAGAAAAAGTCAGTCATACAGGTGTGAAAAGACATATCTCTCTTTGTTTGGAGAACTAGGCCCTACTCTTAAAATCCATTGTTGTAAAAACTAGAATCAATCCTTCAAATCAGACCTTGCATTAGCCACTTAACCCAATATGCTACCTTGTCTTTTGTATTATAAAATTGCACTGATCACACTGAAAGCCACTATTATTTGATGTTCTGCTGAAGTGGTGTTGAATTACCAGCTAGTCCAAGCGTGGCTTGTTTCCCTGTCTTCTAACGCAGTGGTTCTCAAACCTGTCCTGGGGACCCCCAGCCACCACACATTTTGTATGTCTCTCTCATAGGTCACACCCATTTCAAGTCTTGCAGACTCTACTAATGAGCTGATGAGTTGAATCAGGTGTGTTAAATGAGGGAGACATACAAAATAAGCTGAGGTTGGGGGTCCCCAGGATAGGTTTGAGAACCACTGTTCTAACGCATGAAGTCAGTGCTGGAGTATGTTGAATGGGTGTAATTCCCTCTTGACCTGTAGGGGTCAGTCCTGATCCAGCTTCATTCGCTTCTCAGTCTGCATTAGCATCCGCCATCATCTGTGCTTGGCCCGGCTACTCACAGACCTGAAATATTGTTCACATCATCATCGGTCATGGCGACGGTGGCTGTAAACCTGTGTGTGTGTGTGGACCCTGGGGAGCAGCACTGGCTGTTGCAGGTGTGTGTGTGTAGGAGCTCCTCCATCTGAGTTAAGTGTGTGTGTGAGGGAGGAAAATAATTAGAAAAAAGTAAAGTGAGGAAAAAAGTTGCATTAGTGTGTTTAAATATATCTGTCTGTCTGATTATACATTTGTCTATCTGTCTAGACATTCATGTATCTGTGTTCACCTATGACCACCTACAACTTTCTATTTGACATCTGTCTGTCAGATTGTTTATCTAGTCATCATTCTAGACATCTGTCTATCTTTCTAAATATCTGTCTCTAACCACTTCTGTCTGTCTGTCTGTTGGTCTCCTTTGTCATTGTTTTATATAGTCATCTTTCTAGACGTCTCTCTGTCTTTCTGGATGTCTGTCTGTCTGTATTTCTACTAGACATCCTTTTATCTGTCTGTCTGACCACCTACATTTATCTGTCTCTGTCTGATTATATGTTTGCCTCTGTCTAGACAATCCGTTTGTCCATCTATCTATTTAGACGTCTTTCTTTCTGTCAAGTATGTTTACCTAGATGTCTGTCTATCTATCTATCTCTCAGTCTATCTAGACGTCCGTCTTTCTGTATTTGTATAGCTTGGTCTGTCTGTCTGTCTCTATCAAGATGTCTGTCATTCTGTCAAAGTATATCTATCATTCTGTCAAAGTATATCTATCTGTCTATCTGTCTGTCTGTCTGTCTATCTATCTATCTATCTATCTATGCTCATAGCTAACCATAGCTTCTACTTTAGCTTTTTCCAAACAGCTAGCTGATGTTTTCCAGTTTGCATCTGTCCACATTCACACATTTCTCGTTATTACTGTATCCGGCCTGGACGGTTTGGCTAATTAGCGCTCTCAGCTGCGTCTCCTATGAAACATCCTGCTAGCGCTCGCAGAAGTGTGAGAACATCTGTTGCGCTTACATGTTGCAAGACACCGTTGCCCTTAAAATGTGGGAAAACACGAGTCCTCCTCAATTACACGTTTCATGCTTTGACTGAAGGGTTGTGAATGGAGAATTAGCCTACTCGCGTCTTTGGAAAGCGTGACTAGAAATGTGTAAATAGAAACACATCCGCTCTCATTCTCTCTGATATAGCGGTGTTTCCATCCATCATCGTAGCGCAGGTGGGAGGAGCCGCTCTCCTCTCTTGTACTGGGAATGTCATTGCTTATGAAGATCCACGGATGGGGTCGTGGTGATGGATCGCTATGAGACCTGAGCTTGAGTTTTCTGCCCGCATTTTCAGCACTTTTCATGGTTGATGAGCCACCCGAGATACATAAGCCTTTAATGCTGACCTGAAGTCAGTACATTGGTAGATAAACTTAAACTACAGCTGACCTAGCACACTAGCGCACAGTACACAATGCAAACAGTTAGCGTTAGATGTGAGAACTACGACGTTGTATAATTGACTTTGCTTCTAGCATAGTGACTAATTTAAAACTATACTGGTGGTCAGATTATCTTTTTGTGTATCATTTTCATAGCAAACAAGATGTTTAGATGGAACAAAAGGATCAATGAAGATAGTGTTTCTATATATAGTCTGTGTGTATATATAACATTATCCCGGACGAGCCCCCAATTGTTCCATCTCCCTTTAAATTTCTCCCTTTAGACATCTGAACATCTTATTTGATATAATCATACATCCAGAATCCACAAATTTTATACAGATCAGAATCAGAAATAGCTTTATTGCCAAGTGTGTTTGCACACGCAAGGAATTTGTCTTGTGTTAGGAGCTTCCAGTACAGAAAGTACAAACATAGTACAGACAACATATAATTAAGGTAATAAAGAACACTAATAATGAAGAGAATAGACAATTAAGAATAACAATAGTAATAAAAAATAAAAATATACAGAAAAATGTCCATAGACAGAACTGTGAATGTGCATGTGTCCTATGTACAGATGAAGGTTTGATGAGTTATTTACAGATGTACAGTACTGGGGTGTGTTGTGTTGTTCAGGTGGGATACGTCCTGGGGGAAGAAACTGTTCTTGTGTCTGGCTGTTTTTGTGCTCAGTGATCTGTAGCGCCGGCCAGAGGGCAACAGTACAAAAAGCGATCTTTAGTTTAGATCCAAACTAAAGTAGAATATTGCACTCTATTTTACAACCAGGCACCATGTGAAGTTACATAAATTGCATAATTTTGCATAATTTGTCCACTTTGAACATGAAACATAATTTAATCACAGCCAATACGAACGTATTTGATTTTGGTAACTGAAAATGACAAATAATTTATAATTTTCATAATTTTAAATCAAATCAAATCAAATCACTTTTATTGTCACATCATCACAGCACATGTGCCTTGATGAGTGAAATTCTTGAGAGCGTGCTCCAGACAGTGCAGAAACAATTAACATATAGACAGTACCATTACATACTTACAGACTTATACAGACAATGTGCAATATACACATACATATACTCAGTACACACAGTGTACTGTTAGACATACTTACAGATATCAATACACATTATACACCGTATGTACACATTCTACATTATGTACACATATATACATACACAGTAATATGCAAAGGTGCAGTAGATTGTATATAAGCTGGATACGCAAACATCATGTATGTGCATTGGATGGTATCCAGTGATAGCAGATAGATTGTTGTATTAGTGCAGTGTGTACGTGTAGTCCAGTTTGAATTGTGGAGTTAAAGTGCAGTGCGTGGCATATCGTAAAGTGGGAGTGTGCTGTAAGTAGGGATGTGCGGGTCTAGTCGACTAGTCGACTAAACGGTACAGCTCCTACTAGTCGACACTGAAAAAAATAGTCGATTACACGAGAGAAAAAAAACGATGATTTTATCATTCAAATTACCATCATTTTAATGTTACATTTAAAACATTTTAAAGAACAGTTCAAATAAAACTTTTGAAAAAGAATACATATATCAAAATATTTAAATATATAAATATTTTTAAAAGCGTATCTGGGTGGAAACTACATTTTTACCTCACATGCGTTTTCTTCATGTCAGTTGCGGCGAGCTCCATGCGAAAGACCAGCAAGGTGTGGGATTATTTTGAATTAGAAGGAAATGGAAAGGTTTTGTGTAAACTGTGTAATGTCAAATTGGCTTACAATAACTTTACTGGAGCTATGCGTAATCATATTCATTACAGGCATGTATGTGTTAGCTTGGAGTCTAGCCAAATGTCAATCATGTCATACACTACAACCTGCCGCTGCGGTCCGCGATCCTATCCGCGCCGTCTATTCCTCTAAAGGAAGACCCACTTCGGTGGTGCTGCAGGATTTCCAGGATCTTTTCAAACTGTCTGCTTGCTTGTAGTTATCTATCTGCTTGCCTGTGACTTCAGTTCCTGCCGAGCGCGGTTTTTTTTCCAAGTGCAGAATCGCCTCTAGTCCCGTCTTTCGCCAGACAACTTTAACATGTTAAATTTACTGAACAAATGCGCACGGTCTGAGTAAGTAAAACGAGCTTTGTTTTGTTTTTAGACAATATAGCCAACATGAAGTACATTTTTAAAAGCCGTTTTAATGCTATTCCTTGATAAACTTTCCTATTGTTTTTTACTTTTGTTTTAATGTGTTTTAATATGTTGGCTAACGTTATATGAAAATGAAGAATTCTGTCAGTCTATTGATTGATTTTCCATTTCTGCATTGCTCCAGCCGATCTGAATAAATAAGCTATGCACTGGTTTATGTTGAGTGTATGCTCTTCCTTTTTTTCCTGTTTAACGACCGCCTAAAATTAATTGATGATAACGCGAGGCAAGCATGCGGCATAATCATGACCTATTTTTAGCAGAATTCATTGAGGGATTTGACAGTGATTCAAAGATTAAGTATTTCAACTGTATGCTGTTATATAGACACAAGCACAGTTTTTTTTTTTTTTTTTTTTTTTTCATTTTTGGGGGGTTTCTAGCTTTTAGACTGGTCGAATAGTCGGATACAAAAACTTCCGTTTAAACGAAAGTCAAATTAGTCGTAGCGCACATCCCTAGCTGTAAGGTGTATTATTTCTGGCTGTTCATTAGCCTGATAGCCTGAAGGAAAAAGCTATCCCTCAGTCGGCTAGTGCGGGATCGGATGCTGCGGAGACGTCTTCCTGAGGGCAGCAGAGAGAACAGTCTGTGGGACGGGTGGCTGGAGTCATTGGTGATCCTCCGGGCTTTCCTTATACACCGCCTGGTGTAGATGTCCTGGAGGGAGGGAAGCTCACCTCCAACAATGTGGCGGGCAGTTCGCACAACCCTTTGCAGAGCTTTGCGGTTGCCAGCGGTGCTGTTTCCAAACCAGGCGGTGATGCAGCCGGTCAGGATGCTCTCCACAGTGCAGGTGTAGAATGATCTGAGGATGCTGGGGCTCATTCCAAACTTCCTCAGCCGTCTCAGGAAGAAGAGGCGTTGATGTGTCTTCTTCAGCACTGCATCTGTGTGAGTGGACCATGTGAGATCCTCGGTGATGTGAACACCGAGGAACTTAAAGCTGTTTACCCGCTCCACAGGTGTCTTGTCGATGGTGATGGGTGTGTGTTCTCTGCTCTGTCTCCTGAAATCCACCACCAGCTCCTTGGTCTTGTCGATGTTGAGTGAGAGGTGGTTCTCCTGACACCATTTAGTCAGGGTACTCACCTCCGCTCTGTAGGCCGTCTCATGGTTGTCAGTGATCAGGCCTATCACCGTTGTGTCATCAGCGAATTTGACGATGACGTTGGAGCTGTGTGTGGCTGTACAGTCATGTGTGTACAGGGAGTACAGAAGTGGGCTGAGAACGCAGCCCTGCGGAGCACCAGTGTTGAGGGTCAGCGGAGATGAAGTGTTGTTGCCCATTCTGACCACCTGACTTCTGCCTGTCAGAAAGTCCAGGATCCAGCTGCACAGAGATCTGTTTAGTCCTAGATTCTGGAGTTTCGCAACCAGTGTGGCAGGCACTATGGTATTGAATGCGGAGCTGTAGTCCACAAAAAGCATCCTCACATAGGCATTCTTGTTTTCCAGGTGGGAGAGAGCAGTATGCAGGGTGAAGGCAATAGCATCGTCTGTGGAACGGTTGCTGCGATATGCAAATTGCAGCGGATCCAGTGAGGCAGGCAGCACAGAGCAGATGTAGTCTCTGATGAGTTTCTCAAAACACTTGCTGAAGATGGGTGTTAGAGCAACGGGCCTCCAGTCATTCAAGCATTTGATTTTATTTTTCTTTGGTATGGGCACAATGGTGGATTTTTTGAAGCATGAGGGAACCACAGACAGAGAGAGGGAGAGGTTGAAAATGTCTGTGAAAACTCCGGCTAGCTGGAATGCACATGCTCGGAGCACACGGCCTGGGATGCCATCAGGACCCACAGCCTTATGAATATTCACCCGTTTGAAGGATCGTGTTACATCAGCGACAGAAATGGAAAATGCACTTGCCTCTTCTGCAACAGCCGCGGGAGCGCTCTCTGTGTGGGCGGGGTTGTGAGCCTCGAAACGAGCATAAAAGAGATTAAGCTCGTCCGGTAGAGAGGCGGCAATGTTCATTGTAGTTGGTTTATTCCTTTTATAATCAGTGATGTTATTGATGCCCTGCCACATGCTTCTTGCGTTGTTGGTGTTGAATTGTTCTTCAACCTTGTTTTTATACTGTCGTTTGGCGGCTTTGATGGATTTCCTGAGATCGTAACTGGCTTGTTTTCGATCGTCAAAGTTCCCGGATTTAAAGGCAGATGTCCGCCCTGACAAGGCTGCTCGAACATCGCTGTTAATCCACGGTTTTTGGTTGGGGTAGACACGAATTGTTTTGGTCGGAACCACTTCCTCTACGCACTTCCGTATGAAACACGTTACAGAATCGGAGTACGCCTCTATGTCGTCATCAGACACTGCCCGGAACATGTCCCAGCCCACGTGATCAAAACAGTCCTGCAGTATAGCGTCCGATTGGTCCGACCAGCATTGAATTGTCCTGAGGGCGGGTGCTTCTCGTTTCAGTTTCTGCCTATAAGCAGGCAGGAGCAGAACAGAAGAATGATCTGATTTGCCGAAAGGTGGGCGTGGGAGCGATTTGTAGGCGTCCCGGAAAGGAGAGTAGCAGCGGTCCAGTACACGATCACCACGCGTGTTGATGGTGATGTGTTGGAAGTATTTTGGAGCTATTGTTCTGAAGTTGGCTTTGTTAAAGTCCCCCGTAATAATAAACGCTGCCTCTGGGTACGCGGTTTCCTGCTCGCTTATATTCCCATACAGTTCCTTGAGTGCCTGGTCTGTGTTGGCTTGAGGGGGAATGTATACAGCTGTGATTATGATCGCTGTAAATTCCCTCAGTAGCCAGAATGGTCGACACAGAAGCATATGAAATTCCAGATCAGGGGAGTAGAAGGATTTAATAGAGGGTAGATTCCTTTCATCACACCACGAGTTCTTGATAAAGAAACAAAAGCCCCCACCTCTGCTTTTCCCTGTGAGCTCTTTCGTTCTGTCCGAGCGGTGCACGGAGAAACTCGTAAGCTCGATGGCTGAGTCTGGAACCACTGCAGACATCCAGGTTTCTGTGAGGCAAATAATGCAGCAGTCCCTTGTTTCTCGTTGGTAAGAGATGCGCGCCCGCAATTCGCAGAGTTTGTTGTCCAGTGACTGAACGTTAGCCAACAAAATGGTTGGGAGTGGAGGTCGGAGGGGACGAAGTCTGAATTAATATTGGTTTATAAAGATTGATCTAATTTCAACCATTGTTTCAACCTTTCTTAAATATTGTAAAAGTGCTGTTCATTGTTAGCTTTTGTTTACTAACTCATTTCAACATATGCAACAATTGTGAAGTGTTAGCTTGGTTTTTATTTGACACCTACAGTATGTCGAGCAAAACTCAGTTAAGTATGAGTCCCTATCTTAAAAGTAGAAAGTTTTGACCAGTTTGCTTTTCGTAAAGTAGGTCATATTTTCTTTAGCAAGACAAGCAGTTGTTCTCCTATCTGTTGAGAAGTGCATCTTTATTGTGCTTTTTGGAGCCGTTTAGCTAGGGTAAACTGATCTGAAAGCGGTTCAAAAGGGCAACGTTCACCCCTTGCGCATCCAGAGCACGAACATCAGCTCATATTTGCTGAACGTGCTGAATTTCCACTCAGCCGAAGCCCTCGACCGTCCTTGTCGCTACACCAGCAGATTGTGTGAGTCTCTCCGCTTAAGCTCTGGAAATAAGATGCAGTGGTTTCTGCAAATCCGGCAGGCGTACGTTTGATTAGCACAGCAAAGGAAGCCATTAAACAAACAGCATGTTGGGACAGGCCGATTCCTGCCTGTAAGAGCAGATTCATTTATTTCTGATAATAACACAAACACACAAACTGCACACGATGACTTTATGGCCTGCAGTCTTCAGCGGATTCGGCTGCTTTTGTTTTCTTTTATGCTTCTTTTGTTTTCTTTTATGCTTATTTTGTAGAAATAAACAAATGTGACAGTTTTTGACAATCAGCTCAGATTGTTTCATCTCGAGAAAAATTTGATGAGAAGTGCTTGAGTTCGTATTGAGATATTTGACTTGCAAACTTGGCAAAATTGCGCACAATTTGAGATAATTGAGTTTTGAAACTCTCAGGAGAAAAATCTGTTAATTCGGTTGAAACAATTGAGATGTTAACTATTACATTAGAGACTAGATATTAAATGTAAAATTTAAATTAGTGCTGTCAAATGAACAGCACTAATCGCAGTTAATTGCATCCAAAATAAGTTTTTTCTTTACATAATATATGTATGTGTACTGTGTATATGTATTATGTATAAATACACACACATACAGTATATATTCTGAAAATATTTACATGTATTTACATGTTTAGATTCATATAATTTATATGTAAATATATATAATATGTAAACATAACATATATTTCTTAAATGCACTGACCAAAATTATAAACGCAACACTTTTGTTTTTGCCCCCATTTTTCATGAGCTGAACTCAAAGATCTAAGACTTTTTCTATGTACACAAAAGGCCTATTTCTCTCAAATATTGTTCACAAATCTGTCTAAATCTGTGTTAGTGAGCACTTCTCCTTTGCCGAGATAATCCATCCACCTCACAGGTGTGGCATATCAAGATGCTGATTAGACAGCATGATTATTGCACAGGTGTGCCTTAGGCTGGCCACAATAAAAGGCCACTCTAAAATGTGCAGTTTTAACTGTATTGGGGGGGTCCGGGGGGTCCGAAAACCAGTCAGTATCTGGTGTGACCACCATTTGCCTCACGCAGTGCAACACATAGAGTTGATCAGGTTGTTGATTGTGGCCTGTGGAATGTTGGTCCACTCCTCTTCAATGGCTGTGCGAAGTTGCTGGATATTGGCAGGAGCTGGAACACGCTGTCGTATACGCTGATCCAGAGCATCCCAAACATGCTCAATGGGTGACGTGTCCGGTGAGTATGCTGGCCATTCAAGAACTGGGATGTTTTCAGCTTCCAGGAATTGTGTACAGATCCTTGCAACCTGGGGCCGTGCATTATCATGCTGCAACATGAGGTGATGGTCATGGATGAATGGCACAACAATGGGCCTCAGGATCTCATCACGGTATCTCTGTGCATTCAAAATGCCATCAATAAAATGCACCTGTGTTCGTTGTCCATAACATACGCCTGCCCATACCATAACCCCACCGCCACCATGGGCCACTCGATCCACAACGTTGACATCAGCAAACCGCTCACCCACACGACGCCATACACGCTGTCTGCCATCTGCCCTGTACAGTGAAAACCGGGATTCATCCGTGAAGAGAACACCTCTCCAAAGTGCCAGACGCCATCGAATGTGAGCATTTGCCCACTCAAGTCGGTTACGAAGACGAACTGCAGTCAGGTCGAGACCCCGATGAGGACGACGAGCATGCAGATGAGCTTCCCTGAGACAGTTTCTGACAGTTTGTGCAGAAATCCTTTGGTTATGCAAACCGATTGTTGCAGCAGCTGTCTGGGTGGCTGGTCTCAGACAATCTTGGAGGTGAAGATGCTGGATGTGGAGGTCCTGGGCTGGTGTGGTTACACGTGGTCTGCGGTTGTGAGGCCGGTTGGATGTACTGCCAAATTCTCTGAAATGCCTTTGGAGATGGATTATGGTAGAGAAATGAACATTCAATTCACAGGCAACAGCTCTGTTGGACATTCCTGCAGTCAGCATGCCAATTGCGCGCTCCCTCAAAACTTGCGACATCTGTGGCATTGTGCTGTGTGATAAAACTGCACATTTTAGAGTGGCCTTTTATTGTGGCCAGTGTGCAATAATCATGCTGTCTAATCAGCATCTTGATATGCCACACCTGTGAGGTGGATGGATTATCTCGGCAAAGGAGAAGTGCTCACTAACACAGATTTAGACAGATTTGTGAACAATATTTGAGAGAAATAGGCCTTTTGTGTACATAGAAAAGTCTTAGATCTTTGAGTTCAGCTCATGAAAAATGGGGGCAAAAGCAAAAGTGTTGCGTTTATAATTTTGGTCAGTGTATATACATGCATGTGTGTATTTTGTATATATATATATATATACACACATAATAAATATACACTGTACACACATATATTATGTAAAGAAACTTATTTTGGATGCAATTAATCGCGATTAATTGTTTGACAGCACTAATTTAAATATTTCTTTCTTGTGGTTATTCGGACTGGATGATATATCATATTAATGATAAATGTGTGTTCGTTTCATTATATCTGGGAATATAAATTCAAGCAACTTGAATGCACTTTTTAATTGCAGATCAAGTTTTTTAAACATGTCATTAGACTCATTTTGTGATATATTCTTTTGACTAGCATGATTGTATTAATCTGTTTCAGCGAATTGATTCCTACAATTCAACTGAATTTTTGTGGCGTTTTTCATGAGATTCTGCATTTTAATAAAAAATTATTTAATAAAAATCACTATTTAATATTGATGCATAAAATTGAAATTAAGTGAAAATTATGATTCAATATGAATTAAAATGGTTCTTGCATGGTAACTATAATGGTGGTTTTTGTAGTTAGCCGAGATCATTATAACTTCAGGTAGAATAATACTTTGTCAATTTACCATAATTTTTGCATAGTAACCGTAGATTAACTGTGATAGTTGGAGTAAAAACAAAGTAAACCAGAGTAAAATAGCCTTAATGCAAATCTACAATAGATTTTGAATGGTTATCATAGTTTAAATCAAGTATGTGGAGTAAAACCATAGTTAACCAAGTTCAAATTGTCTTATGAATGTTTACCATAGTTTTTGCATGGTAACTATACTTTAACTATGGTATTTGGAATTAAACCATACTATATCCTGGTAAAATGGTCTTTTATGAGTTTACCATAGTAAACCCAGTCAAATCCTCCTTTATGAAAGTTTACCATAGTTTTTGCATGGTAACTATAGTTTATCTGTGGTATTTGGAGTAAAACCATTGTAAACCCAGTTCAAATAGTCTTTTATGGAAGTTTACCTTAGTTTTTGCATGGAATCCTAGTTTTAAGTGGTGTTTTGAGTAAAAACAAACCACCAACAACAACAAAAACTGTAGTAAATGGGGTAAAATTAGTCAAATTTGCCTTTTATGACTTATCTAATAGATTTAGCACTAATCTACAATATACCAACCAAATTACTGTTGCTCCAGTTAGTTATACTATAGCAAAACTTAAAAATCATATAAATTGCAGTCATTTAAATAATATAATTTTACATTTTCTTTTTTATTTAGTAAAAACAGTGCCTTTAACTGCATTTTACTGTTTTTAAATCTTGAGTAAAACATTTTGAATTTACTTTATAACAAAAGCTGTACTTTTATTTTCAGAGGCATTCCAGAACAAATACATGTTGTGATATTAAATATCACCAAATAAAAAATTTAACATTCAGCAGCACACACATTTACTGAAATGTTCTGCTTTTTGATCTCAAGTCTTTATAAAGCGGTTTGGCTCTTTTAACATGAGGATCATGCTTGCTCACAGTAATTAAACACTGTTCCCATTGAAAGAATCTTGAGATTGGACATTTATGTGTTTGTTACAGGAGCTCGGCTGCTTCGTTTTCACCATGGCTCTTATAAAAGACACAGAGTGTGCTATTTTCAAACATGCTCTTATCTGACCCTCTCTCTCTCACATTGAGTTTGTGTCTCTCGACCATCTTGTAATAGATGCTCAAACAGTTGCCATAGAAACCCATCTCCTGAAGAAGCCCTCCTGGTGTAGATGTGTTCAGATGGGTGTTACTCGCACGTGTTCGTCAGAGGAAAGACTGTATATGAGTTCAGACTCAAACACACTTTCCAGGCGTGTTGAGGCATGCTGAGAACCTCAGCCACTGTCGTCTGCAGTCTGGAAATGAGTGAAAGCTTCCTCTCAAACTCTCTTCCACCGTCTGTAAAAGATTTCAAGGCATGTCAGGGCTTCAGATACATTTTTAGATTCTGGAATTCATTTTAATTGCTATTTTTGTAGCAAAGCACCTGGTAAATGATCTTTAGCACAATTACTATCAACCATCAAATGTCCTTTTGAAATTCCATTTTGGCATGGTAGCTGTAGTTATTTGTATTGAGAATCTTTAACCCATGATTATTATTATGGTATTACCTACTGTTTAGAACCTTTTAGGCATTTGGAGTAAAACCACAGTAAGAAAAGGTAAAATTGCCGCCTTTAAAAAAAAAATTGACCATGTTTCTTGCATGGTAACCGTTCTTTAACTGTGGCATTTGTGGTAAAACCAACTTCAGTGAAAATTTACCATGGTTCTTACATGGTAACCACTGTTTAACAGTGTTGTTTTTGATTCTTACATGGTAACCACTGTTTAACAGTGTTGTTTCGGGTAAAACCAGAATAAACAAGGGTAAAATCACCATCTATGAAAATTTACCATGTTTCTTGCATCTCAGTAACCACTGTTTAACTGTGGTATTTGGAGTAAAACCATAGTAAACCCAGGTAAATATTTTACTTTATAAAAATATTATTTTATGAAAGTATACAGTTAGTTTTTGCATGCTAGCAACAGTTTACCTGTGATATTTGAAGATAGGGCTGGGCGATATATCGCATGTCGGATGATCATGTTTCACCATGCTCGTCAGTAAAAGCCGGTTCTGTGATTATTAATAAATCTCCATCACCTGCTTTCAGATGGAGATGGCACTTTAACTACACAGAGCCGTAGATCACTGACAAGCTACACAATATCGCGTTCATTATCGAAGGCAATTCATATGCGATAATGAACACGATATTGCGTAGCTTGTCAGTGATCTCTGGCTCTGTGTAGTTAATGCCTCTCCATCTGAAAGCAGGTGATGGAGATTTATTAATAATGCGCATGATATCGCCCAGCCCATAGTAAATCAAGGTTAAATTATATTCGATTGAGATTTAATATTGTTTTTGAATGGTAACAAATACATTTTACTATTGTATTACTCCAGTTACTCCAGTACTATACAGTATAGTCAACAAGCAAAAACTATGGTAACTTTTATTTCGGTTTACAATGGTTATGCTCCAGTAACTATAATTGTAGTATTTTGTCAGGAATTTTGTAATTCATTCTAATTCTATTAGAAAAGTCATCAAATCAAATAAATTTCCATTTAAAATTCCGTTACTTGATAACGTTTTAACTCGCATTGTGTAAAACCAGTTAAACAATACTACGGTAAATTTGCACAGAAGACCATTTTAGATGAGTTTACTATGGTTTGACTCTAATTGCCACAGTTAAATTATGATTTTGATGACTTGTCTAATAAATTTAGCATGAATTTACAACATTTCTGCCAGATTAGTATAACCCCAGTCAATTGTTACTATTGTAAAGGTGGGTAGAGAAGACTATGAGAGAGATTCAGATGATTCACACACTTCCCATCCGGCCTGCAGAGGAGGTCAGCTGAGCCCGGCCACATCTCCAAACATGCACTTTAGCAAGGTTAACAACACGAGCTACGCAGGATAAATGGGCTCCACTTACTGGCTGTCAGCGATGGGACACCAGAGAACAGCAGGAAACACAGAGAGAGACTCAAAATAACTCCTAAACGTTCAGCCAGATGCACTTTCGAGCCAGAGCTGCGTTCATATGTCTGTTTCACAAGAGAACTGGTATTTCTAATATAGATATGTGATATTTATATTTGTTTTTTTAGCATAGCAAATTATTTGTATTTTATATATTTGTATTTTATACATGATTTCATTTATTGTTTTACTACAAAACAAAATATATTTTATATTAATTGTTTTATTTATTTTCATTACATTTTTATTAACTTTAGGGGAAATAAACACACTTTCCTGATTCTTATTAAAGTGTTTCTCCCTGGCCACTTTCCAAACAAAATTAATCTAATAAATCGTCAAGATCCCATTCCCACAGCTCTTTAAGGGTTCAGATATTACAGCAGAAACAATGAACCTTTCACTTTAATTAAATGATTTTCCATACTCGTTACTTAAGGATAATGAGTTATTCTTTTTTTTTTTTTTTCGGTCAGTCGTGAATTAACCTCAGCATCCGGTGGGAGTTTCCCATCTGTGCTGAGAACGCAGAATTGGCTTTTTAGCAAAGAGATTAGAAATCACATACAAATTACATCTACATTTTATTCATTATTACAGTAACCAGTGAGCTTTGCCAGACAGAATGAAAGCGATTGATGTTAGGAAATGGACTGATTGAGCCCAAACCTTATTATCTCAGTATGATACAAAATCGAATAACTATAATATTATAAATAAATAAATTAGTAAAATAGTTTGTTTTTAGATATTTCATATTTTATTTTGATTACTTATATTTTATATAATAGAATATTTATGAATATTATTTTTAATTATTGCATGTATGACTTTCCTCTTTTTATTTTTATTAGTTTCGATTTCTTAATAAATTAATTATATACTTATTCCAGACTTTTATTATTTTTATTTTAAAAAGTATTTTTATACACTTCTAATAATATTTTTAACAACGTTAGTTTAGTAATGTTATTTTTAGATTTTTATTTTTACTTTTTATTAAATTAGAATAGCATTTGTTTATTATAATAAATTGATATTTAATTTATATAAAATTATATATATTTTTTTACTTATTGATATGGTTTCAATCATTGTTTTATAAAAAATATTTTAGTTTTACTTTTTAATAGCATAGTTTCATTTATTATAGTATTATATAAATTTTATGTATTTTATATTTATTTTTACTTTTTTATTGTATAATTAAAATATAAATAAATGTGTATCTTTTTATTATTCCATTTTATTAATTTTAGAAAGAGTTTCCAGATTTTTTTTTAATCAGGAGCCATTTAACCATTTTGGGTTCTCAAGGGACTAATGGAGAGCAAGGCACATGGAAAGGTTTTTTACTGTTATAAACGTAAGCAAGCTATTAATGATTAGTGTACACCACATGAAATTGAGACTGCGTTACTTAAAACGTATGTGTTTAGTGCCTAATTTTGAGACTAGACAAACTTTGGCAGTCGTTGGCAAATTTCAGTTTATATTTATTTTTTACTTATTCAAATTTTTATTGTGTATATAAAAAAACAAAAAACAATATATATATTGGCAAATTTCAGTTTTGCAATACTCACTAAAATAGTGCAAAAACCAATACACTGCAAACGTGCTGCGACTGCATCATACCTGTAAAAGCGTTTCTCAGCAATCAGTGTCAGTTCAAACAATGCAGTTTTCAACCTCTCGACATTTGCTTTACCAGTGTCTGGTAGGAATCCAGCAGAAGCTAGTCTTTACTGGTCACCGCTGTGTTTTCGGTTTTGTTCCTCTTGCCAGTTGGCCTGTTGCTAGCTGATTAAAGCGAGAGCGGTGATACGGCACAGAAAGCTGTTATTACTTGTTTTTGTATTGCAGAGGGTGTGAATGATGGGTAACATGGTGAATGAATGAAGTTAAGTGTAAGGTTATCATGCATCCAGCTCAGCCTCTCGCAGCGTCAAATCAAACGTTTGGCACACGGCGAAGGAATTGGGAGATGTCAGGCCGAAGAGAGGAAAGTAAGAGCGCCTTTCATCCCCCATGGTGTGAAATATAGTTTTCATTAAAGAGCAGGCAGCAGTTTTCCAATGAAAGTCCAAACAGCACAGCGTGCGTCTCTGGGGAGCGTGGCTGAAAAAGCCCTTACGCCGGGTCTTACCGCTGCACTTTCATGCCCGAGACCGTCGGATGCATTTCTCACTTCTCCATTTCCCTTTGCTTTTGCTTTTTGTTTCTGTAGGTGCTGGTTATCGTCTGTTTTTTTTGTTTTTTGTTTTAAAAGCTGTTTGTCTGGTTTTTGGGCTCCCGAGGGACTAATGGAGAGCAAGGCACATGGAAAAGTTGTTTCTATGATGAAAGCAAGCAAGCTATTAATGATTTGTGTTTTTTGCTAAGGGAATTACTCATTCTTGGTTAGTGTGGTGCTTATTTTTATATTTAAAAATAAAATAATTATTACATTTTGAAGAATTGATATTTGTCTAGCACAATATATGTAGAAATGTTAATGTATTCTTTCATTGTCTTAAAAGTAACTATATTTACATTAAAACTGAATTGTATTTATATTAATAAAATTAAATGTATACATTGAATAGTTAATAATTTATATTATAAATATTAACTAATATATACATTTTCAGTTTTCACTTTGTATTATAGTTATTTTTATAAAATGTAGCAACAAAACACTTTTTATAGTAATAGAAATATATATCTACTAGAAACATGTTGGTGTCGAAACAATTTTCACTCATTTCAGAAACGATTACAATAAAACGTTAAGTAATACTCATTGAAACAGGAGGTTTTTTTTAAGTAGAAAAACTGAAATAGTATTTTCAATTTGCTTTATTGTCTGTTTTTTGGGGGGGTTCCCAAGGGAATAATGGAGAGCAAGACACATGGAAAAGTTTTTTCTGTGATAAAATCAAGCAAGCTATTAATGATTAGTGTTATTTGCTAAGGGAATTACTTATACATGGGGTTAAGTGTGCTCTTATTTATATTTTAAAATTATTATAATATTATTAATCATTTGTTTTATAGTTAACAAAATATTACAATTTGGACATTTTAAATTTATTTTTTATTTATAAAAGGCAATTACATGTTTATATTAAAATGAATGATATTTAAATGCCAGAATTAAAGGTAGAAACAAACATTTTTATAAAAAGTAGCAACAAACCACTTTTTGCTACTTAGTAGTAGTAATATATACTAGAAACGTGTGTCGAAACAATTTTTATTCAGAAATTGCTAGTAAATTTTTTGAAAAATGACAATGAAACGGCAAGTAATACATTCAATAAAATGTGAGTTTAAAGGGATAGTTCACTTTGAAATTAAAATTTGGTATCTATCAGCTTACCCCAAGGGCATCCAAGATGTAGGTGTCTTTTTTTCTTTAGTAGATCCAATTTTGATGTTTTTAGGTCAAACCGTTCTAGTCTGTCAGTCATATAATGGCAGGTATAGGTCACTGTCTTCTATTTTAACAGGGAATACAAAGAACATGCACAGAGAAATCCAAATTAAACAATTCCCCATCGTAACTACACATTGATGGCCTAAGACACGAAACGAGCGGTTTGTGTGAGAAAATGAACAGTATTTACAGTGGCATGCGAAAGTTTGGGGAACTCCCTTGTAGAATCTGTGAAAATGTTTTTGAAATTAATTTGTAACAAAATTAAGAGAGATCATACAAAATGCATGTTATTTTTTATTTAGTACTGTCCTGAGTAAGATATTTTACATAAAATTAATGTTTACATATAGTCCACAAGACAAAAAAATAGCTGAAATTATTCAAATAACCCCTTTCAAAAGTTTGGGAACCCTTGGTTCTTAATACTGTGTGAGGTTACCTGGAATGATCCACGAACTGTTCTTTTGTTTGTGAATTGAGTTGTTACATGAGTCCCTAGTTTGTTCTGAACAGTTGAAATGAGCACTGTTCTTCAACAAATCCTCCACGTTCTGTAATTCTGCAGTTTTCCAGCATTTTTGCATATTTGAACTCTTTTCAGCAGTGACTGTATGATTTTGAGATCCAATTTTTCACACGGAGGACAATTGATGGACTCAAACACAACTGATTAAAAAAGTTCAAACATTCACTGATGCTCTCAGAAGGAAACACGATGCATTAAGAGCCGGGGGGTGAAAACTTTTTGAATTTGAAGATCAAGGTAAATTGTACTTAATTTGTCTTCCGGGAAACATGCAAGTATCTTCTGTTGCTTCCGAAGGGCAGTAATAAATGGAAAAAAATAATATATTTCAACAAAAGAAAAAAGTTGGAAATCTTCATCCTGTTCAAAAGTTTTCAACCCCAGGCTCTTAATGCATCTTGTTTCCTTCTGGAGCATCAGTGAATGTTTGAACCTTTTTTAATAGTTGTGTTTGAGTCCATCAATTGTCCTCAGTGTGAAAAGATGGATCTCAAAATCATACAGTCACTGCTGGAAAGGGTTCAAATATGCAAAAATGCTGGAAAACTGCAGAATCTACAGAACGTGGAGGATTTGTCTGAAGAACAGTGCTCAGTTCAACTGTTCAGAACAAACAAGGGACTCATGAACAACCAACACAAAACAAAAGAACAGTCGTGGATCATCAGGTAACCTCACACAGTATTAAGAACCAAGGGTTCCCAAACTTTTGAAGGGGGTTATTTGAATAATTTCAGCTATTTTTTTGTCTTTTGGACTATATGTAAACATTTTATGTAAAATATCTTACTCAGGACAGTACTAAATAAAAAATAACATGCATTTTGTATGATCTCTCTTATTTTGTTAAAATTATTCACATTTTCACAGATTCTACAAGGGGTTCCCAAACTTTCGCATGCCACTGTATATCGTTTTTTACCTCTTGTACACAACCATGTCCTACTCATACTTTGGGGTTAATATAGTTCTTATTATATTTGTTAACAATGTTACATTTATTTCCCATTTTAAAAAGTAATACTATATTTCCATTATATTTATATTTGAATATTAATTAAATTAATGAAATTATAATTCAATTAGAATTAATTTATAAATTATCAATAATTGTTTAACATATTAATATCATATTAAATTTGTACATTTTAATTAGCAAAATATAAATCAAAAAAACTATTGCCAACTATTATAGTAGACTGAATGTCACGATGTAGAAAAAAAATTCACCCATAAATTGCTAGTAAATTCCACAAAGAAACGGTGAGTGAAAAATATTAAATTAAACATGAAATTTTCAAGTAGATAAACCGAAGCATCTTCTTGTAAAATGTTCTCCACTAGTCTTCGTTTTATTTATGACTTAGATAAAAAATTATATTTTTTCACAGTGTAGAGAAGGCAAGCTAAATTATCAGAGGAATTACCGGAGCATCACGTCTCAATGTGCTTGGATTTGTATTTTTTGTCACTTTATTAAAGATTAATTAAGTTTCTCCCACTCTTTTCTTACAGTATATGATATAAATATTATGTAGATTACATAACAGATTATGTAAAACAACACTGACAGGTTGGAGATGATTAGAATGTTGTTTTCTTCTTTTTCAAAGGGAAAAAGGGCCAAATAAGTAACGAGCGGGGGTTTTCTTGTGGTTTGAGGACTTGATTATTTTCTCCACTGATCAATAGTAAACGGCAGAGCGGAGCGGAGCTGTCAGTCAAACACTGGACGCTGCGTCTCAATCATTTAAAGCTGTTTCTGCTCAGTTTCTCTTCGTTTATCATGCTGTTTCTTTACTTCTGAAGCAGAATCAGCCGTGCTTTCTTAAGGTTATCGTTGTAAACGTTGGCTTTATCCGTCTCGGAGGGGTCGGCGAACGCACCTGGAAAAATAAGACGATGTTAGTTCAGATTTGTGAATCTCTCCAGATGAATCTGTGTTTATGGAGTCGATGTTGTGTGAAATCTCTCCTGTTGCTTTGAGGCTCGTGTGAGAGCGGTTTGCAGAGCCTGATGTTTCCATATTTCCCGGGGTGAATTAGATCAATCTGTTTGCTTTAATTGAACTATATTTGTCGTTCTAGCACATGATTTAGTGCACCAGTGCATTTTCTCAATTTTTATTTTGTGCTTGTTTTCCAGTAAAATATCAAGACAACCACAGACAAGATACATTTATTGGTATTTAATATATTATATAAATAATATTATATAATTTAATAATTATATTATAATTTAAATGATATATGTTTAACCTGTTAATGAAGTAAAAAAACATGCAAAGACAGAAGTCTTTGAATTAATATTTATTATATTTTTTTATATTATTTTCATTTACAAACTTATTTTTTTTTCTAACAGGAAAATTAATCTTAATATTATTTATGATATTGTATTTTTAAATAATATTTTATTTTAATTAATACTCTTTTATTTATGATGTTTTAATTAGAAAGTAATCTTTGGAATCTTTTCTTTTTATTGAATATTTGCTTCAAGCTGGAAAACAAAATCATAATATTAATTAAAGTATTATTTAAAAATACAATATTTTAAACAATATTATTGTTTTAATTTTTACCCTTGCATTTATAATAAACTATTAATTTGAAACTAATCTTTGGATTCTTTTCCTTAGTATATTTTTAAATAATAATTTTTAACAGGAAAAACAAACCTTAACATTATAATATTTATACTCTTACATTTATAAATTTTTAATTCTTTCCTCAGTAAATTTTTTTTATTAAATATTTGCTTCAAGCAGAAAAATATATATTTATAATATTGTATTCCTAAATAATATATTAATATTTTAATTTATACTCTTGCATTTATAACAATTTTAATTTGGAACAAATCCTTGGATTCTTTTCCTCAGTATATTTTAATGAAATATTTGCTTCAAACAGGAAAAAAATCTTATTTATAATATTGTATTCTTACATAATATTTTAATATATATTATTATTTTAATTTATATTATTGTATATCTAATATTTTAATTAGAAATTAATCTTCAGATTCTTTTCCTCATTACATTTTTGTTAAATGTGTCAAACATGAAAACAAACCTTAATATTATTTACAATATTGCATATTTTAAATAACATTTTAATTAATTTGTTATACTAATATAATTTCTTTATAGATATTGTTTTATAGAATTATATAGATTATTTTCCCCTGTAATTTGTGTGTATATGTGTGCATTTATATATACAGGTGCATCTCAATAAATTAGAATGTCGTGGAAAAGTTCATTTATTTCAGTAATTCAACTCAAATTGTGAAACTCGTGTATTAAATAAATTCAATGCACACAGACTGAAGTAGTTTAAGTCTTTGGTTCTTTTAATTGTGATGATTTAGGCTCACATTTAACAAAAACCCACCAATTCACTATCTCAACAAATTAGAATACTTCATAAGACCAATAAAAAAACATTTTTAGTGAATTGTTGGCCTTCTGGAAAGTATGTTCATTTAATGTATATGTACTCAATACTTGGTAGGGGCTCCTTTTGCTTTAATTACTGCCTCAATTCGGCGTGGCATGGAGGTGATCAGTTTGTGGCACTGCCGAGGTGGTATGGAAGCCCAGGTTTATTTGACAGTGGCCTTCAGCTCATCTGCATTGTTGGGTCTGGTGTCTCTCATCTTCCTCTTGACAATACCCCATAGATTCTCTATGGGGTTCAGGTCAGGCGAGTTTGCTGGCCAATCAAGCCTAGTAACACCATGGTCATTGAACCAGCTTTTGGTACCATTGGCAGTGTGGGCAGGTGCCAAGTCCTGCTGGAAAATGAAATCAGCATCTCCATAAAGCTTGTCAGCAGAAGGAAGCATGAAGTGCTCTAAAATTTCCTGGTAGATGGCTGCGTTGACTGTGGACTTCAGAAAACACAGTGGACCAACACCAGCAGATGACATGGCAGCCCAAATCATCACTGACTGTGGAAACTTCACACTGGACTTCAAGCAACATGGATTCTGTGCCTCTCCACTCTTCCTCCAGACTCTGGGACCTTGAATCCAAATGAAATGCTAAATTTACTTTCATCTGAAAAGAGGACTTTGGACCACTGAGTTCTTTTTCTCCACAGCCCAGGTAAGACGCTTCTGACGTTGTCTCTGGTTCAGAAGTGGCTTGGTAGTCCTTTTCCTGAAGACGTCTGAGCGTGGTGACTCTTGATGCACTGACTCCAGCTTCAGTCCACTCCTTGTGAAGCTCTCCCAAGTGTTTGAATCAGCTTTGCTTAACAGTATTCTCAAGCTTGCAGTCATCCCTGTTGCTTGTGCACCTTTTCCTACCCAAATTCTTCCTTCCAGTCAACTTCGCATTTAATATGCTTTGATACAGCACTCTGTAAACAGCCACACCTTTCAGTAATGACCTTCTGTGAATTACCCTCTTTGTGGAGGGTGTCAATGTTCGTCTTCTGGATCATTGCCAAGTCAGCAGTCTTCTCCATTATTGTGGTTTCAAAGAACAAGAGAGACCCGGAATTTATACTGTAGGGATGGTCATTAATTGAAACTCAAATGTAAATATTCTAATATTTTGAGATACTGATTTTTGACTTTCATGAGCTGTAAGCTCTAATCATCAAAATTAAAACAAAAAAAACTTTTGAAATGTTTTACTTTACATGTCATGAATCTAAAATATATGAAAGTTTCACTTTTTTAAATAACTTGCAAGAAAAAAGTAACTTTTTTCACGACATTCTAATTTATTGAGATGCACCTGTGTATGTATGTGTGTGTGTGTGTATATATATGTATATATATAATGTGGTGATTATTCAGTGTCTTAATTTTGTTTGATTACTTTTCATTTTTATGTTTGTTGCAGTTGCATTATGCATTTATTTTGTGTCTTTAGTGATGCTAGTCATTTAAACTTTTTATCAAAATGTATATTTCTATAAATAAGTAACACACTATATGTGTTTGCTGTCTTCCTGAGCTCTGTAGTGTGTCTTGGATAGGAGTGGAGCATTGTGGGATATGTTTTGATTGTGGCCGGTGTGAGAGCAGGTTGTCAGTGTGGTATGGTCTGGATGAAGTCTGCTGACCCGTAAAGCCCTACAGGCTGTTTTTTCCCTGCGAGAGCGTGACAGATCCAGCGCTGCTCATCATTAGTGCAACCCAGCCTCAGCAGAAGATGAGCGTTCTTCTGCTTGAGCTTCCAGAGGCTTTGCTGGATCCAGCATAAGTGACAACGTCCAACACAATCCCAGTTTTCTGCATTAGTTTGACTTTTAAGAGTTAAAAACATACTATAAAACAGATTTACAATGTAAAAGAAACATGCCGCTTAAATCTGTAGATTACAGCAAAATTACCGCGGTAAAGCAGTTTTGTAGTACAGTATGACGTACTGTAGGTTGCAAAGCTAAATTGTGCTACTTAGTAAGATTGCTATAATCTAATGTAGGCTCTCATACTTTTATATATTACAAAATTAACATTGATTTGTAATGCTTATATTTATTTTGCATTCCAAAATCTATTATTATTATTAAATCTATTAATAATTATTACTCTCTTGTTCCATTTCTTTATTACTTTCTTGTTTTATTTCTCAATTTATTTGTTCCATTTCTTTACTCTATTCTTTCTTTTTCTTTATTAGTTTTTTTTTTCATTTTTATATTATCTTGTAGTAATATTATGTATTGTTTTAATTAATATTATTGTGGTTTGGTCAAAAGGATTCTGCAGTCAACATAATATATTAATAATAATAATACTACTACTAATAAGACTTCATTCAGTAGGCAAATTATGTTTATGTATGTATAATATGGATAAATGTATATAACTTATTTGTTTATAATAAGTACCTTTTATTATGCAATTGTTGGATTTATTTTTAGATTTTTCGCAATTGTTCCATTATTATATTTTCTATGTAGTTAAGTAATGACTAATTAGTAGTGATGGGACAAAAAATCGATTCACCTAACTATCGCGATTTTTTTTTTAAATTTTATTTACGATTTTAAAATCGATTTTTTTTTTATACCAGAATCGATATTAATTAATATTAAATACATTGCTTTATTTTAGTCCTTGCTTATATACGAGGCGGAGGAAAGTTGCCTCTTTTATTTCAGCAGCCGGCGATGTGTTGTATCGGTGAGTATCAGTGTTTCTCAACTGGTGAAAAATTGGGCCGCGGAGTGTACTGCCAAAGAAACAACAACAACAAAAAACATAATTCTTAATGTTTTTCTGATGCAAGACTTTTATTTTAAAAGACATGCATGAAAGCGGTTGACACTTCTGTCAGATGCAGTTTAAAGGGATACTCCACACCAAAATAAAAATGTTGTTGTTTTTCACTTACCCCCATGTCGTTCCAAACCCGTAAAAGCTTCGTTAGTCTTCAGAACATAATTTAAGATATTTTGGATGAAAACCGGGAGGCTTGTGACTGTCCCATTGTCTGCCAAGTAAATAACACTGTCAAGGTCCATAAAAGTATGAAAAACATCGCCAGGATACTCCATCTGCCATCAGTGGTTCAATCGTAATGTTATGAAGCGACGAGAATACTTTTTGTACAGAAATAAAACAAAAATAACGACTTTATTCAACAATTAGGCACCGTAACGTCTCCTCTGCCTCAGCGTAGCGCCATTTTGGAGATTATCCCCTGGACGCAAAATGCGTACGCTCTTCTGTATAAGCCTCGGAGTTTCCCTTTAAGTAAAGAGTGCCTGAGAAAAATATGCTGTCCCGATTCAGTATCTGCGGTCAGATGAGATGTTGACAGGCTTAATGTCAGTGTCATTATACTTTTGTTATTTCTGTAACTTGTTACGAAATAAAATCTCTCACCTAAGAAAAATGAACTATCCTGTCCTTCATTATTCTTTTGTTATTTCTGTAACTTGTTACGAAATAAAATCTCTCACCTAAGAAAAACGAACTATCCTGTCCTTCATTATTCTTTTGTTATTTCTGTAACTTGTTACGAAATATAAAATCTCTCACCTAAGAAAAACAAACTATCCTGTCCTATCAGATGTTATACCGTGTTCATAGCACACACTCTTCTATTGCACACGCGAACGTAGCGCGACGCTTTGTATCACTTCACTAAAGCGCAGAAACTACGAGCATGCAACGTGTGAAATAAAAGTACAGTACCGATAAATCACATAACTGTACTGCGTGTGTTTGCTGGGAAGGATTTGCATGAAGGTATGATATTCATTCTATTCAGGAGCAGTTTCCACGTTTCATTAACAGTTCATGTTAGTATTGTATATTCACCATGGTAACTGTTGTTTCCATAACCCAAAAAATACCATGTTATTTTCACTTTGTGTCATTTTGTATATGTTTAAATGACTGTGGTGGCTCAAACCAACTTAATTGTATTAACAAAAACTAGTTTGGGACTGCTATTTAATAGCCTTACCTTATAGGCTGTTTATTCAGTATTAATCATATTCTTAACAGTCTTAATTTTTGTGAAATAAATTTGCTTTGTTTTTGTTTTTTAACAAATGATATAGATATAGATATATGGTAAGTGGGTCACGGCTTATATATTTTATTTAACGCAGTCCAGTATTTAAAAGAATGGCTTTAGAGTTAAGTTTGATGTTAAAGAAAGTTTTCACGGACTCTTCATTTTATTTTATTTTATTAATGGAACTAGTTTGATGGGGACTTTATTTCAAAAGGCACTTTATTTCAAAAAGTATTTTTCTATTGGACTTTTTGTGGCTGTTTGTTTATGTTTACTGAAAACTGAAATAAAACAGAAAAAATGACTGCTTTTTTTTTTGTGACAGTCTGTATATTTAGTGTATCATTCAACTTTTTCCCCATGGTCTAGAGTTAAAAACAAAAAATAAAAATCGCTACACAGCAATATCGAATCGCAATACTTGTAGAATCTAAATTCTTAAAAAAATCGCAATACATATCGTATCGGCACCCAAGTATCGTGATAGTATCGAATCGGGAGGTAGGTGTATCGTCCCATCCCTAGTAATTAGATTTTTTTATTTATATAAAAATAATAGCTTAAAATGGTTTATTTAGTTTAAAATATTTTATTTGGATCATTAATACTAAGGTTTTTTTTATTCTTTTAAGTGGATTTTTGTCCACTTTAGGAATGACTTTTTTTAAAAAACTGATAGTTTTCAATGGTTTATACAGTTTAAAATGCTTTATTTTGATAATTCTACTCAATTAAATGATTATTATTTTTGTCATTTTTATGATATTTTTTACAATTAGTTTTAGTGATTTTAGGCAGTCTTGTTAAAAAAATGCTAAATTTAAATTTGTAAATGTTATTACTACTAATAAATGTATTTTTACAATTATTTTTGTCATTTTTATTAATATTTTTAAATTATTTTAGGTGGATTTTAGGCAGTCTCTTGTGTAAGAAAAAATGATGAAGACTTTGAAGATCTTGATGAAGATGTTTATTGCAGCATAGCAGTGACAAAGCACATGTTCCATGTACCTTGGGTTCCAACGGAGTAGAAATGAACCCAGAACATCCTAAGTTCAAACCTTTTATACATTTTCAGTTTACTACCCTATCATGTAAACATTTGGAAGTCGCTCCCTAAACAGCTGTGAGTGACTGGTATGTTAATTAAGTTCTGACACCCCTTTGTCTGAGGTAGTTCTCGGTGACCCACACCTGTTCCCATTCTACAATTGTGACGATTTGCTCAGGATGTGAGCAGCCCAAATGGTCTACAGTCAACAGTTCTGTTGACTTTCTTCTTCTCTATAATAATTAAACCATTTTGGGAAATGAGCATGATAAAACATGTTGTGGAGTGGAAGCTGGGTCGAGGCAGACTATAGATTCTTACACTTGCTTTGTGGCTAATTAATAATAACACCCATTAAAAAAGGTAAAAGAAGTGTACCATCATCTCAGGGTTTGTTGCTTTAATCAATGCTGTGCTGCTTGACTGCATTAAAAGCTATGTTACATTTGATAAGCATGAAATATTGATTTAAAAAGCTGTCAGAGGTTAAAAAAAAGAAAATTAAGCGTACGTTTATTTAACCCTAAATGCAAAAAAAAAAAGAAGCATTATTCATTTCATTCATGCATTTACTTATTCATTTATACAGTCATGGCCAAAAATCTCGGCACCCTTGGTAAATATGATCAAAGGCGGCTGTGAAAATTTATCTGCATTGTTAATCCTTTTGATCTTTTTAAATTAAAAAAAAATCACAAAAATCTAACCTTTCATAGGATAATATGGAGTTCCTGTGGCTCAGTGGTAGAGCATTGCGTTAGCAGCGCAATAAGGCCTTGTGGGTTCAAAATTCCCAGGGAACACACATTGCTGATAAAAAATGTATACCCTGAATGCACTGTAAGTCGCTTTGGAACTAAAAGCGTATGCTAATATGCATCAAATGTCAAATCGTAAAATAATAATAATTTAAAATTAGTGACGATCATTTTAGGTTGTGATGGAAGCATAAATTGGTTTTTCTCTAATACACATTTTGGCCACAATTAACGGTCACCCTTGTTATTTCCAATGAAATTTTCAAACCTGCCCATTTGTCAGTTTTAACAGCTCTAAATGTTCTCCTATAATGCCTGATGGAGGTTAGAGAACACCTGACCAAGAGATCAGAGACAAATTCCAATTCAGTCCAGAATCTCAAAATCCAGATCCTTCATGATTCACAGGGCTTTCTTTCCCTTCAGTTCACCATCACTCTATTTTCTAACAGGGTTCTTAGGTCAGAGGACCTGGAATGGCCATAGCAGAAGCTTCGGTTTTGTGCACAATGACCCATTTTTGTGTTGTTTTTGGAGGTTTGTGTTTGGATTATTGTCCGGTTGGAAGATCCAAACATGGCCCACTATAAGATTTCTAACAGAGTCAGTCAGGCTTATTGAATTTTTTTATCTGTTGGTATTTGACCCTAGAATCAATGATTGCCATGCGTCTAAACAAGTATGGTCCAGGAAATATAGGCCCACAACCCACTCATAGAAATACAGCAGTATATTCTCATTTGTACACATTTTTGTGTGGTACTTTTATTATTCCCTGTGGTGCACCAGGAATTTCACATCTTGACTTGTTTGCTTAAGCCTTAAATTAAGCTAATTTCTTTAGTTTCATCTGACCATAGAAGTTCCCATTTGAAGTTTCCAGTCGTGTCTGATAACTGTATATGCTGGAGATTTGGTTTTTTGGATGAGCTAGGATAATTTTTCTTGAAACCCTCCCAGAACAACATGGTGGTGATGTAGGTGCTGTTATGACAATTTGTTTTAAGGTTTATCTGACCCCGAGACTTCAACTATTTTCTGCTAAATTTCGGGTCCAAGTTGTGGTCCATGGAGAGTCTTTAGCCACTCAAATACTCCTCCTCACCGTGCATTAGGACGATATAGACACACGTCCTCTTCCAAGGCAGTTTCGTAACATTTTTGTTGATTGGAAATTCTTAATTATTGCCCTGATGGTGGAAATGGGAATTTTCACTGCCGCTAGCTTTTTTCTTACAAGGGCCACTTCACTAATTTGTGCAAGCTCAATTATCTTTTGCTGCACATCAGATAATATATTCTTTGGTTTTTCTTTCATTATGATAGATGATTAAGGGAATTTGGGCTTTGTTTGCCTCCTATTTATATTTCTGTGAAACAGGAAGCCATGGCTGGATAATTTATGTTCATAATCACCCTGGAGTGCTTAAAATTGTGAATATGAATGGGAGTATACTTCAGAGATATTTTACTCATAAGAATTTCTAGGGGTGCCAATAATTGTGTCCAGCGTGTATTTGAGAAAAAACATTTTTCATTATGATATTTCCCCCATTTTAAATTCTTATTATCCAATGAAAGGTTAGATTTTTGTGATTAAAAAAAAAATAATAAAAGATCAAAAGCCGATTAACAATGTTCAGATTAATTTTCACAGCCGCTCTTTGATCAAATATTTACCAAGGGTGCCGATATTTTTGGCCATGACTGAAAATATTTATTTATAATTATATTAAATTTTTTTGTGTGTGCACTATTCTTTTGCAGTTATAATATTCTGTCCAGGTGTGTCCGTGGCTCGTTGCTGCTCATCTCTCAGTGTTTTGTTGTGGTGGCTGGTTGTGAGACGCATTGATTGATGATTGGTTCTCCCGTCGCGTTCACCGGTGCTCATCTAGAGGTATTTATTATTTTAAATTCAAGCTTCAGTATTTGTTATGTATTTGATCAACCCGCGCACAGAAAGCCCTCGCTTATGAATTTATTTGTCCATCAAACAAGCGCGAGCAGGAAGAAAAGGACAAATGGTTGCCGCATCAAAGGCACGTAAAATAGCACAGGTAAACAAACATCGCACAAAAGCCCCATGAGTCCTGCTTTCAGAGAGCATTTTCGTGGAATGCTTCGTTTACAAAATGTTTTGACTCTCGCACAAAGACGTTTTTTGGGAGTAGAGCTCGGCGTATGGATGTTTCTTCAACTACCGCCACTTTTAATGTCTCCGAGATTGATTTTTACTCAAACTAACAGATTTCAGGTTTTATTTGTTAGCCAAAAATCAATTTTAATTGAAACATGGAAACTAAAAAATGGAAACTTTTAAACCTGTCGTAAATTGGTTTATATTTGATAATGTGTAGAGTTTTATGTTGGCGTAATATTATTCTAAATTTTTTTCAGCAAGTAAAAAAACAGCCTTGACTTTAAGGCTAATTTCTGAGGCTATTTATTTATTTGTTTATAATTTCTGAGGCTATTTATTTATTTGTTTATTTACTTTTATATCTGAAACTCATGCAAATAAATGGTATTGTTACACTATTTACATTATTTCACAAAATTACGTCATTCAAAAAATATTCATCTATTTATTAGTAAAAAATAAAAAAGCGTTTCAATAATCCTAAAGCATTTCAATATATTGTTTAAATCTAGCAAATTTTAAATGAAAATGTATATGCTGACGCAAATTTTAAACGTTTTTAAATTATTTCCACAACAACAACCTGTGATTTTAAAAACAGCCGACTCTTTTTAGCTAAGGCTAATTTCATGACATTTTAATCTGAAATACACGCAGTTGAATGTTATTGTAACTATTTGCATTATTTCACAAAATTAGAGCTTGATTAGTAATGACGCTCAAAACTATTCAACGTCTTTTCAATGTTAAACAATGGAAAATACATAAAAAATATGAAATATTATAAACCATGCGTGAAAATGTGGTTTTACTTTTTTATTAAAATGTAAAATTTTAATGTTTACGCAAATTATGATAGTTCCTAAGTTTTGACACATTTCCACAAACAATACTAAAAAAAACAGCTGACTCCTTTGTCTTGCTAAGGCCAATTTCATCACAGGTTATCTCTTATCTGAAATACATGCTGTTAAATGATATTGTCACACTATTTCACACTGTTCCTTAGTTTTGACATTTCCACAACATACAACAATTTTGGCTACTAAAAGTTTAATAACTAAACTCTCTTAATAGTTGTATTGTATGAAAATTTTGCAAATTTTATACAAACATTTACATTTTGACGTCATTACCACAATATACAACCATTTTACCTATTTGTTTTTTTTTTTTAAAAGTTTTTTTTTCCCCCAAAGAGTTTAATCATCGTTTACAAGTTTAACACTATGTATCTCACACTATCCAGGTTATGTGAAAATGAAAGTCTTAGCTAATTTAAAAATTTACATTAAAATGTTTAGGCTACACAAATTGACTTTAAGGTTTTGTTGTTATTCCTACATCATACAACCATTTTGGCTACTAATAAAGCTTTTTTTTCTCTAAAAGTTTAATAGTCATAAACTAATCATAAACGTATATGTACTGTGAAAATTTTGCAAAATTTTAAATCAGATGTTTAAATGTTTATGCAAGAAACAACTGTTCTTAAGTTTTGATGTCATTTCCACAACATACAACAATTTTGGCCACTAATATAGTTTTCCCAAAAAAGTCTGTGCTTCTGCTTATCAAAGAGATAAGTGATATTAATATTACATATTAGATGTGTGATGTGTGAAAGTTAAATCCAGATGAATATCAGTTCCAAGTTAAATATTTTCAAGTGTTATTACCAGTCAAACTGTAATTTGGCCAAATTATGCAAAAAGTGTGACAATATAATTTAATTGTGGATTTCAGATAAAAATCAGCCTGTGATGAAATTAGCAAATGTGCAATGTCACTTCCATAACAGAATCTTATCAAACAAAACATATCATGCTGTGGAAATGACATTTTATTATTTCAGAAAAAGGCGAAATCTTTGAAACTGATGGTTGTTTATCCAGTGTTAGTAGACAAAGTAAATTACTGCGAGTATGAAAAGTGTTTTTAGAGAGTCGTCAGTTGAAGAAGCACCTGTGAATCTCAGATGTGACTGGAGTCTCTTTAGGTTTACAGCTCCCTTGTGCTTTACCACAATATAATCTAATCCTGAAAGCATAATGTTTCGTAGGATTATCGGATTCTGTGAGTTAATAGGCAATGGATTTCGCTGATGAGATCACCGCTCATGATAAGAGACACGCTCCGACTCCAATTCAGCCGCTGATGATAGAGCGACCTACTTTCTCCAGCACTTCCCAGGGATCTTATCATATCTAAATGGAAATGGCTCCGTTCAGCTTCAACAGTGTGTGTTGTGAGCGGTAACTGATCTGAGGTTAGCTGATACTCTGTTTTATCGGTTTTCACTCTTGTGTTTTGAATGGTAGGTTTGCAAAAAATGTTGCCACGTCTTTTTTGATGAGAACCTTTTTCTAATAATAAAACCACTGGAAATTTTTTTTTATTAATTATAAAATAATGAAGTACGTAATTATGAAAAACAATTTAAAATGTATTATTTTTATAATTTAAATCATAATTTAAAGTAATTTAATACATTTTCTCTTTCTCTATGTATAGTAACTTTTTATTATACTGTATAATGTCATTTAAATATTATAAATGATGGTACACAACATGGTCTAAAGCATTTCCACAAATTTTAAAAAGTAAAAAAAGTTTTTTTTTTTGTATATTAGTTTTTTAATTTATTAACAATTGTTTAATATTTTATTTAATATTGTGATATTTTAAAGAGAGATTATTGTTGGGCATGTATTATGGTAAAACCATGACATTTGAATATGGTAGTAATTAGTATCTTGGTAAAGATGAATTTACCATAGTATTACTATCTGATGACATCGCTGATCCATTCCTTACAAAGAAATACTGTTGTACAGTGAAAACTACTTTGAAATTTACCACATTGTTAGTTGTGTATTTACAATGCTCCAAGGTGCTACAAAGAATACAATGGTATATTGCCAAAAACCATGGTTGTACCATTTTTAAATGGTACACTAACAAAAACAGTGTCTCTTTTGCACATGTACCACAGTAAAACTGTATAGTTATGCCTTTTTTAAACTGTACACTAGCACATAAAATGTTTTTTTGGACATGTACTGTGGTATAACTATTCTTTTGAAGTACAAATTATTATTTTCTATATTTTTATTTATTTGCTGTCGTTTTGGTGAATGTAAACACAATTCCTGTCAGCCTTACCTCTTTAAAAAATAGCAGATAACTTTGTTAGTGAATGAATGTTTTCTAAAGACTTCATTCTGGGATTTCTTTGCCGTTGCAAAAAGCGGCAGTAATTGGTATTGATCGGTTGATGTTGATACGGCGTGTGCCGGTGAGCGTTAGAGCCCGCTTTAGCGTCTAGCCTCTTGAGAACGCCATCGATCTGCTTTGCTTTTTCTTAGCAACCCACGCGACATCTTTATTAAACTTCAACTGCTGTTTCTAACCTGGGATCAACTAGCAGTATTTATACCCACAGGTAAACGGCTAGTTTTGTTCCACTAATGTGTTGAATTTATTTGCCGCTGCCACTTTAAACCTCCTTTTTGTTACATAACTCTTCCAAATATATGTATATTTTGTTTTGAGTGTCGACAGTATTGTTCAGAGTAATAATAAGCATCCGTCTGGCGCCACTCTCATGGGTTTGACGCTTATTGCTTCTGATTGCGCACGTTCGGCATGATTCATTTTGCCTATGTTCGTTTGGAGATTTGTAGCCATGCATAATGAATGCAGAGAAGCACGAGCACACACTTATTTTCAGCCAGAACCGTTTCCCCTCATATGCCCCAAAAATCCAACTGAGAATTCATAATTTCTGAGTAGCTCTCTCGGTAAATGTCAGGCGGCGTTACATATTTAACTATGGATTACTCGGATATGTGCTTTCAGAATAATAATTGGCAGTTCTCCAGCTCCAAATCCCAGAAGGTTCTGCCTTCCTGGTTCCACATCAGCTTGACTTGTAATACTCGGAATAGAAAAATCTCTCGGTCGGAGGCAGGGATGTCAAACATGCCGTGCGGTGAGTCATTCGGCTGGCGATGGCCTGCGTTCAGGACAGCAAACGCTTTGATGTTCCTGGCCTGTCTGAACTCAACTCGTGCAGTCTGATCTCGCTTCTGGAATGAAGTCACCTCCTCATGCTATTTTTTCCCCCCCATCTTAGAGGAGACCAAAAATGTTCAGTGAAAAGTCTGTACTCGTAAAAATAAAGTATACAGTTCATTTTATGGGCATTTAAGGTTTGTGGCATTAAAGGTCAGCAAAGAAACCTCTTATGAAGGTTCTTAAAGTACTCCTTGTTTCCATTAGGTTCTTCAGATTAGCATGTTGGTTTCTGGACCTCTAGAAAATGGGCTTTTAAAATATGGCGTCAAATTTATATTTCTTATTTCAGCAAAGAATCAGTGAAAGCATGTTTGAAAATGTATTTTTCTTCAAACACACAAAGTCAAACGAAATGTTGTATGAATCGATGAAACGATTTTATATGATATTTGAGGTTTAATTTGAGGTGTAATTTCACTATAATTAGTTGCTGGAGACAAATTATCATCTTCTTCAGTCATTCGTTTATCCAGTTCGTTTCAAATCACTGAATTCTTCACTCAAAGGGTGATACCATGTTTTTTTACATTTACTATGGTGATATACCATGTTTTGGACTTTCTCATGATGTTTATACCATGTTTTTTGACAATTACCATGATGATACCATGTTTTGGACCTTATCATGATGACAAAGAGCTGTATAAGGGTGGTTGACATATAAGCCTGAAAAAGTTTTTTTTTTGTTTTGTTTTTTTAGCTTCAAATATTAGGCAGAAAAAATATTGAACTGTGTTGTACTGACTCTTGAATTTCCAAAAATATGTGGTTCACCCTAAATCTTTATCGCTTTATTGTATATATTTACCAATCTTTATTTATTACGATTTTAAGATCTAACTTTTTTTTGTGCAGATCCATTAGATTTTGTATTATTTTTCTAAATCATCATGCAAAGACATCTCTCCTCAGCTTTTTCAGATATTTTAGATTCATTCTGACAAACCCTGTTATAAATATAACAAAATACTTGTGACTCTTGCTGATACTATTTCTCTTTTGTTCCATTGACTTTTTTTTATTTATAACTAAAGTCTTTTTATTGTCACAATTGTGATTATCACACCAAATGATATAGTGCCATACTGTATGATGAACTGCACCACAACACAATTTGTCAATGCAAAAATTTGTTACAATTATTTGAATCTTTAGATTGAAAATTCATAGACATTTATATTATTATTAATAACAGAAAGGCTACCCATGGGATAATAACGGATAAATTCACATGGGATCTTTAAACATCAGTGGAAGCTGAAAAGCCGAAAGATGAAAACATTTCAGACCGTATTAAACTTATGCTGTTGTTTGTTGGTGCCACAGCATTATCTTCATTCAGTGATGCTTCAAGAGATGGAGGGGTCAGGTTCATAATGGCATTCACTTCTTTTTTTCTGTATTTATTTTGTGCTTCTCTCCACATCTCTCTCATTTTCTCTTGTCTTGGAGGAGGAGAGTGCACACTGAATGCCTCTTTGAACACCTGAACACCTCTTTGTTTCTTCTCTTTATACCTGTTAATAAATATTAAAAATTATTAAGATTTTAACCATTCATTTCAGCTTCACCATCTTGATAATAGTATCCTGTGTTGAAGTTACACTATGCAGGTTGTGGCTTAGACATTCATCCTTCCCTATAGTAGGTGTCTGTTCTGTGTGAACTGGCATGATCTCTTTACTTTTTTTCCTCCTTTCCCTCAGGACCTCCTCTCTCCTTGCATGGTCAGCATTGAGTCTTTCCCTGTATTTTTGTGTCCTCTCTTTACTTGACATTTCTGCCTGACACACACAAAAAAATGCATCTTTTAATATGTAAAGCATGGCAAACATGGTTAAATTGAGTATAAAATTGAAAAGGAATACATTAATTGTATGGGTGATTTAATGTTCGCCATTAAATTCTTTCAATATGTTTTGAATATTTATTTATTTATCATTAAAAAGGGGGTGTATATAATATTGTGTGACAGTGATATGTACATATGAGTGTGACTATGACGGTAAAAATCGTTACAAAAACACTAGCTTATATGATGTAAATGTCGCACCATAATACAATAATTTGATCATTAAGTTTCAATATTTTTATTTTAAAAATTAAAAAGACAGAACTCACCACTTGATCTTTCAAACCACTCCAGAGATGACACTTCAACTTCCTGGTTGAGAGCGGACCTCTTCATAATGATGTCTAAATTATTGCCCGTTCAAAATATAGATTGTCACCCAATATATGATGCCATTTTATGGACAAAATGTAATTGGCCAGAACTTGCTTTAAAATCATGCAAAGACATCAACACTTTCTGTGTCCATTAAAAATGCCGAATTCTCTTACTTAAACTGTAAATTTAGCAATTACTTATACTTTGCTGAGCTATATGGACATATTAGTAAGGTCACACACAGCCTGGACAGTCACACCATTTGACAATTTTGATGTTTAGATAAAAAAAAAAACAGTCTTTATACACCAGCTAAAGCTATGGTACGCTGTAATAATATCTTGTCAGAGAAACAACATTAAGATATATATTTTTAACCAATACCCATTTTTATTAGTATATGACATCATGGACAGGTAGAGTTGTATGTCATGTCATCCACCCTCAAATAAAGTTTGTTTCAATTATTCTTTTTCAGACTCTGAGGTGTTTTGATTGTGAGAAAGACTAATATTAAAATTATATAGGCCTAATTGTACTACACTCTGCTACTCGTGAGTGAACTGTATATCTCAAATTTCCTTTGTCACTAAACAACGTGCCTGTGTTTTAACGTATCACAATGGCCGCAAGATCAAATTGACCATAAGCATTACAGATGTGCGAATGTCCGTTTACTGCTAGGTTAATATCCCATGTCACTTTTCACCGCCTCGAGTGTCCATCTGATCCCAGATCAGGCTGGAAACCTCGGACTGATGGTCTGCATGACCTTTTTCCATTCAGCCTGGCGAAATGGACTTCATTTGCTGTTAAATTTATATGTGCGCTCTCCTTGGTCGTGGTGCTTGTCCACCCCAGAGCCCTCCGGGAATCCGGGCCGCCCGTCGCGCTCCCTGATGGCCGCGTGTTTTATTACCCAGTAAAGCATTACGCTGGGCTCCTTTGATATTGATTTATTTATTTATTTGTGTCCATCCCATAAGCCTTCGTGAGAGATGTGTTCGTGCCGCGGGCTGCGTTCGAGCACATTAAATATATTGCAGGCATTTGTTGTGGGCCTGGGACGCGGTGGGTGTTTGTTTCAGAGCGACGCACACCTGCAGATACGACAACAAACGTGTCCTCGCCTCACGCCGTGCGTTTGAAGCCTCTTCCTGAAGAGAAACAGCACAGCTGGGCTCTTTTGAAGCGTCGGTGCAGCTGAAGAGTCAAATATAATGTGTTTTCCATTAACAAATAGGTTTTATAGATTATATAGATCCAGACCTGATGCAACAAATAGCCATTGTGCACTTAAAAATGTGCACTTAACATTTTTTTTTATAGTATTTATTTACCATCTTTATTCACCATATTAGTGTTTGTCATGTTTAGTATTCATCATATTTATTAATATTTATGTACCATGTTTATATACCTTATTAGTATTTATCATGTTTATCAGTATTTATTTACCATGTTTCTTTAACATTAGTATTTATAATGTTTATTAGTATTTATTTTCCATGTTTCTTTAACATATTAGTATTTATTTGCAATCTTTATTCACCATATTAGTGTTTGTCATGTTTATTAGTATTTATTTACTGTATCATATTAGTATTCATCATGATTGTTAGTATCTATTTACCATGTTTGTATACCTTATTAGTATTTGTGTTTTAGTATTTATTTACCATGTTTATATAACTTGTTAGTATTTATCGTGTTTATTGGTATTTATTTACCACGTTTCTTTATCATATCAGTATTTATAGTGTTTATTAGTATTTATTTGCAATCTTTATTCATCATATTAGTGTTTGTCACATTTATTAGTATTTATTTTCTGTGTTTATCATATTAGTATTCATGTTTAGTAGTATCTATTTATTTATCATATTAGTATTTGTGTTTTAGTATTTATTTGCAATCTTTATTCATTATATTAGTGTCACGTTTATTAGTATTTATTTAATGTGTTTATCATAGTATTCATCATGTTTAGTATTGCAGAATTGTACATGCAGAATTAACAAATTTTGCCTAAGTTAATATATTAAGTTTCTACAATGTATATACATATTGTAGAAACTTAATTTCCTGTAAAGCGCTTTGCAACGATTGTATCGTGAAAAGTGCTATAGAAATAAACTTGAATTGAATTGAATTGAATTTAGTAGTATCTATTTACCATGTTTACATACCTTATTAGTATTTATCGTGTTTTTTAGTATTTATTTACCATGTTTATTTATCATATTAGTATTTAAGTACCATGTTTATTAGTATTTATATCATGGTGTGTTGTTTTTGACGTATCATGCATTTTATGTGCTGATTTTGCAGGGAAAGTGGTGTATTGGATGTAAACGTGGTGAAATGTGTTAGACGCAGCTTTATTTAGCCGAACACACGGCTCTTATCAAGCCACTCGTCTTTTATTGACTGAAAGCTAATTTCCTAAATTAGCTGTAATGCTCTGCAAATGTTTGTCCTTCCTTAAACGACAAATTCCACGGATAAACTTATCGGATTTCCTTCTGGAACATGACGCATTTAAGGAATCTTAATTGGCCGAACATCCATAAGGCGGGGTGTGTGTGTGTGTGTGTGTGTGTGTGTGTGTGTGTGAGAGAGAAATCCCGCCCTTATCAGCATCAGTGTGTCATTGTTTAACTAGCCTCAGAGTCGAGCACTTCAGACAAGTCATGTTTATTCATTTAGCCCAGAGGGAGAGAGACAGAAGAAACACAGTGATTAATTCTAATTTGACCTTATCATAATGTAGCAGGGGCCCATTACCACGCCAATCACACCACACGCACAGCATGCTGGGAACACAGACCAGTCTGCACTTCACTAGCTCGCATGGATAAGAGGAGAAAAAATAGTGTGTGTGTATATATACAGGTATATATATACAGTGGGTACGGAAAGTATTCAGACCCCCTTAAATTTTTCACTCTTTGTTATATTGCAGCCATTTGCTAAAATCATTTAAGTTCATTTTTTTTCCTCATTAATGTACACACATCACCCCATATTGACAGAAAAACACAGAATTGTTGACATTTTTGCGATTTATTAAAAAAGAAAAACTGAAATATCACATGGTCCTAAGTATTCAGACCCTTTGCTCAGTATTTAGTAGAAGCACCCTTTTGATTTAATACAGCCATGAGTCTTTTTGGGAAAGATGCAACAAGTTTATTTGGGGATCCTCTGCCATTCCTCCTTGCAGATCCTCTCCAGTTCTGTCAGGTTGGATGGTAAACGTTGGTGGACAGCCATATTTAGGTCTCTCCAGAGATGCTCAATTGGGTTTAAGTCAGGGCTCTGGCTGGGCCACTCAAGAACAGTCACAGAGTTGTTGTGAAGCCACTCCTTCATTATTTTAGCTGTGTGCTTAGGGTCATTGTCTTGTTGGAAGGTAAACCTTCGGCCCAGTCTGAGGTCCTGAGCACTCTGGAGAAGGTTTTCGTCCAGGATATCCCTGTACTTGGCCGCATTCATCTTTCCCTCGATTGCAACCAGTCGTCCTGTCCCTGCAGCTGAAAAACACCCCCACAGCATGATGCTGCCACCACCATGCTTCACTGTTGGGACTGTATTGGACAGGTGATGAGCAGTGCCTGGTTTTCTCCACACATACCGCTTAGAATTAAGGCCAAAAAGTTCTATCTTGGTCTCATCAGACCAGAGAATCTTATTTGTCACCATCTTGGAGTCCTCCATGCGGGCTTTCATGTGTCTTGCACTGAGGAGAGGCTTCCGTCGGGCCACTCTGCCATAAAGCCCCGACTGGTGGAGGGCTGCAGTGATGGTTGACTTTCTACAACTTTCTCCCATCTCCCGAATGCATCTCTGGAGCTCAGCCACAGTGATCTTTGGGTTCTTCTTTACCTCTCTCACCAAGGCTCTTCTCCCCCGATAGCTCAGTTTGGCCGGACGGCCAGCTCTAGGAAGGGTTCTGGTCGTCCCAAACGTCTTCCATTTAAGGATTATGGAGGCCACTGTGCTCTTAGTAACCTTAAGTGCAGCGGAATCTTTTTTGTAACCTTGGCCAGATCTGTGCCTTGCCACAATTCTGTCTCTGAGCTCTTCAGGCAGTTCCTTTGACCTCATGATTCTCATTTGCTCTGACATGCACTGTGAGCTGTAACGTCTTATATAGACAGGTGTGTGGCTTTCCTAATCAAGTCCAATCAGTATAATCAAACACAGCTGGACTCAAATGAAGGTGTAGAACCATCTCAAGGATGATCAGAAGAAATGGACATCACCTGAGTTAAATATACGAGTGTCATAGCAAAGGGTCTGAATACTTAGGACCATGTGATATTTCAGTTTTTCTTTGTTAATAAATCTGCAAAAATGTCAACAATTCTGTGTTTTTCTGTCAATATGGGGTGCTGTGTGTACATTAATGAGGAACAAAAAAATGAACTTAAATGATTTTAGCAAATGGCTGCAATATAACGAGTGAAAAATTTAAGGGGGTCTGAATAATTTCCGTACCCACTGTATATACACACGCACACACACGCACACATAAATGTTTAATAAATAAACTAAATACATTATATAAAATATATAGTATATATATAATATATATTATATATATCATATATATAGTTATATATATCATAGTATATATATATGATATATATATTGCTTATTGTAATATGCATCAAATATTATAATTGTTGATAGTACGTATAAGTTAAGTGTCCTGCTATGTGAAGATTTTTATGAAGATATATTACTTATTTAATATTTTTTATTATTATTATTGGATTTATTTATTTGGTTAACCAGTCAACAGAAAAGTACACAAGTACAAACTACCAAACAGATTACATTTATTTAAGCCTTGTTTCCATTTGCATCAAATTAAATATGGTGTTTACACCAATCTTAATGAGATTTTAATGAGTCGTCTTTGACTCGTTTTCCAGTTAAAGTGAAACGTACAAGAGAAGCAACACTGTATAGGATATTACAGCTTGTTGTTATAGTTTAATACAAAACAAGTCTTTTTTTCTTCATTATTTAATACTTAAAAGAAGTGGAAAAATCCAGTGCAGCTAGACAAAATACACACGTAACAGGGGCGTAGCAACCGGGGGGGGACACGTCCCCCGCACTTTTTTGACCCACCGCCAATATTTCTACCCACGTCCTCTGATTTGTTACTTAGATTTGAGTACCTAAGTTGAGCCAATCAAGGAAATCTGCTTGGGCAATCTGCCATGAGTTAATGCCATGCATTTAATCACATTTTCACTTATTTGCTCTTGTCTGTGTAAAATTGAAGCACTGTTGATTGAATAACTTTAATTTGAAACTCCACAATGATTCTGTTTTTTTCACAATTTGTACAGTGTCCCAACTTTTTTGGATTTGGGTTTGTATATGTATATGTATATATATATGTATATATATTAATATATATATATTATAATATATTATATATATAATTAGGACATTTATTGCTTTTTATTGTGCTTAAAGTTGAATGTTCAGTACATAAAAGCACCAGAGAGAAAAACATAAACATCTATTTGAGAATATCAGAATATTTCTGTCGCCTGTGTTTCCAAGACACGAAAAAAACCTCTGATTTGAGTTTCTTTAAATAGCCTTGCAGTTTGTTTGTTTGTTTGTGTGTTGATTTGTTTGTGCGTTTATCCACACTGACTGTTTGCACAGAGCTGCGCGTCTGTCGCCAGAACATGCTTTTGTTCCCTTTGTGTTAACATCCGTAATAAGCCATTTTTCAGGATGAGAGCCGCCATAAACGCAGGAGAGAAACACTCATTGTCTCTCTCTCTCTCACTCACTCACTCACTCACTCACTCACTCACTCACTCACACACACACACACACACACACACACACACACACACACACACACACACACACACACACACACACACACAGCGCGTTATCCGAGCTCAGCGTCTAATCAAATATTCATCAGTATGAAAGTGTTAGGTGCTTGTGGGACTGCTAATTAGCAAGCCTAGCCTCAGTACAGTCATCTCATGAAAGTCAACGCCAACAGTTAGTCTAGTTTGCGCTGCTTTTTCTTTCCCATCTTCTGACTGGAGTTGCCAAAAGCTTCCTATTAGCCAAGACGTCCGTTTTTTGGCTAAACAGGACGCTTACGGTCACGTCTTGTTATAAATGCAATCCAGAATCAACACACACAGTATTTTGTCAAAAATATGTAAATTCTGCATTGAAATGGTGTTTAATAGACTATTATGTTGTGTTTTTAGACCAGTGAGATTTTGTTTAACTGCACTGACATTTTCTTTTGCGATTTATTTTTAATTTTATTTTATTTGCTAGACTAGTTAAAAACACTTCCAAGATATAAGTCTTGTATTCTCATGCAATGTTGTATCTTATGTCTTGTTTTAATAATTTGTTTGATATTCTGGGAAATTACACACATAATGAGTTTTGTGGGAATTTCTTGTACGTATTATTGATTCAAATTCAAGAACGAGAACATAAGGTCACAAATACGGATATTATTGCAAATTAAAAAAAAGCATTAATAAATTGTGTTAATTGAAATAAAATATGAATATTAGATGAAAAACTTATTTCAGTTGTAAATATTAGGGGAAGAAAAACTTAGGCAAAAATATTTGTAATTTCATTTAGTTTAAGTTAAGGCATTAAAATTAAAAGTAAGTCAATAAAATAAACTGGGGGGAAAAACTTAAGTTAAAATAAATTAAACCTTACTAGTAATATTAAAAAAAGTTCAGAAACAAATAAAAATGATATAACTTTTAAAAATATATGACTTATAAATATAATTTTGTAATTTTAGTTCAGTTTTAGTTTTTATTTTAGTGCTTAAACTTAATTCAAAATGTTGCCAAGGCGACATTTCTATTTTTGTCATTTTATTTTAGCTTTTTAATTTTTAAATGGGCTTGTTTTATATATTCATTAATTACTTTGTGTGTATATATATATGCAATTGTATATTAAATTATGTAAATATAATTGATTACTTAAATATAATTATGTAAATATGATTTGATTAATAATTTAAATAATTAAGGACATTTTCAATTTTATGACAAAATCCTTCAATAAAAAAGTAATTTCATCATAGCAAAATTTCTAAAATTTAACGAAGTAAAAGGTATGCAAAATAGTAATACAAATAAAAAATAAATACATGTAATTTATATTTTAAATATAATTTATATTGTTTATATTTATTTATATTTTATTTGTATTACTATTTTGCATTAGCTTTTATTTCTAGTTCAGTTTTAGAAATTTTATGATGAAATGACTTATAAATAATATTTTTCATTTCATCATAAAATTTCTAAAACTGAACTAGAAATAAAAGCTAATGCAAAATTGTAATACAAATAAAATATAAATATAAACATAACTATTAAAATATATATATATATAAATGTATATGTAAATAATGCTAAAATAACACTGGTCACAAATCTAATTCCTAATTTCATATGATTATTATTCATTCAAGGTTTTTAGATCCTAAAACTGTATTTCTAAGCTTAAGCCCGGGAGATAGTTGGCAAACCCTGCAGTAGATACAAGTGATGAAATCCACAATGAGTTTCAGTAATGTCTGTCTGCTGGGTGAGCGTGTAAACTTGTATTTTACTCATATGTCCAGGTGTGATACGCCACACCGTGCCGCTTCTCAAAGCGGTCGGGGCCCTGTAAGGATTTTAAATTGAATGAGGGGGAAAAATCCTTTTAGTTTCCCCTCGGATAAAGGTAAAAGTCCCCGTCTGTCTCTCTCTCTCGTTTCCAATCTCTCACCATCAATCCTCGCGGCTCCGAGGGCTCAATAAATCCTCTAGAAGAGGTCAGTCTTATTGATACGGGTTTCTTCCCTCGGATCCTACAAATCATATTATCACGGAGCGCCACACCAAATCCCGTGGGTATTAGCGGCCGTTTCCCACTTCTTTTTTTTTCTCCCGAGAGAGCAGATGTTGTTGGCGCCACTGATATGGGCTCTTCTTCCTCCATTGTAGTCGGATGGAAGGTTCTGGGCTTCTTCACCGCGCCACGTTTCTCTCGCCTACGATGTTGTTCATCTGGGCCAAGTTTATTGATTGGAGCGCTCGACCACCTGCTGCGTCTCTGTCATAAACAATCTCTGCTGTCGCGGCTGAACTCAAGATCTTCGTCTTCTGACTACAGATGGAAACAGACTCTTGAAAACAGATTACGGATGTTCCTGGTGAATCGCGTCCACCTGCGGCCTTCTGGGAAACCGTATTGACCTCGTCTTTGTTTTCTTCTGCTCTTAAAAGCTTTTCTGGAGAGAGCAAAGGATGGTTTTATCATCTTTACATCTAGTGTTTCATTTGACTGGTTCCTCATCATGGTTCCTCATCATAGTTTCTCTTATCATGATTTATCAACATGGTATCTTGTATTGGTATTGTCTCGTATAACATGGTTTCTCAAAATGCTTCAACCAAGACCCTCTTTAGTCATAACAGTCATAAAAATAAAAATAAAATATTTTTCGTTGCACATTTTTTTAATTTGAACAGTTTATTGGACCATATAGTATAATACAGTTAAAATATGGCAAAAAAACTGCTCAATTTTAACAAACTGAGCAAAAATATGCAATTTGCATCTTCACACTTTTTTTAATTTCTCATTCGTCATCAAAGTTCCACAAATCTTCCTCAAATCAAGGTTTCTCATCATGGATTATCTTTACATTTATGCATTTAGCAGACGCTTTTATCCAAAGCGACTTACATTACATTCAAGTTACAGTTTTACATTTGATCAGCTCTTGCTTTCCCTGGGAATCGGACCCATGATCTTGGCGTTGCTAGCGCCATGCTCTACCATTTGAGCTACAGGAAAGCTTTATGGTTCCTCAAGACATCTTCTGGTTTTTCATCCTGGTTATTTGACAGTTTTCCTCTTTTGTAGATGAAAAACCTTTTTAGATAATAGTTCATAGTAGATAAATCTTCATAGTTTTCTTGTTTCTTGTTCTTTAAAGTTTCTCATCTATCTCATCATGGTTCCTCAGGACATCTCCTTCTGGTTTTTCAACCTGGTTCCTCACCTGTTTTCCTCTTCGTAGATATTAATCTTCATACTTTTCTTGTTCTTCATCAAAGCTCCTCATATCTCATCATTGTTTCTCATCATGGATTATCAGCATGGTTCCTCAGGACATCTCCTAGTTTTTCATACTGGTTCCTCAACAGTTTTCCTCTTCATAGTGTCTCATCTTCATAGTTTTCTTGTTCTTCAAAGATCCTCATATCTCAGCATGGTTTCTCATCATGGTTCTTTAAGACATCTCCTTCTGGTTTTTTAACCTGGTTCCTTAACTGTTTTCCTCTTCATAGTTTTCTTGGTCTTCATCAGAGCTTGTCATATATCTCGTCATGGTTTCTCAAGATATCTCCTCCTGGTTTTCATCCTGGTTCAAGTTTTCTTCATAGCTTTTAATCTTCATAGTTTTCTTGTTCATCATCAAAGGTTTTCCTATCTCTTCTCCAGACATTAATAGTCCTTCATACTCCATCTAACACCATGAAGGAGAGGTTGATAACTGGATGGTGCGCCAACCAAGAGCCTAGTGGATATTTTCTGCTCTTTCCCTTACTAAACAGAAGCCCAGAAAGAAAAAACTCCATATTTCTGTTAAGTTTACCCCTCAATGGAGCAGAAGTCCTTTTCCTTGAGCTCTTTCTGGAGAAACACTCCACATATGAAAGTATAAATACATGACTGGCGTTCTCGCTTAAATAACAGTCAACCAAAGCAAACATGTTTCTTCTGGATCAATACCTGCTTCTGAGTAATGGAACTTCTGATAACTAATTCCATTGTGGCTTGCCGATGCAAGCTGCGTGTTTCCAACCGACCTTTCTCTCTCTCCTTCGCCCACGTTGAGGTCATATAATGAAGCCCAGTCTTAAGCTCCTCTCTTAGAGGTTTGGGCATGTAACTCCTTTATTAGATTATATAGCGTGTCTTTTGAAAGAGGGAGATTTATACCTTTCATTATTGGGAGAAAGCATTTAATCAATAATTGTTGGGCGGGATTTATGATGCCGCAGTTGGTTTAAAATCCACTGAGTGATGTTATTTGTGGTGACAGGGCGCCGTTTGGACGCCGTCCCACTTGAGGATAGAGAGGGACTATCCGTGAAGTGCTTTTCAGGCCTGGTGTTGGTGTAAGCCATTGTTTTTACTCTTTATTTTTGTTTTAGTATGTATTTTGGACTGTGTTTTTGCAGTTTCATTTTCAAACATACCGGTTCATCTTTTTGGATATCTGTAGGGATTCTGAATGTTGCCCCACCACTATAATTGCTTGTGTTGAAGTTAAATGTTGTGAAGCAAAAATCACATGACCAATCAGGGTAACATTTGACTCAATGTAAACATCACAGAATTTTTTTAATTTTTTTTATTATTTTTTTAATCTTTTTAGCCAATTTTTTTTTCTTCATTTAGCAATTTTAATTGTTTACACGACATTTACAATTATAAGTATGGCTTGTATTTCAGTATTTACTCATTTAGTAATGAATTTAATGTATCTTTTTTTATTATTTGTACAAAATTTACAAGTATAAAACTAGGCTTTATTTTATAATTAAAAAATCAGTTTATAAATTTAATTATTTGCATAGTAAATATAAATCTGACTTATTTCATAAAGGTTTTTAATTTTAATAAGCCGTTTTAATTGCACAAAATATACAAGTATAGAAATGTTTTAGAATGTTTTACTAGAAATTAATTTACAATATTCAACTATAAAACTTTATATTAGAATGTAGTTATATTGTTCATTTTAATTATTTGCAAAGTGCACAAGTGTAAATCTGACTTATAATTAAAAGTAATGTTTAATACTATTAATCATTTTTAATTATTTTGACAATGTACAAGTATAAATCTGGCTTTATTTTATTTTGTATGATTTTTAGTTGCACAAAATATCCGAGTATAAAAGTTATTTTATGTCATTTCATTAATAATTTGATTATTTGCACATAATATGAATATAAAACTGTATTTTATAATGTAATTATTTTAATAATTTGTAATTATTTGAACAATGTACAAGTATAAAGCTGACTTATTTTACAATCAACACATTTTTAATGTTATTAATCATTATTAATTGCACAAAATACACAATTATAAAACTGGTATTTTATTAATTTTCATGAATTAATTTTTATTAATTATTTCATCAATTTTTAGTTATTTGAAGCAATGATACAAGCATGTAACAGTTATGTTAGGATATTAATCATTTTTAATTAACTTGCATAAAAAATTGGAATAGAAAAAGTAGTAGGTAGAATGTCAGCTATTTTTTTTTTAAAGCAAATAAGTTAAATGACTTTGTGTTGTATATTTTGAAATTACAAATGTCGACTCTCCTGTAATCAAAGTTTAGTGGTTGCTGAAACGTTTCAGACTTTTCTTATATAACACGAAGAATAAAATCAACAACTAAGACCCTACAACCTTTGACGTCCTCTGAATCACAGGCCAGTAAATGCGTCTGAAAGCATAAAATGGCTCTGCAGAATAGAACGTGAAGATCAGCTCCTCATCTCCAGAGTTTACAGTCCAGCGGACAGAACTGAGACCAGCTCCTCCGCGTTCATGTCCGTGGGCGTCTTTGTGAACACGATGATTGCTTCAGAGTGATTGTGTTTCCCCTCTGGTTTTATTTGCCGTGCCCCGAGCGCTCGTCACGCGTGGCCACCATTTCCCCCCTCGGCGCTTCAGTCTGTCTTTCGATTTGATTAATTTTTCAGCAATTTTCTCTCTGTGTACAGCGCTATCTGCCACCATGCTTGGCTAAACTGCTTGGGCACTTTCCCTCTCCGGTCAACAGCCTGTTTCCTCTGGAGAGGCGAAGGAAGAAACACAAATCAGAATAAGAGGCTTAGAGCTCGTGGGAATTGTGGTTTGGCTCAGTGAGCGTCAGGAACTGATTTCTTGACGTGTTTTTAGCCTCTAGGGGAAGAGCCTCTGGGCTTCGTGCTTCACTCTCACGGTCGTCGCTCTGGGCTCGACAAGCCACTCGTACTTCCTGATTTCTGTCAGACTGTTTCATATGCCATGGAGTGTTTAGAGTACAGTTTGTTGGTTTTGGATGTGCTGCCTGACTGATTCTGATCACACCTACAGTGAAAATACTTCCAGTTGTCTCTTTTCTTTCATTTCTATTCATATGCTATGGGCGGCGATGTGTAATGTCTTGCAAGCTATCAAATCTTTAATTTAGGACTGGGTGAGTAATTGAACCGTTCATTCAGTCTGATTTGATCAAAAACACTGATTCATTCGGGCTGAAACAAATCTTTTATGAGTGAGTCATTGAATCATTCATTCAATCAAATTAATTTAAATGTGCTTTCTCTGAGCTTGTACAGCTGAAGCGCGCGCACTAATAAACAGTGTCTGATTACTGGACTAAGTTGTCTTTCGCGTCTAATACGGTCAAAAACATACAAGGTTTACATATAGACTCGGTTATGTCGAAAGTGAAAGTAAACAGATGCGTGCCTGTATATTAGATGTGTGCAGGTCTTAAAGGAACAGGAGACTAAGGGTGAATCCCATTTCTCTGTCTTACCCCTTCCCCTACCCCTTCGTCTTACCCCTAGCCCTTGTCCCTCGAAACCGAGTGGTAAGCGCTAGGGGTGAAAACATACCCCTATGAAATGAGACACCACTTGGTTACGGTTACGTCATCGTACATCGTCTCTAGCTGGCTGCTACGTCACCAGAGGCGACAAGTGTTGATCACAAACTTCCAAGATGCCGTCTGCAAGTGTGTGTATGTCGATCGCGTGGGTTTTATTAGTGATGTTTTTGCGATTGTTGTGCAAATCAGCAATGTAACGTTAGCGTAGCAAACTAGCGATTTTTAAAACGTTTCAATTAAGAACATGGTTGCAAATATATATGCACAGGACTGTGTAGAGCATAAAACAAGACTGTCGTAATTTTTAAATAAATTATTTAAGCCAAAAATGGGACTCTCTGGATGATCTGGCCGACATTGTTGCCGGTTGCGCAGTGTGTTCTGGGTACCCCTTGATTTCAAGTAAGCTCACGAAAATGCTTGGTTTTAAGGGGTATCTACGACTTCATCTTAGCCCTACCCCTTGATCAAAACGAGAATTGGGACAGCCCTTACTCTCACGTGAACGCGCAAAACTAAGGGGAAGGGGTAAGACAGAGAAATGGGATTCACCCTAAACATGCAGCCGCTTGTCATTAAAGGGATAGTTCACCCAAAAATTAAATTTCTGTTATTTACTCACTCACATGCTGTCCCAAACCTGTATAAATTTATTTATTGTGCTGAACACAAAAGAGGCTATTTTAAAGTATGTAGGTAACCAAAAAGTAGCTGGTCCACAAATGACTATGAAAGTCACTGGGGACCAGCAACTGTTTGGTTACCCACATTCTTCAAAATAACATTTATGCTCAACAGAAGAAAGAAACTCATTCAGGTTTAAAAAAAACAACTTGAGAGTGAGTAAATTAATTAATTTTTGGGTGAACTATCCCTTTAATGTTAATTAAACAGCAGAGCAAGAACTTCAATACAGTTGCTTTAATAAGAATCAGTGTATAATTGATGTATTTAGTGTTTTATTTTTATATTTGTTAATTAAATTTATTGAATGCAACATCTAAATACACCTACTGTACCTGAAAAATAAAGCACTGTTTGTTTTATTTGTATATTATGTTTATTTGTAATGTGTATCTTTGTTCTTGTTTTTTAATAACAAAGATGATAAAATGACCTTTTGAAGATTGAAGATTGAAGATTATCTTCGCCCACTTTGGCCTAAATATCTGCCACTCTTTTTTTATTTTATATTTTGTTACCTTGCAAGGCTTTGTTTTTAAAATAGGGAAATTAGATTGGCTTTACTGCTCAGACAACTTGCAACTTTTTTTATATATATAATTTTGCCATATTGCCCACCCCTATGTGAATATTGTTTTTTGTTAATATTAGAATTTAGATTTGTTTTTTATTATTATTTTCATTTTAAAGGTGTTATTTTTTTTATTTTTTTTACAGACTAAATGAAAATGTGAAATATAGCTTTGGCTAGTTGAAATATTAAGTTAAATAAGTTGATATTTTGAAAATTTTTATTTAAAGTTATTTTTAGGGCTTTACTTGCTTTTTCTCTGTAATTATTGCATCTACTAACAATCTCTGATTTGAAAATTTGTTTCCTATACAGCAACATTTTTTATTTATTTTTTTGCTGTACATTCCTGTAGGTTACATCTGATACAGCACTAGGTGGCAATGTATTGTGAGTTATCAAATCTTTCACTAAACTGATTTAATTAATTCAGGACCAGGTCAGACATTGAATCATTCATTTAGGTCCGAAAGACTTCTTTGATTCATCGAGTCATTGAATCATTCATTCTAACAGTTTAGTTCAAAAATGTCAATTAGTGTTGTTCGGGTACGCGCAATAGTTTTGTAGAGTTAATTTTAATCTTGACTGATAAACATTGGATAACACCTGAGGTAACAAACTTTTAGCTACCTGAACTGAGGTAAGTTTGTTATAGCAAGCAATATTTTTAAAAGCTTTTACTGTAGTTTAAATCGGTGATTACGTGAGAGGTAATGCATTTTAGCAATTTTTACTGTACATTGCAACAAAAGTTTAATTGAGCAGTTATTTCAGTCACACCACAAAACAGTGCCAAAATAACACTTATTGTTTGAATTTCCTGATGAATTTGACAATCTGTAAACTTAATTGTTTCTTAATATAAAAAAAAAAGATATTCTTGACATTTATTTATTTGTCACGTTTCAACAATACCCTTTTTCCCGCGCTGTTTAAGTAAAAATGTGAATCGGTGGGAGAAAGCTTGTGGTGCGTTCCTTTTTGAATGAGACACAAAACCATGCCAAAAACAACATTTAACGGTCAATATTCATTTACATTTGTGTCTATATGCTCTTTTCTTGAGCTCATTTTTAGCTTTGACCGATAAACACTTGATAACTTATCTGAGGTAAGTATAAGGCAGCAATAAGTTGTTTAAAAGCTCCTTTACTGTGGTTTAAACCGACTGTGTGTTTAGATAATACATATCTGTACGTTTTACTGTACATTTCAACAAAATGTCTGACATTGATTAATGTTTTCTCGTGCTGTTGTTGCTGTAGTAATGGTTAATCAGCGGGACAGAGTGCGTGGCACGCTCACGTTTGAATGAGCAGTTTCTGTCACGGCACAAAACTGCGCCAAAACACTGTTTGACTGTCCTAATGAGTTTGACATTTTGTAACATTAAACATAGTTTTTTATTTATTTAAAATGACACTAAACTATCAAAATGCTGTTGTTTGTTTGTTTATTTATTTTAAACCCCAGTTTCTCCAAAAGCGGCTCATTTAAATGAACAGTGTATGATTTGCATTAAATAATACAGTGTGCACTGTACACAAAAACCTCTTGCCTTTAGATGCTTCAGTGCTTGTTCATCTTTCTGGCTATTTCTGTGTGGGTAGTCGAGAGGCGGCTCTTTGCTAGCACAAGCTAATTGGTTCAGGTCGCGCGTCCTGCAGGCTCGTCCTCTCCTGACCCCGCGGATCAGACGTCAGGTTAGTTCAGAGCTGTGTTCCCCGCGCTATTAACGCGGTTCCCGCAGCGGCGGAGACGATAGAGCACCTCAGGAGGCCGCAGAGAGAGAGCGTGCGCGTGCTGCTTCATGTGGAGAAAAGGCCACAGTGTAGATCACACACCGTGTCCTCAAGGACTCCCGCGCGCACACACTCCAGTCAGTCTGTGTGTTGCCATCTAATTCTCAGGTACAGTTGCTAAAGGCAGGTCGATTTGTTGCTTAAAGGTTGCACTAAATGACATTTAGAATGCATTGGAATGAAATGCAATAGAAGATACATAGGATAAAGAACATATTAAAGACCTTACCTTAACAAAATAGATGCTTATATTCCGTAATTGTTCGATTTATAACTACATATTACCGTGGGACCCATCACAAGAACTCGCCATCATGTTTCTTACAGAAGCCCTTAAAGCACAAACTGCTCTACAGAGCGCGTATCGTTTTTATGTTAAAATTGCAAAAAAAACTGACAATGATTAAAGTAACAGTAATATTCGAAATGACATCGTTTATGAATAATTAAGTAAATATAATTCCTTAATTTACCTTTGTAAAGAAACCTCATTGCTCTCTGCGGTCTCAGACGTTGGCATCTTAGTCCTTGTATCGGCCATCCTAGCTTCTATAAAGGGGGGTGAGCGTGGGACTGAACATTGGTTACAAGTGTAAATCCTTTACTGAACGTTAAAAAAACTACAACATCTGCACCTTTAAAGTTGCTAAATGACATTGTGACGTCATTGGAATGATGATGTCACTAGATAGATTGTAGAAGCAAGGATAAAATAACATTTTGTGTAACCACCCTAACAAAATGAGAGCTGAAATGTGGTACTTTGTTCACTAAAATAAGTTTAATCTTACCATATCCAAAAACTTGCTCACTCTGCTGTAATTTAATAGATTAAATGCACTAGAATTTTATTGAATAGTATGTGGAGACACGTTTTTAATTAAAATATTCATATTAATTAAGGATTTATTGACTTTTAATGCACTTTATTTCGAAATGTACAGATACGTGCTTTCATATGTCTTTTAGTTATGATTATTCATTTGTTCACTATACTATTTATTACTAATGTCTCATTTCAGTTTTAGTTTGGCTCTAGTTTTGTATTTATTCCAGTTTATATGAAACGGTTCATGTAGCGTGGATAAAAATTATTATACAGTGTAAATCCTTTTCACTGAATGTTAAAAATAAGTTTGAGAAAGTTGTCTGGAGCGCGCTGGTTGATGGCGAGCGACCGTGGTGCAGTAGTTCATTTATAGCCTAAGTTTAGCTTTTCAGTTCTGGCGCTTTTATTTAGGCTTTAAAATTCGTCAAAGTTATATTATTTTGTGAAGATTATCTTGATGGACTAAACGTGTAAGTTTCATAAACTATGATTGAACACAGAGCTTATTTTTTTGCGATAATCCAAAAGCCTGTGGAAAAATCCTATTGGCTTTTGTCGAGGGAACCAGTTTCAAAGTTACAAAGTGACGTCATAATTCCCCCACTCTATTACTCGAATCTCAGCAAAGAATATAATTTAAAATAAATATAATTTATAAATAACTTTGTGTAATTTTGTGTATTTTCTAAATTAAACTACACATTAACAAATTATAATTTTGAGCAGTGTATTGGCAGCAAGTTAAATGCCACACTCTAAGAAAAGTCCATAAAAATATAGGACACGTTGTACTGTTTATTTTCTGTATTATCTTTTTAAATTACACATTGCATTTTCATGGATAGAAGATAGACAGACAGATTTTTTTTTTGAGATAAGTGTACCTATAACTGATTAACAATAGCTATGTTTCCATCCAAAGATTCGAATTTAACTTATGTGCAAAACTGGAATATCGCATAAAACATTTGCGAATAAAGCACCGTTTCCATCCAACGGGTCAAAGAGAACAAAATCGTCACTTCCTGATAAACTGGCACTATATATCACTAAGAAAAGTAGGTGAAGCCACTAAATATAATAATTTTCATATATGATAAATTACTTGCGCCTCAGAGCGAAGTAGACAAAACAGAATAAATGCTGTCATCGCTTTTGCAATGTGGATGAAGTCGTGTAAGACAATTATAAAGAAATACTTTGACAGACTTTGCTCAGGCATTTCAGATTAACCAAAACGAGATTGGTCCATGGGTTAGTCGAGTCATCCCATCCCATCATAGTTTATGCACATTTTTCCTTATCAGATAAAAAGTTTATACTAAGTTGTGCGTGTAAGTTTTTTTTTTTTTATGCACATTTTTAGAATTTATGCACACCTTGGCGTTTCCATCCAGCGTTTTTGTTTTATGTGATATTCTAAAATGCGCATAAAAATAGGTGGATGGAAACATAGCTAATTAGGAACAAACTAACATCTAAGGTGTAGCATAAATGAACAAGTATTATTGAACGTGCAACTAGCAACTTGATTCACATGTGATGTGTGTGCTGCTAGGCACCTCTCCGATTCTCTACCAGCTGATGTGCTGCTTGGCTGGATATAGCTGTTCAATACTTTCTTCTTTTTGTGTGGTTAAGAGGAAAAATATTTGCCTTTTTTATCGTTTAAGTCACTTTTCAAAAGTTGCTAAAAGTTTCCAAATACATGTTAAAAAATAGATAAATTTGTTGCTAGGTGCATTTTGAAAAACAAAATGTTGCTAGGGTAGACTGAAAAGATGCTAAATCTAGCGACAAAATTGCTAAATTGGCAACACTGTATAGTAATCCAGCGCATGCTCGTGGTCGGGTGGGTCAGAGCGCGCACGCTTGAACTTATGAAAGAGAGAGAGGGAGGTTGTTTGTGACTGAGTGTAGAGTGTCGGTAGCGCCGCGTTTGCTAATCTGAAGTGGAAACACATTTGTCGCACCTGTTAATTAAGTTAGTCGCACTTCCACAACAGTAACGCACTGGGAGTGATAAAGCACGGGAACACTCAACCCCGGATGTTTGATGTGTTTATCAGTGTCGTTTAAGTCAAGCATCACTTTACTGTTGTTCATATTTAGGGCAGTGCTGTTGTAGTATCAGTGAGATATTAAAAGTTTCATTCATTCATTTCAAATATTGGTGTGTTCTATTTATATTTTCAGTTTTCTTAATTTCAGTTTAAGGTTTAGAATTGTGTGTGTGTGTGTGTGTGTGTGTGTGTTTGTGTGTGTATAATGTCTATCCACCTTCTTTTTCCCGTGAGAGCGGGTGCGGTCATTTGTAAATTCTAGGGGTCTACGGTAGCTTCCGGTCTCATCCGCGTCCAGCTATTTTTAGCAGTACAAAACCGCTTGTTTTGCTGCTTGATATTGAAAATGGGTGTGTCTTACTATATTATTTTAGTGTATTATCGTAATAATGAACACACTGGTTTGTAATGCAAACAGTTTTAAGGTTTACTGCACGTTATTGTTATTCTTTTCATTATTTCCCTACAAGCGGCTAACGAACCGGAAGTCTTGCCTATAGGCTTACTTCCGTGTTGAAGAAAAAAGATAGAATAGATAGAATTTATTTGTAGTTTTATGAATTTTAATTTAGTAAATCTTTAGTTGCAGATTTAGTTATTTTAGTACATCTTCAAATGAAAAATGTTGCCTTGGCATCTAACTGAAATTAAGAAAGTTTGTTTTATACAGGCCCAGTTTCATAGACAGGGTTTAGCCTAAGCCATGATTAGGCCATAGTTTAATTAGGACATTTAAGTCATTTTTATAAACATGCCTTAGAAAAAAACATTATTGGTGTTCATCCTAAGACAAAACAAAGGCACTGACATGTTTTAAGATCAGTCAGTGCAAGTTTCTTTCAGTTGAAAGAGCTCAGATTTGCATTTTAGTCTAGGACTAGGCTTAAGCCTCGTCTGTGAAACCGGGGGGTAAATGTTTTATTTAATTTGAGTTAACGTTTTTATTTTATTTCAAGTAATACAAATATTTTTTATAATGGTTTTAGATTTAGTTAACTATGATTTAAGTTTCTAGTTAGTGATTTGAACAAACTCTAACCACTCAGTACACCCTAACAACTGCATAGCAACATGTTCTTTACATTTTAAAAATAATCAAATTAAATAAAAAAAATGAATGTAATTAAAAATGTAAGAGATTTTGTTTGATTTCTTTATATCCACTCATCTAAAAGGATGTAAAACCCTTATAAACAGCACAGATGCTGTGTGTTTTGCTTTGTAATGATTTAGGTGTGAGTGTGTTGTTTGTTGCGGCGACTCCTCTGGTGTAGCCGGTCAGTTCTGGTTTGGGGATAATCTGGTTTTGTTCTTAAATGTCAGCTTCTGACCTTTTTGAGCTAATTTTTCCCCCTGCGTCGACCTGATACAGCACTCTCTTCAATATACCCCTCAAGCGGGATTGATATTTCCCAGATAAACCGCAGCGCTTGGGCCCTATCTTGCGTTATTTGAAATGTCTTTCTTTTGTTGGAGAAGATGAAATGGTCAATGCAGTGGCAGAAACGCTCAAACTTTAATGTTAATTAACTTTTAAATATTCTCAACAGACTTCTCCGTGGTGGATAGACGGAGCCTGACAGATCTTCTGATGGCTTTAAAGCAGAGTGATTTTCCAGTGTGTTTATAATATTGGTCGTCTGTGTTGACGCAGTGCTGTTTAAATGATTGACACATCAGAGTGAATCCTCAGAGGTTCTAGTTAGTGCGGACGGATGAAGCGCTAGTTAAAAGCAGCAGTGGAGGTGTTGTAGATCTGGACTGACACATTGGCTTTGATTGGATTTCTCTGCTGAGCTGCTCTCACTGAAATATATGACTGACTGAACGATGATCACGCATTCAAAACCTCGGAGAGCTGAGAATCACGTTCAGATATGCAGATCAGCAGGATGTTATCGTGCATTGACTGGGGTTTTGTCTGTATAGTGCTTTAAAATACTGAGCAAATTGTAGATTGACATTCAGGCAGGTCAGTGTATGTGTCAGACATTTTCAATAGTTTGGTTTCACTGCTTCAACTAATTTTATATATTTATTTAGACGTACATTAGTCGTACACAAGACGCACGTTAATCTGTATGTATTATCTTAAATATTTTCTTAAATACTTAAATATTAAATATTTAAATATTTTAGAAAAATGCTTTTTTAATCCCCTATTTTCATTTATTTTTAATTCTTTTTATTTTATATTGAATTTGTTTTTAACCACTTTTTATTTTTAATTTATTCATTTTTATTTTGAATCTAGTTTTTAAAAATCTAGTCTTTTGTGATATATTTGTACTAGCCTTTTTATTAGTTACATGAATAATGTTATTTTTAAAATGTAAATCTGACTTATGCATTTTTTTAATTACTCTAATTAATAAAAATCATTTTCAATAATTTGATATTTTTTGTGGTAATTTTTTTTTTTTTTTTTTTTTTACTTTTTATTAAAAGCTCCAAAACGGTCTTTTGTGATATATTTGTAATTCTGTATGAGATAAATAAATTGTCATTTTTTTCTCCCAAATTTAATTCCTTACATTCATAATTATTTTTTTTTTGTTATTATTTATTTTATTTTATTTTTATTTGTGGTAAAAACTTAACACTTTTTAACTTGAACTTTTTTATTAATGAAAATCTCCAAAACGGTCTTTTGTAATATTTAAATGTTTTACGCATTTTGTTTATTTTTTTTCGTATTAGTCATGTAATCAATGTGATTTTTTATCTATCTATCTATCTATCTATCTATCTATCTATCTATCTATCTATCTATGTATCTATCTATCTATCTATCTGTCTATCTGTCTGTCTGTCTGTCTGTCTGTAAATTATACATGATTTAATTTGTGAGTCATTTGCACCCAAACACTCCAATTTGATTATATGTATATAAGAGCAGCTGATTTATTTGTCAAATATTCTCCAGAAGTCATTCAGGTTAGTAAATGATGACAGAAGCTTTATTTTGAGTGAATTAGCCCTTCAGTTGAGGGATGGTGGCCATCAGGGGGCAGTGTTAGCTTTGACTGACTGACAGCCTGTGAGAATCCAGAGCTCATGACAATCAGCAGGAACGTCAGCGAGCTTGTTATTTATGACTTTAATGAAGCAGGGGTTATTTTTTTGAAAATTTTAACACAGCACGGTTATATTTCTGGCTGAGGTAAGAAGTGAAGGGAGGGTGAAGTGATGTCTGAAAGAAAAAAGGAAGGATTGAGTGAATGAGACTCCAAAATCATGATTCAAGGGAGTTTAAGAGAGGATATAAAGTGAACTTGTGCATGTCGCATTTTTTTTTCTACGCATTTTTTAGCATGCACCATACACTTGTTGTGGGTGTTGGTAAGGTTAATCAACACGGCATACCAAGTTATAAGCAATTTTTCTCTGAGAACAACCCAAATATCTGTTTGATAATGTGGCACCAGTGCAGTGTCACTAAAGAAGAATCTGGATTTTTTTTGCACCAAGTTGCAACATTGCTTCACTATAACCCTAAACAATCTAGTCGTCTTACTATCTACCATGCAAAGAGAAGATCCCCATGCATGATGCCAGCAAACGCTGTTCAAAATGCGCTCAACCATATATCAGAGAGCGGCAGGAACAAACAAACAAGCATTACCGCACACTGCAACGCAATTATTTACACATTATCAGTTGACACTCTGAATAATGATGCGCAAGATGGTCCCACACCTCCTCCATGCACTTGAAGACATTCCCATACTGTACTGATGCTTTTTGGATGCAGTTTGCATGTTTAGTGCACGTAGACGCATGCATGTATTCTGTTCTGTGTCTTTCTCTGTCTGACCTGCTCCAGTGCTCTATAGGTTATGCAAAGAGAAAGAAGGTCCTCCAACGCATCTCCTTAATCTGGCAACAGTGCAGCATCACAAAAGACAGTATCTGTTTTTTTGCGCTAAGTTGCGACATTGTTTTTGCAAACAACATGCTATTTTGATTTTCTAGCATGTAAGGGGAAGATCCCCATGCATGATCTAGCAGATGCTCCTCCATTCAAAATGCATTCAGCAGGACCATTTCTAGGCATAGGCAAGCTAGGCGGTCGCCTAGAGCGCCACCAGCTGGAGGGGCGCCAATGAGCGCACGCACTGCCACTACATCTTAACAGGGTTGTGATCAAGAGTGGCACGGACACCCTGAAATATTATTGCCACCCCCACTGGATCCCCCAACATCATTGGGCTAGAGTACTCTCATTCTGACGATGCCTGTACGCCATTGGATCAGAGTGCTGTCAATTGCTGCCTCTGATTGTTGCATGCAAAGTTTGCATTTGGATTAGGAGTGCTCAACAATGCCATTAGATCAATGGGTTCTGTCAGTGTTTTGGCAAGGTAAGGATATTTTTGCCATGCAAGTTCAAAGGCCAATTTAAAATATTGGTATGCACAAAATCAGTATTTTGTTTAGGCAGTATTTGTGTCAGTCGAGAAATCATGTTTCATGTGAAACTGGTCTGAAAGTGAAAGTGACGTGACATGACATACGACCAAGTATGGTGACCCATACTCGGAATTTGTGCTCTGCATTTAACCCATCCAAAGTGCACACACACAGCAGTGAACACACACACACCGTGAACACACACCTGGAGCAGTGGGTAGCCATTTATGCTGCGGCACCCGGGGAGCAGTTGGGGAGCGGTGCCTTGCTCAAGGGCACCTCAGTCGTGGTATTGAGGGTGGAGAGAGTGCTGTACATTCACTCCCCCCACCTACAATTCCTGCTGGCCCTAGACTCGAACTCGCAACCTTTCGATTACGAGTCCGACACTCTAACCATTAGTGTGCGTTTTTGCACCAATGCATTGTTAAAGGTTCAGTGTGTCGTGTAATATTCCCATATAAAACTTTTACAGCCAATTAAAAAATATTGTTGTAGTAAAATTCGCTAATTCACAAGATCAATACATAAGTTACTTTATTAAACCGCTTTGTCAAATTTAACGCATCCTGACGGAAGTGTCGAAATGCTGAATCAATTAATTCGCTTCCAAAAATTAATACATCTTTCCTGTAGCTCAAATGGTAGAGCATGGCGCTAGCAACGCCAAGATCATGGGTTCGATTCCCAGGGAAAGCAAGAGCTGATAAAATGTAAAAAAAAACTATAACTTGAATGCAATGTAAGTCGCTTTGGATAAAAGTGTCTGCTAAATGCATAAATGTAAATGTAAATGTAAAAAAAAAAAAAAAAATCGCTTCCAACAGCGCTTAAAGGGAGCAGCGTCATACATATAGAGGACAGAGCGTCACGTTATTTAAAGGGGAAGTTCACGCGTCAATGAGTAATAAAAGAACAAGTAGCTGCATTCTGATTACTTTCATGTCACTGATCAGGCTTTTATAGGCCTATGTAGTTTGGGGTAACAAAGGGTTTTATAGGTTTGACTGAAACGATAATGCAATAACTGACACAACAACAAAACAATTGAACAAAAAAAAAAACAAAGTCAAAAAGTAGCCACTGATAATATCTGAACATGTATCCAAATCCAAATGTAATAAAATGTATTTGTGTGATGACAATTTCTTAGCAACTAGGGATTGTTACATAGAGCTATACAGGCATCCAGTGGCTATAATGCTATCACAGATAATAAACTGTGCAAAATGTTTTATCTTAACAGTCAATTTACAAATAGGCCCAATGCGTTCAGATTTGTGGAACTTACAATGCGCTGAATTTCCAAAAATTAGTGTCGTAACTATGACAACCAATTTGAATGTGACAAGAAACTGATGTCTGAAAAAGAAATGATATATATATATATATAAGGCGTCAACATGGCTAGAAACAGCCCTTGCGTTCAGAGTGTTTCGCATTTAGTGCAGGAACAAACACGCATCCGCTTGCACTGCAACGCAATTAACAGCACATTTTTCAGTTGTTCCTCTGACTCTCTGAATAATGATGCGCAAGATGGTCCCACACCTCCTCTATGCACTTGAAGACATTCCCGTACTGTACTGATGCTTTGGATGCAGTTCGCATGCTTAATGCGCTCAGATGCATGCACATTTTCTGTTCTGAGTCTTTTTCACTCTTAGACTTTCTTCAGGGCTCTAGGGGTTGTGTGACATGACAGAAGATTCTCCAAAGATCTCTTAAATCTGCCACCAATGCAGCATCACCAAAGACCATATCTGGATTTTTGCGCTATATTGCATTATTGTTTGACTTATCTACCATGCAAAAAGAAGATCCCCATGCACGATGATAGTAGTTATCCATCCATTCAAAATGCGTTCAACCATCAATCAGTGTATTGCAGTCACTGCACTTCCTCACATTCCAACGTAATTATTAATGCATTTTTCAGTTGTTCCTCTGACTCTCTGAATAATGATGCACAAGATGGGCCCACACCTCCTCTATGCACTTGAAGAAAACATCCCCATACTGTACTGATGCCTTGGACGCAGTTTGCATGCTTTACAGCGCTCAGACGCATGCACATTTTCTGTTGTGTCTTTTTCTCTCGATATGTCTCATCTGTTCAACATGACTGAAGATCCTCCAAAGCACCTCCTTAATCTGACACCTGCGCAGCATCGCAAAGAATAAAAAGTTGCAACATCGCTTGACTATAACTACAAACAACAGTTTCTTATCAACCATGTGAAGAGAAGATCCCCATGCATGATGATAACAAACATCCATTGATTCCAAATGCGTTCAACCATCAATCAGCAGGAACAAATGCGCATTCCCTCACGATGCGACGCAGTTATTAATGCATTTTTCAGCTGTTCATTTGACACTCAAAATAATGATGCGCAAGATGGTCCCAAACCTCCTCTGTTTACTTGGACATCCCTGCACTGAACTGACACTTTTAACATAGTTAAATGCACATTTAATGCGCGTCAGCGCATGCATATTTTCACGCATACGGTCTTTTTTTCACTCTCAGACTTTCTCCAGGTCTCTAGGGGTTGTTCGATGCGACTGAAGATCCTCCAAAGCACTTCCTTAATCTGACACCAGCACAGCATCGCAAAGGGGAAAAACTTGCGACGTTGCTTGACTATAACTACAAACAACAGTTTTCTTATCAACCATGCATGATCCCCATGCATGATGATAGCAAACGTCCTTTCATACCATCAATCAGGACGCTTTGATTTAGTGCAGGAACAAACGCGCATTCCCTCGTGATGCGATGCAGTTATTAACGCATTTTTCATCTGTTCGTCTGACACTCAAAATGATGCGTACGATTGTCCCACGCCTCCTCTGTTTACGTACTGATGCCTTTAACACAGTTCGACGCATCTTTAATGCCACACATGCATTTTTCTGTTCTGTGTTTGTTCCTCGCTCTCAGACTTTCTCCAGGGCTCTAGGGGTTGTGCGACGTGACTGAAGATCCTCCAAAGCATCTACATCGCAGAGAACAAAGAAATGCGAGGAACTGAGGAATGCACGCAGCCCGGCATTCGCGTGTATGTATGGCTGTCAGAGGCATATGCGTGAAAAGGGAGTTCAGTGTGAGCTGATGTCAGTCAGAGAGATGTAAAGAAGACTTTGCCTGCCGTAGACATACTGTGAGAAACAAATCATGGGTGTTCTTCACAGAAAGCTCCTTAATATTTGACTGAAGGCTTGTGGACATGGGAGAATGTCTTTCAGTCTTAAAAAAATAAGTTCTTTGCAGTCTTTTAGATTTAAAGAACCTTCAAAAACTGTATTTTTCCAGTTGCTAAAGGTGTTTTGGAGAATAAAAAGTGCTTGATGTTGCATGTACAGGTTCTTCAGAATCAGATCAATATTTTGGTGTTTGAGTTCAAAGTCAACATGGATTTTGATGCCAAAAAAGTGACGCATTTTCAAATGTAAACAGATGGAGACAGCATCTTGAAGAAGGTGTGGATTTTTGATGCTCTTTCCTCGTCTCTCCGAGCTGCCATTCAACGCCTCTCAGATGCCACGTTTCCATCCCGTCGACGTCAGATAATTATTCATAACACAGCTTTTGGCAGGAGGGATGCGTTCACTTTTATTGAAGTTGAGGAAGTGCAGACTCTGTCGTGGGTCGCATGAAGACGCTTTGGCTCTTTTGATGAGGGGACGCGGTGTAATAACTGCTTCTCTTTGCAGAAAGGCATGCTGGGACAGCACAATAGTTTTGTTTGAAAGGACTGCAGCTGTGTTTCCTTCACGGCCAAAGGCCTCGGGCCCCCGCGTCTGCGAAATTGCTGCAGTGGGCTCTTTATTGTGATGTACGTGCAGGGGCCGCTCTATTATTTACAATCAATATACAATTATCCTGCCCTCCAACCCAATGTCTTATGATTTTAAAAAACGCAGCGTGGTACGAGCTGACGGTGGATGTGAGAGAATGAGTGTGTGTGAAGAGAGATTTGGACTAACGTTTACGTTACGGCTGGTTCACAACTGTTTTTTGTCATGCTAAATCTTTAATTATTCACTTTTGATATTTTTGATTATTTTGGCTGTTTTGTTTACCTTTTTTTAATGAATTTATTATTTTTTTTTAAAGTGACAATTACGTAAAACTAAATATAAAACAAAAATTATATATTTAAAAAAAACTATATAGTTATTAATCTATTAACTGTATATTTCTTTATTAGTATTAAATATATGTATTTATTATTTATTAATTAATTAGGCCTTAGTATTATAATTAAGTTATTGTAATAAGTTATTAATGTAGGTCTGTAACTGTATATAATATTTTGAGAAAGTTCCCAACTTTTGTCTACTAAATCTGACCGAAATTACTTTTAATATTCTAATATTTTTGTAAATTGAATAAATATTGTATAAATAATGTATAAATTAATAAAAATATGAAATAATGTACAGGGTTCCCACGGGTCCTTGAAATCCTTGAAAGTTTGTGAATCTGAAAAAAAAATTTCAAGGCCCTGGAAAGTTTTTGAAAATAAACATACATAGATACAGGTCCTTGAAAGTACTTGAATTTATTTTGTGCAAGAAGTTTTCTGGAAAAAGTTCCGTATTATTCCCTCCGGTCAGCTAATGTGTTATTTCGCCAACACTTCGTGGCCTATGCATACTAGCTTGCTTGATTTACGTTAGTTACGCGTATTTACGTGTTACGTAAAGTGTTTCACTCGTCAGGTACTAGTACGTTGCCATGACATTCACGCGCGTGCGAAACCACTACGATGGTACCAGAAGCGGCTCTTTCAAGTCATGCAGCTGGATCTACACACAAGACAGCACTTCGGAAATCAAAAGCAGGTAACTTAATTCCTACCATAGCCTGTATCTGACATAGAAATATTGATTGAATGTTAGCTGCTAGCTGTATTTTTTTTATTATTTTTTTTTGCTGTTATTTAAATGTCTCGCCGTGAAATGTTAAGTCACAAAGGTTGTTGAGTTGCATGTGATCATGGCGATGTGGATAAATCTGCACCAGCTCTACGGCACTCCAGGCACGTCACGTTCATTTATATAGCGCTTTATACAATAGATTGATTTAAAGCAGTGGTTCTCAAAGTGTGGTACGAGTACCGCTAGTAGTACTCAGGCTCCCTCTAGTGGTACACAGAGGAATCACAAAATTAAATATAAATGAATGTTAAAAAAACAATACATTTTAATTTAATCTTTATTTGAGTATTTTTTTTTACATTTAAGTACAGTACAGTTTTTATTTAAATTTTAGGTACAACATTTTCATTTACTCATTATGTAAGATTTTATTCATCTGTGTAAGCACTGTGCAGTGTTAATGTTCAAACTTTATTTACAATGTTAAAGTGGCTGACAACAATAAATATTCTTAATTAGGAATAAAACTGCCTCGTTTTTGAACTGTGCAGAGCTGTAGCTGAATAGTTAGGCCTACTACACTACTGTATTTTAATGTTGGTCATTATGGTGGTACTTGGAGAGACAAATATTTTCTGAGGTGATACTTGGTATAAAAAGTTTGAGAACCACCGATTTAAAGCAAGCAGCTTTACAGTATTAAATATGAAAAAACAGTGTCAGTGCAACTTTCAGTTAGAATTACAACTTGATTTTCTGTTAAGCAGCTCTCCAGTGTGGAGCTAGCTAATGATTAAAATCTTTTTATTAGTGAATGCAAAAGTAAATAAATCATTACATTAAAGTGATAGTTTGGTTTGCACTGATTAAAGCTTAATCTAGCTCAGGACTGTTTTGATTATTATAGCATTTTAAGGTTGAATTTCAGCTGTTAAATGGGTCTGGAAGGAGTGTTTTCAAAGGTGCCATTTAAGTCCTTGTGCCCAAGTTAGGTTATATTTAGGTGTCATACAACAGTTGTTCTTACAATAAGTCAGTGTTATTTCTTACAATATGTCTTACTATTTCTTACAGCACCCACTTTAGTTAACTTTGTGGAAAGGTTGGTGACATCAACTCCTACACCATGTACACCTGCAACGACTACCACCATCGCCACATATCCCATATTGGAATGTTTTATAATGTATTTGATCTGCACTATGTTGTGATGTGTTTTCAATGCTTACACCGAACCCAAATATGTTCAGTCAATGACTGTATATTGTGTTCAATAAACAAAACATTTGTGATAATCTGTTGGCCAAATATTTTATTTAATGTAATGTTGAATTGCTTTGCTTGTTAAGATAATGTAAACCCATAAGGCAAGAAAAACTTAAAAGCATATTCATATATCTTAAAACTTCTGGTTACATGAGCCTGAGCTCTTTTCAATAAAATCCATGCAAAAGTTGATATCAGATCATTTTAGAATACAGTATAGGATGTACCAAATATTTTTCAGTTTTATGCAAAACAGAAATACAACAAATAGAATATCAGATCTCTGTCATATAATAAATACAAAAAAATGCTTTTTTGCATAGCTGTGTTTGACACATGAAAACTGTAACAATGGATCTTAACAAGGTAGCACGGTGTAACCTTGCTCTCACTTGAAATGTGTCCCCACATTAAGTCCTTGAATTTGAGGATATTGGACCTGGAAAGTCCTTGAAAGGTCCTTGAATTTGAAGTTAACCAAGGTGTGGGAACCCTGAATGTATGTGTATTTTACAAATTAAAATGCATTTAATTCATTATAATCAAAATATTAATAAAATATTATATGAATATAAAATTATATATAATTTGTAATATTTTAAATGTAATTTATGTAAATTATGTTTGAATAATAAATAAGTTGAAATAAATGAAATAAAGTTTCAATGCTTTTTTTATTATTTTTAATGTTTAATTTTTTTTTATTTGAAAAGTGTATTTTTCCAAAAATAAATTAATAACTATTACTTTTAATCAAAATAATTTAAATGCTTATTTGGCGTAGTTTTTTTAAAATCTAAATGTATGAAATCTAAATTATTTGTAATAAATAAATATATCTATCTTGTGTGTGTATATATATATATATATATATATATATATATATATATATATATATATATATATATATATATATATATATATATATATATATATATATCTTATATATAATCTTATATAACATATTATTATTATATAATACTTTTTATAATAATATCATTTTAATTTTCGTAGTCATAAACAGAAATATTTACCTGCATACAATACCCCCTGGCGTGTAGCCCAAGAAAAAATGGGGCTGGGGGTGCGGTGTTAAAAATAAATCAATGACAATTTTGTAAAAAAATTAAAATAAAACTCATTTTATTAATTTGTATATTCATTAAAATTAATATACAAAAGAAGCTACAATAAGCAACAGTAAATCATGAATTAAGTTGAATCAAATTGATTGTGAAAGTCGTTTCAACTTAACCTGACTTAGGAAGTCGTTTGTTGCCATGAGTTTTTGATCATATTTTGATCATGTCTGTGCCGTATCCAAATCAAGAATTAAAGGGGTGGTTGATTGGTTTTTTTCTAGGCTTGATTGTGTTTATGGGGTGCAGTCTAGCATGTGTTCATGCTTATTTTTTTTTTAAAACGCATTATTTTTCACATAATTTACCTTTATTCCACACCTCTCTGTCCCTTCTCTGACAAACGCCTCGATTTATTTCCTGGTTTATGAAACCCCTCCCTCGATGGGCTGAGATTGGTTAGCTGGCTCAGTGTGTTGTGATTGGCTAAACGTCTGAACGTCCCGCCCCTCTCCTCAGCCATGCGCTGCGGTTGAATTGTAAACAGTGGCGTTGTCTATAATGCTTATCAATTTGAGCCCGATTGAGACCCAGAGGATGTTAGTGAAGAGGATCGTGCAGAACCTGCGCAAGCACGGCTCTTAATGGTATGTTTGGTGGTTGTTGTCTCATACTTTTAAATACGCTACTATTTGTAAGTGCTACTGCTTCTGTTAGCTTTTAATATACGGTTTTATCCTGATTAAAGCTTTAATACAGCACAGCAACCGCACGCGTGTCCATTTATAATGCTTCTCATTGCTGTGTGAAAATAAGTGTATAATTGGAACAGTTTGTTGGAGCTTATTTGAAGATCTGAATGAGAGAGAGAGAGAGAGAGAGAGAGAGAGAGAGAGAGAGAGAGAGAGAGAGAGAGAGAGAGAGAGAGAGAGAGAGAGAGAGAGAGATGCAGGGTGACAGAGTAACAGTATTAAGAACTGCTGCTTTAATGATTTTGAAACTTGAGAATCCATTAGAATCGTTAGAAGACAGAATCGTGATTCATATGAATAGATTTTTACGTGCACCCCTAGTTTTCTCTTCCTCTTCTCTAAAGCAGCGCAGCATGGCTCCGCCCCCTTTGCTGCGTGTTCCCGGGGGCGGGGTTTATCTGGGTTTGTGATGTAACAGACCCGGGAAGTAACTCGTTGTAGTCCCTTACCTGTCGTTTTTGTAGGCATTAAACTGCCAGAATTTTAAAAGACGATATCTCCGTTTGCATTGAACTTTCAGCGCCGCAACTCTGCAGATATTGTTTATGCTCAAACAGCAACATTACACACTAACTAATGTTAAAAAAGTGAAATCGCAATCAACCACCCCTTTAATGACCATTTCTACAGCCATCGCAAAGATACAGCAGAGAACGATCGCGAGAGCATCTATTTACCTCAGCAGCAACCAATCTCACATTCTCACATCTGCAGCGCTTATTTTCATCTTTAACATTAGATCTTTCCTATTCTTGGAACAAAATTAATGCTTAAGGTTGATTCGGTATTAGGCTACTCTTAATGAAAAAAAAAAATCCCACACACAACATCAGCAATACAATGATAAAGTAGCTTATATTAAACAAAACTTTTATTAACAGAACGAATAAGACATACCCGCGTTGTAACAAATAAAAGAAAAGCTTTTGGATTTTCCCCTTACTTCAAACGAATGCTTAGTTTGGCTCATTACTAGGACCTATTATTAATAATAAAAAAGGCTATAGCCTACAATGAAAAAGTACAATGACAAATTCACTTATATTAAACTTTGAACTTTTATTAACAATATGAATAAGGGAAATATGTTTTACCCGCATTGTAACACAAATAAATAAACGGTACTTGGATTTTACCCTTTCTTTAAAACGATCGTAGTTTGAGGTTCATTATTAGCCTATTAATTAAAACACATCAGCCATAAAATAGTACAATGACAAATTCGCATAGGCCTATATTAAACATCTAACTTTTATTAACAAAATGAATAAGACGGATATAGCCTACTTGCGTTTTTTTTACAGTCTATGGTTGTAACCCAAATAAATAAGGTATTTTCCCTCTTTTAAAACAAATGCGTAGTTTGTGGTTCATCATTTTATTCATTAAATATTTTTTTTTAATGAAAAGACAGCAACAATAAAGACAAAATCGCTTATATTAAACGAAGAAATTAAACTTTTATTAACAAAAGTTGCACTTTTGGATCATAATAGGCGCGTATGAATTGAAGCAGTGCAGAATGATCACCTTATGACATCAGTACCGCGAGAGCGATTCGAATGCATAGGATCCGACTGCTTTCTTATCGCTCTCGCGGTACTTTGATACGGTGATCATTCTGCGCAGCGCTGCTTCAAGTCGAACGCGCCTAGTGTCTCACATCACTCTCGTCACGTGACCAAATCCCCCCCCCTTCCAGATTTATTTCTCAGCCCCCCCTGCACAAAATACGTTCCCGCGGCTATGCCTGCATATAATAAAATACTGTATTAAATATATATATATATATATATATATATATATATATATATATATATATATATATATATATATATATATATATTAGAGGTCGACCGATAGTGGATTTTACCGATAGCTAGGTTGGACCACACTGGCCGATACCGATTAATCAACCAATAGTATTTAAAATAGATACTGAATGAAAACTAAATAGAGCTTTACTATTTTTTTTAAAAAAACAGTAACAGTACTGAACTATACTTTATAAATGAATAAAAATTTTGTATTAATATTTATTACTATATTGATTATTAAAGTTATTTCATAGTTTACAAATGTTAAAAGAAGAAACTTTAAAATTTAAAAATGAAGCCTATTAGTAAATGTTGAAATGAAATGAACACACTCTAACAAGGAACAATACTTCTACAGCTTTCGTTAATGTTACGAATGGACTCTTATTAAGTATTACCATTTCATTTCAACAGTCATGCTTAAAGATGGCCATCTTGAAATACCTACAAAAGGCCATATTAAAATTACATGCACAGGTTATTGTTATTGTATGTGCACTCTTTATTTGCTGCTATTTTAGAACACTGCATGATTATCTAATTAAAATATAAACAAATATGCAAGTGAGTGACACACTGTGCAAAAGCACAGCGCTGCGTCTTGGAGAAGTCACGGGTATCACACACACACACACACACACACCAGACGCGTCATGTTCAATTTAAGCAGCGGTCTAAAACTGTTTATTTAATCACCAAACGGACATAAGTTTGCTTCAAGAATGAATTATGTGTCATAAATGAGTTTGAAGTTCGGTGTTTAAATAACAGAGCAAACGGAAAGAGAAAGCGCGATCTGTATTACAGCTCTCTATATGAAGCATACAGACTGTATTAGAGCCACGGAAAGACAAACGTTTTGCTGAAAAATGCACAATACATAATTTATAGCCTAGGGCGAAGTCATTATGTACATTAACAATGATTTGGGACAAATAGGCTATAATGTTATTTAATGGGAAACTATGTGAATGGTGCTCTGTTCCGTGGCAGGATTTTCTGTCGGCTGCATTTAAATGCGCGTTTGAAGTTTCCCGCTCTGTGCAGCGCGCAGTGTCACATGCCAAAACAAACAACATGTGCTGTCAGTGATTTCCGCCTCTAGAGGCCACTCTCATACTGTATAATGATAGCAGACCATTCTCAACCACTCCAGCAACTGACGCAACACAAAAAAAAAAAAAAAAAACACCAAAAACTATCGGCATGGATTTTTGCCGATAACCGATTGTTCTGCAAATCAACTATCAGTGCCGATTAATCGGCAAAACCGATGAATCGGTCGACCTCTAATATATATATATATATATATATATATAAACAAACTAACTTTTTTAAAGTGATAATACAAATGATTCACTTTCATTTTGAATCAATTAATTGAAATGGACAGTTGGAATTGATTCATGGAAATTAATCAAACTCACAAAGAATTTAACTTTCCTTTAAATTTCCGTTACTTTTCCTTTTTTGTGATTTTAAATGGTTATGTATAGTTTTTCAAATCTAGGCCTAAATATCTATGACATCTAAATCATAATGGTTAAACTTTTTGATAGTCCACTTTAGACATTCTACTAACTATAAGTAACTTTGCAACCACATGTCAACTAATTCTCATTAATTTGCATCTACATGTCTACTAACTCTCAGAATAGACTTAGGGTAGGTTTAGGGTTAGTAGAATAAGTTGACATATACTTGCAAATTTTCTCGTAGTCAGTATGTTGTGGACCCATCAAAATAAAGTGTTAGAAGATATAAAGCAGATATTCTACTAATACTCTAATGACTGCTAGTTGACATGTAGTTGCAAAGTTACTTACTTTTAGTAGAATGTCTAAAGTGGACTATCAAAATAGCTACCTTAATTTATAATAAAATATAATATACAGTATTATATAATAATTGTACTATTTAAATTGTCATTTTATTAACATTAATAAAAAATAATAATTAAAATGTAATAATATTATATGATTACCCCCCCTCCCCAATATATGAGCTGCTTCGCTATCATTAATCTCACAAACCTATTCACATCCATCAAGAAGCTCCAGTATCAGTGTTGCCAAGTCTGCTGTTTCCCCACGGAATTGGGCTACTTTAACACTGCAGGTTGAAGCGATCCCAATAACGTGTAATTTAGCCCCTGGAATGCAAATTTTACCAGGGGAACCCTGCAAAAAAAAAACGTGTATTTTACCTAGGGATGCATCGATCTGATACTCAGGATCGGTATCGGCTCCGATCCGGTCATTTTCTACGGATCGGGTATCGGAGAGACCAGACCGATCCAAATCCGATATTCTGCATATACTATTCTGTGTTATTGTTAAACTATCTGTTCCATAGTTTAATGTGAGGTACAGATGAATATTTAAGTCGTTAAATTCAAGTTCACGTAAACTCTTCTCTCTGCTGCTGTCTGTCATCCTCCATTCAGCGTTCAAACTGCGTGTTGCGTTCGGTTAAGACAGTCAAAACAATGAAACTCTCTTCAAGAGCGCTCAATAACTGAGATTTAAAACCGTTAAAAGAAAAGGCTCAATAAACTATCGCGCAGATTTAATAAGCTACGCATCAATATCTCTTTCCTCTGTGCTTTGAACTTCTCTGTGCGGAGCTGCGCGCTGTGACTCCGTGCTGCTTCAAGCGCATCATTCTGCGCACGGGAAGCGCATAAGTGCTTTATGCCGCTCTCTATTGGAGCTGTTCGTATTATAATACTTTTGCGCAATGAAATATTATTTATAGCGTTTCTTGTACTGTCCTATCAAGGCTATTAATAATCTAATGTATAGCACAGTAATGGAGGCAGGACTCCTCTATCATATGTTGCTGTCTTCATTACTGTGCTATATATTTAAAAGAAATTACTTTTAATTTTTTAGTTTATATTTATAAATAAATACATTTACTTGTTTTCATTAATGTATTTTACAACAATGCAAAGAGCAATGTGTAACATTTTACCAGATTTATTCCTTCACATACTCACTTTTATTTGTTCCCCACTTAATAATGTTATTTCACTAAATGTTTAGATTTTATAAAATTGTGCACTCATAATTTTTCTAGAATAACTTTTGCTGCTAAATTATCCACTAACCTAGTTTATAATAGTATTTTTGTCACAGATTATAAAGCGTCTGCTAAATGATTAAATGATTATGAATGGGCCTGTTTACACCTGGTCATTTCATGCGTTTTCACTGATGGGATATCTATCTGATTTGTTTAAGCGTTTCCATTTACACTTGGCCACATAAATCTTCACATAAATGGATATAAATCCGAGCTTCAATTCCCGCACTATATTTAAATGTAATGAAGTTCACGTCAACGAAATCAAAAGCGCTGCATTTTATTAATTATCAGCTCATTTCAAGATCAAAGACCGCAATTAGGAGAGAGCGTGGCATCAGCACTGGAAAGATATGTTTGTCTTACTACTTTTAATGAAGATGATTGTGTTGACCGTCTGGGTCTTACTTTCAGTTTCATTCATGGCAGTTTGCGCGTCTGCTTGCTGAAGAGATGCTCAGCTACTCGTCTGCGGCGATGCGTGGTGCGTTAGTGCAGTCATACCTGACTAAAATGTCATATAGCCTATAACACGTTCTCACACGTTTATTATTTTTAATATTTTGGGAGGAGTAAAATTCACATATGTGGTTTCAACAACCAGATGCATTTACACATGTCCAGTTCATCTGGAATGCGGCCCAGACCTCCTCCTGAAGTGGTTTGAGCGATCGGATTTATAATACAAAACGCATGAAGTGACCAGATGTAAACAGCCCCTATATATATTTTCATGTTATTTTTCATTAAAATTAAGTTGTCTAGTAGATTGTGTTTAACACACAAAAGAGTGACACAGAAGTATAGAAACTCTACATTGATTAAAAAAAAAAAAAAAAAAAAAAAATGCGCTAGGATCTGATCGGATCGGAATTGGCCGATACTCAGAATTTTCTGGATCGGATCGGATCTGAAAAAATGGTATCGTTGCATCCCTAATTTTACCCCCCGGAATGCTAATTTTACTGGGGGACCCCCCTCGAAATGCGATTGGGATAGTTTTGAGTAGCAATTGGGTGGGTTGTTGTGAAAACCTGGCAACCCTGTCCAGTATCCTCTGCGTTACAGAACCGCATGACCAGAGGCTGTCGATCGAGTTCACAAACATCCACGAAAAGTGACTGCGGTCAATCAGGTGTCAGGCGGGTCGTGTTCGTTTGTCTCGCTTGACTCCCGTCTGCTCCAAGGTCAGCAGGATGACCACTGAGTGCCCACAAATAATGAGTTTGCGGCGGGACAGGAAGTGTGCGCTATCCGATAGCGTCATTAGCCGTGAGCTCGATGTCTGGAGACCTTGAGGGTCAAACCCGAGTTCATCTGCCATCGGGCTAAAAACAGACTCGGTGCTGGTCTGCTATCGACCGGAGGCCGCGGGGGATGTGCGTCAACCGTTAAATCACCTGTCAGTTTATCAGGATCAGTCGAACCGAGAGTGAGAACGATGACGGTTTCTCTCTCAAAGCCATTGTAATGTTAAACGAGGAAAGAAATGCAGACGGACAGATTAGGAGCGAAGCAGAGAGAAGAGCGTTTCAATAAGTGCTGTAATGAAAGCACTCACGTCAGGACATTTATTCACATTTAGACCGTATCTAGACATGTTTTACACAGAATGAACAAAAGAGCAATCATATCGAGTCATTTATGTAGGCTACACTTATATAACAATACGCAGTCATGAACAGAAATATTTTAAAATGTATTAAAAAATATATATTAAAAACCATCCAGAGAATTGATTATGCACATGAATCACTTCAGGAGTGAATCGATTCATTTATCATTTGGAACTGATGGAAGTGCATTGACTTTCCATTAAATTTCTATTTTCTTTCCAGTTATTTCACTGAACAAAGATTTTTATAAATCATTCAAATTCAGATCAGTTTGCCAATGAATCATTCAGAGCAATTTGGGAACTGATTCCAGTAATTGCTTCAAAAGGTTTCGCTCGCGAAATCAGTTGCATATTTTATGAAAAATCGTCATGGTACAAACAAATCATTAAGCAGAATGAATTAATTAGCCTAAACTGTTTGAACCGATTTATGGAGATGAATCAAACTTACTAAGAATCCATCACTAAAATTGCATAAGGCCGAAAAAAAACCCTGAATTTGAGTCATTTGTGATAATCAAATGATCAAATATAGATTTTCTCATTTATATTTAGTTTGCTAACAAATCAGTTTGACTGATTTGAGCTGATTCAAATTATTCGAAATAATCAATTCAAAAGACCCAATTCTGATCAAATTTAGAATTGAGCACTAGAACTATAAAATTTATTTTGAATTGATTCATTGAAATGGACAGTTTAAACTGATTCATGGAATTGAATGAATTTGACTTTATTTTAAATAAAATTTCAGTCACCTTTCAAATATTTTTTTTACTTTAGATCAATTTGCCAATGAACCATTCGACCAATTTTGTAACCAATTCTAGTAAATAATTTAAAAGAATCTCCTTGAAAGCTTTCAGAATTGATAATAGAATTATTGAAAGAGACAGTTTGAACTGAATCAAACTTAGAATCTATTGCTGAAATGTTACTGAATAATTTGTTTAATAGATTCATTCAAGTGGATAGTTGAAACTGATTCCTGGAAATTAATGTAAAACTAAGAATTTACAGCTGAAATTATGACAGAATGATGCATTTATGTGACCTTTCTAGACATTGTGATTCTAAATTTTCACTAATCCAATTGAATATTTCATGAAAAAAAAGTCATGATACAGAACAATCGTAAATCAGAAATTAATTTGATTCATTTAAACAGACACTTTGAACTGATTAATGGAAATGAATCAAACATACAAAGAATCTGTTACTGAAGTTATGATAGACCATTAAGTTTCCATGAACTTTTTAGTCATTTGTGTTTACTTAAATACATTTTTAAGGTCTTTTAAATTCCATTTGCTAAAGAATCATTCAGACCAATTCAAAAGAGCTGACTCAAAAGATTTGGCTGATTGAATATTGTAATGCAAATGACATCATGATTCAAATGAATCGCCAATCAGAATACTGAATTGGTCTATTGACATAAACAGTTTGAACTGATTCATGGAAATTAATCAAACCAAGAATCTAAAGTTACGACGGGCTGATAACTTTGTGACCTTTCCAGTCATTTGTGATTTTTCACTTACTCACTGATCCGACCCTGAAGAATTGTCATGAAACAAAAGAATCATTAATCAGAAACTCAAACAGATTAATTTGAACCGATAGTTTGAACTAATTCATGGAATCTTTCTCAGAATCAGTTTCTAGGCTAAGTTTCATAAGTCATTTGTGATCACTGAATAACATTTCGCTAATGAATCTTTCAGACCGATTAGAGAACCAATTCAAGTCATTCATTCAAAACAGATTCACTCGCTAATCCAATTAAATATTTTAGGATTGAGCACTAAAACTAAAAAACTGTATATTCACTACGAAAAAGTTTTTTTCCAAGTGTTTCATAACTGTGTGAACCCTGCTTAAACTCATTTTTGTGTCCAGACCACACAAAAGATCATTTGAGTCGTCTTAAGCGTTAGCATTAGCCAGATAAAGTGAGGTTTCCTGAACTCAGAGATGGAAACTGCAGTGATTCATCAAACGAAGCCTGGATGAATCAACGGAGCTCATCCAGATCAGACAATGAAGGTCTTCAGTCCATTAGCTTAGATTAGCGGGAACGCCACCAGTTCAAACAAGAGGGAAAATCTATGTCGCGCTCGGCTGAATTATTCAAATTGGCTGCGATACAAAGACATTTTTCTGCTAAACGCTGGCGAAAGCGGTTCAGAACATGAGTAATTGTCTTTCCGTCGAGCCAGCGGAAAACAGATGAACTCTGGGAAGGTACAACAGGGACTTGAAGAGATTTACAAGGAGGGAGTTCATGAAGAAACTGCCTTCTTGAAGATTAGCGAGTGAGTAAAACACAGCCTAAACCAGAGGGGTTCACTGGGCTCTAAACCCGGTCTGATGGTTTTACAGAGTTCTGACCAGACTGGAAGACTAGCTAAATCATCTACACCAGTCAAAACGAGCAAATAGTTCATCATCTAAAATGAAATCAGTTTTATTTCTTCTCAAATTATGTTTTATTTTTTCTTTATTCCATCTTAATAAATTTTAGTATTCAAAAAGCATGTCTGATAAATTGATATATTAAACTTATGCAATTTAACAGCTATTTATTAAAGTTGAACCAAAATTTAAGAGCCCTGTGAAATTATTACATTTTATTTTTCTGGATTCAGTTTTTTTTTTTGTTTAAATTAAATTTTAGTTAATCAAAAAGAATTGTATTAATTGAAATCATGAAGCTTACAATTTAATAAAAAAAAAATAAATAAAAAAAAAAAATCACATTTTTAGGGCACTATGAAATAGTTTTATTTATTTCCAAATTTAATTCTGTTTTATTTTTCCAGAATTTCATATTTTCTGTTTAAATTTTTCTGGATTCCATTATAATGCTTAGATAAACATTTTGGTAATCACAAATCATGTGTACTTAATAGAAATCATCAATTTATTAAAAGTAAAAAAACAAACATTTTTAGAGCCCTATGAAATTTGATTATTTTTTTCCCAAATTCTGTTTTTATTTTTTCTGGATTGTTTTTCTCCATTTTAATTTTTGTACATTCCATTTTCATTTTTAATTTAAATTTTAGCTAATCAGAAAGCGTTTAATTAATTGAAATCATTGAACTTATACTATTTAACAACAATTTATTAAAAGTTCAACTAAAAATAAATGTTTAGAACCTTATGAGATCATTTGAATTTTTTTTCCAAAATTCTTTTTTTTTTTTTCTCCCAAATACCATATTTTCAGTTTTAATTTTTCTGGATTCCATTTAATAGTCAAAAATCATGTCTAATTGATTAAATGCATACATTTATTTATTTAGGTTACAATTATAGGGCCCTATGCAATTTTAGTTTTTCAGAAATTGTGTTGTCTGTTTTGATTTTTCTGGATTTTATTAATACAAATGTATCATCAAATAAAAATAATTGTGATTATTCCTTAAATAAAGTTTTGTTAATTTAATTTTTTATTATTATTATTGCTTTCAGAATGCATTGATATGCAATATAATATTAAACAGCATTTCTATTTTGGTTGTCTTTTTGTGGTTTCATTTTCACAGAAACTACTCCATATTTTGAGCAAACCACCATAGTAAAGTTGAAAATGAAGGTTTCAGATGAATTCTTTGCTGAATTGTCTGTTTTTCTTCACATCATACACTGGAAAGCACCTCAGATATCAATCCTACTGTATCTGCTTCCAGAATCGATGCTGAAACACAGACGCGTCCAGTGACCTGTGCTTTTCCACGTGTCCCGCGTTCAGTCTGCAGTCCGTCGATGTGGACACCGTGAAATAATCCATAGCATCTGGAGCTCTTCTCTTTCTCCTCTGATGAGCAGTGAATCGATGTCAGCGGCACGAGTTCCCGCCGGCAGGCCTGAGACGCAGCGAGGGGCGAGAGAGATGCTGCCGCTGTAATTCATGGCCCATTGTATCGGCCCGAGCAGCTCCCAGAATGCTTTTGTGCTGGCTGGGCGGGAATCCTTCCAGCACATTAAGTCAGCTCTGAACCAAGACTGAAGGCTTAATATTACGGGTGGGATTCCTGATTTGCTGGCCATGCGTCAGGTGAAATTACAAGCTTGTTAGAAACCCATAATTCTCCACTGGATCCAGATCAAATCAAACACAACCGCCACCAGAATCCACTAGCTTTACTAACACTCATGGGATACTTAGTCCAAAAATAGAAATTTGGAAAAAAGCAGATGTTTCAACGAATGTTCAAGCACAAAAATGTTTCCATGAAGCAATGACTAATTGCTGCAATTTTAACAAACAACGTAATCAAAATTTTCCATAAATGTTGTATTGTGGTCATAAAAAAATTATTTAAAGGAACAGTTCACCACAAAATAATAATTGTCATCATTTACTCACCATGGTCTTTCAAACCTGTATGAGTTTATTTTTTCTGTTGAACACAAAAGATATTTTGAAGAATGTGGGTAATCAAACAGCTGACGGTACCCATCGACTTGAAATTTGAAATGCACAAATTATATTTTTAAATGCAAATGTTTCAGTTTGTTTTTTGTCTATTTTGGATGTTTTATTTTTATTTTTTTTTAAGAATGGTCAAGCACAACAATGTTTCCATGTCATAGATATTAAATCCTATTTGCATATATTCAAATTTGTTGCACGAAGACACTCATTTTACTGCACAAATTACATTTAAAATTGTAAACGTTGTAAAAACATTGCGGTTTGTTTTGCTTTTGGTTCTTGGATGTCACATGACACTTGCATATATCCAGATTTGTTCTTTTTTGTAAGATTTTTAGAATAACTTTTGAAAAAAATATTTCACAAATGTTGTAGTGTGGCCTGGTTGCGTTTTAGTCATAAATACTTTTTCTTTTTTTTTTTTTTAAACATTTTCATTTTGTTTTTGGAGACAATTAAATTTTAATGCTCAATTTTACAAATGTAAATGTTGCAGTTTGGTTTTGTGCTGTTTTTTTGTGTGATGTATTTTTGTTGATGTTTTGTCAATGATTTGAAGTTATTTAAAGAAAACCAGGTAGGTATTTTCACAATGTTTTCAAAAGATGTTGTTTTGCTTGATTTTACTAATTAAACCTCTGTCTTTTCTTCACACAAAGCTATCATGTGACTTCAGAAGACTTCTTGTTCTTTTGGGTGAACTGTTGCTTTAAGACTGAACATCTGCTCTGGCCTGAAGCTCTGTAAGTCTGCTGTGTTTTACAAGCCTATATTCCACATTTATAGTTTTTAATTATACAAATAACATAGCCATAAACACTTCTGACTGCTGCTCAACAAATTGTTGGTTTGCAAAGAAAATAAACCCCGCTTGAACGCATGAATATATTTACAGTTTTATTTAAGGACTACATAAATAGAGAGCTGTCAGTCATATATTACCCCAAAATGTGTTTTATGTACATTTTATATTTTCATATACTGTGTAGTTTTTTTTTAAATATATTTATTATATTTCATAATAATTGCAGCCTGTTTTAGGAAATCTGTCATATTACCCCCATATATATATGGGGTGAAACACGACAAGCTTTTTTACTAATATACATGTACATGTACATGTATATATATACATATACATATACATATATATATACATATACATATACATATACATACATATATATATATATATATATATATATATATATATATATATATATACATATACATATATATATACATATACATGTACATGTACATGTATATTAGTAAAAAAGCTTGTCGTGTTTCACCCCAAACTATACATGTGTGCATCTATAAGTGTGTGTGTGTACATTTCATATCTTTATGTATGGATTTCATATATATTTTATAAAAAAAAATTATAATGTAATTCAAGGACTTTTTAATCCAAATTATTTATCCATGATCCTCAGTAGTTTGCACTAATGCAAACAAAAAAGTCTGTAAAAAAAATACGATTTGCATCATATAAAATATTTTTTTCAATAAAAAAAAAATAATTTATGATATATAATATATCAAAACATTTTTGTAACTTTTTTTTTTTGAGAGATTTGCACTCATTTCAAAGCTTTTGTTTTTAGTCTATAGAAAACGACTGGCTCTTCGCCACAGCGGCACCATGAGATTCCCCAGAAATCCATCTATAAAATCACGTCTGACTGATTTGAAAGTTAATTTCTCAGCGTCGTAGCTGCATAATAAGTCGAATAATAAGCCGGAGCCGTCGGCAGTGACAGTGAAGCCATTACAGTGATGTATCCATATATAATTCACACGTGTCGAGGCTGTTTACGTGCCACAGATGTGATTAAACTCCAGTGAAATGTAGAGCCTGAAATTTCATTCAAACGTAAGTTGCAGGAGCCTGGCGCTTCCCAAAAATGCTAAGAAATATAGACGTGCGAGCTTTTGTACGACACTTTCAGGAAACTGTTTAGCAAAGTGTGGCCTAGTAAAGCGTTTATGACTTCAGCTCACGACTATCAGGGTTTTTTGTCAGTTTAATGATAGTAAATGTCACGTTATGATTGATAAGACTGTTTATGGGTATTTATCTGTGTGGGAAGCTGTGATACAGACATCAGGAGCTGGGAAATTGGGAGAGAAAGCCAATATGCTGGCGCTCTGGCATTTGACATTGGTAACTTCATCTGGCCGAAAGGGCAGCAGGCAAGAAGATGCTCGCTAACGCCCAAACAATTACAGCTAATTGAATAAAGCAGCAGCGTCCTCGTTCCTGCTGACGCTCTTATTGGTGTCATCAGAAAATGAAGGGGCATCATTGAGGGTCACGATGCAAGGTCGTCACAGCAACAGAGAGGATTATGGGAAATGGATGCATAGATCATATATCTAGAAATTATGTAGCACTGTAATCCAAAGTTATATGGCCAAACGTCAGGTGCTGAAAGGTGCTTTTTTTTGGTGTACCTCATTTGCATATTAAAAATAATTAACTTAATATGTGAAACACATGGACTTGTTTAAGGAGACAGCAGTGTGAATGAAGAGCATCCTGGAAATTAAATAAGACATAATGTGAGAAGAACATAAAAATCAAGGTAAACACCACTTCTTTTTTAGGAATAATTTACTGTGTTTAATTTGTAGTTGTAGCAAAAAATCAGAAGTGATAGAAAAAAATAGAAAATATATGACATTATAAAAATAAAATAAAAAAAACTGGTCAAATTATCCGAAGAAAATATATTTAACTATATATTTAAATATATTTAAAATTAAAATGATTTTAAAATGGGGAATATTCATATTTTCATAAAAACAATTTTTTTTAAAGCAAAAATGTTTGAGTTTTTAGTAATTTAAAATAATTTCTTTGAAATGAAGTTGTGCAAATTGTGAAAACATAAGTCACATTTAATACAAATAATTTTAAATCATATTTATCTGCAGTGAAATTATGCAAAAATGTGGAAATATTTTACGTGTATTAAAATTGTTACATTATCTCTCTATCTCTCTGTCACTCGATGAATCATGGCTCTCCGGGTGGTACGATCCCAGGTGATTTCCTTTAATTGCCTAACAGTCATTCCGGTGTCATTTCTGATGGTATCTAGCCAACGGGTTCTTGGGCGGCCTCTCCCCCTCTTTCCACTTACCAGCCCTAGCATGATGTCCTTCTCCAGGGACTGGCTCCGCATGATGTGCCCAAAATACAATAACTTCTGCTTAGTGACTCTTGTTTCCAGTGACGTCCATGGTTTGATTCGGTCTAATATCTCTTGGTTGGTGATCCTCGTTGTCCATGGAATCCTTAGCTGTCGTCTCCAGCACCAAAGTTCAAATGCATCTATCCTCCTCCTGTCAACCTTCTTGAGCGTCCAGGTATCACATCCGTTCGTAGCTATTGCGAAGACAACTGCATTTACTAGTCTGCATTTGGTGGCAAGGCTGATGTCCTTGTTTTTCCATATTCGGGCCATGCCCACCATTGCACCACGTCCCATTGCCATTCTCCATTTGATTTCAGGGGTGCATTCACCATCTTTGCCTTGTCTGCTGTAGTCATTATCTTGGTCTTCTTGACGTTAAGGTATAGACTGTCTCTCGCTCTCCTCTTTTACCTTCCCCAGTAGTGTCTCAAGGTCCTTCTTGCTTTCCGCTAGCAGGGTGGTGTCGTCTGCGTATGCAAAAAAAGCCAAAATATTTTACATTTTGTCATTTTAAATAATTTAACTGAAGTGAAAATATGCAAAAATTAAAATGTATTCAGCATTTTTAGTTTCATTCTAATTAATTTTAACCAGTGTTAGACTGTTAACACATTAATAAATATTTTTGTTTTGCATAATTTGACTTCATATAGTTTAAAATGAAAAACAAATTTTTACATTTTTAGTCGTTTTAAATCATGATGAAAGATAAGTGAAATTGCACAAACATATATTTTTCTTTTTGTATTTTATATTTTACATTTACAAAATATATTTTACATTTTTGTAATAATTGTAAATAATTTATTTGAAGTAAAAATGCGCAAAAAAGTCACAATTGTCATGTTAAAAAAATCTGCAAAAAATGTCAAGATATATATAATAATCTGGAATTGAAAATGTCAGATTCGGTGTATTTTTTACAGCATGAATGTAGTGTGATTGTGTAAATGACTATAATTCAGATTCTAGTGCTTTCTTTTAGCGTTAAAACAGACCAATGTGGTAAAATCACTACCTGAGTTAAGCTTAAATGGAATTCAGCGAGAGTTCATTTCATATTCGTGTTTCCGCCATGACCTCATGCTCTTTGTGAACGGCTCCGTTGTTTAACATCCAGCAGCTTCGGCTGACATCTGTGATCACTGCGGAAATGAAAGCGCACACGTCGTCCAGCGCGCTGTGATTAGGCCGCGACGATCCGCACCTATTTCATTGACAGCATAATGGAATAATAACTGTGCAGGTGCTAATCTATCGGAAGGGTCGAAGGCTATCAGCAGCGGTGCGGCGGAGGCCCTTCATTGACTATACGACGACAGAACGCCCTCTAATCCCTGCGCTGAATGTCTCGCTATTGTGGACATGTCGTACGAGTCGTTCAGCCATCATTTCAGAGATTAGATCGCTTGTCAAACTCAAGAGGGTGAATTAAACGTTTTCTCAGAGGAGTCAACTCACTTACCTTTGAGAGGGAGCTGCTGCCTTGTCTGTAGCAGAATAATCAATGCTTGCTGACGTAGCATGAGATAGCAGGTTACGAAAATGGCTAGTTTGTTACATTACAGGAGTATTTCCTTTTAGAAATACTGTCAGTTAGCAAACAGAAAAACAGTATAAAAGTTTGTTAGTTTACAAGTGCGTTTCCTTTAGAAATACTGTCGGTTCGCATACAGAAATGCAAGCTATTTGTTTAAGTTGTTAGTTTACAAGTCGGTTTCCTTTAGAAATGCTGTTGGTTACTGTACAGAAATATAAACTAATGGCTAAAATGACTACTTTGCTAGTTTACAAGTTAGTGTCCTTCAGAAATATACTCTGTTAGCATGTAAAAATATGGGATAATGGTTAGTTTGCTAGTTTAGGTCAGTTTCCTTTTGAAATACTGTAGTTAGCATACGCTAACAGTTAAAATGGCTAGTTTAGAAGTCAGTTTCCTTTAGAAATACTGCCGCTTAGTATACAGAAACACAAGCTAATGGTCAAAAAAGTGGCTTGTTTGCATGTTTACATGTATTTTGTTTAGAATTACTATTGGTTAGCATACAGAAAAATAGGCAAACAGTTAAAGTAGCTAGTTTACGAGTCAATTTCTTTTACAAATACTAGAAACATAGGTTAAAATGGCTAGTTCATTAGTTTCCAAGTCAGTTTCCTTTAGAAATACTGCCATTAGCATTCAGAAACACAGGGTAAATGTTGAAGTGCTAGTTTGCTAGTTTAAAAGTGTTAGGAATACTATTGTTAGCACACACAAACATATGCTAAGAGATAAATGGCCAGTTTGCTAGTTTACAAGTCAACTGGTTAAAAAAGTGTCTTGTTTGCTTGTTTACATGTTTTGTTTAGAATTACTGTTGGTTAGCTTACAGAAACATAGGTTAACGGCTAAAATAGAAAGTTTGTGAATTACATTTTGACTGTAAACACTATAATGGGTGATAATGAAAACGCATGTCTGTTTCTTTTAGAAACTCTGTTTACAAGTTACAAGGTGAACGCTCACTATTATGGAAAATAATGAAGACACTTTCTTGTAGGAATACTGTCTGTTAGCATACAGAAACATGCAACCGATAACCTTTTAAATACGTAGCATGTGTTTGTGTATATGCTAATTTATAAGGCAAATGAGCAGTTATAGTATTTTGATGTAGCAAAAACATTTCTGGCCTATCTGTATATGGCAGAAATCATAAGAGTACTATGCTAATCCATACTTAACTATACATATTCAGAGTTTGACAGTGCCTAAGCAAACTTTTATATTAGCGTTTCGTTTCATATTTTAGCTCGCGCTCACATTCAAGGCTTTCCGTTGACCTCCTCGCCGCTTTGTGTCTGCTTCTAATATTCCTCCTCTTCAAGCTTTGTCTCTTTGACATGTAATAAATTAGCGCGCGGCTTAGCTGTGTGCTTTTGGGTGACTCGTGCGCGCTACGCCCGGGCGAGTATTGGCTTCCTGACCCTGGATTATCTTCTGGTTATTATTGGCACGACTCTCACTCTGTCTCTCATTCCATAATCACACCTCAAGACTCCTCCACCTGAACGCTAGCAAGAAACCTTATTAACATCTTCTCACAGTCAATTAACCTGTCACATGTGACTTAGCCGCCTTTACCCACAATGCAGTGCTGCGGTCTAATAATAAACCGCTAAGTCCTGAGCAGAAGTTGCTGTTAAAACTGTTAAGACACTTGGGTGAATATTGTGAAACGTTTTTTGACACTCCTCATCCATTTACCCCTTCCCTCCAATTTCTTGTGCTAGTTTCTTTGCTATATCTCCTCCACATTGTTTTTAGAGATGCTAGCTGCATGATTGGCAGATTGAAGGAGGTGAATGTGGCTGGATGAGCTCTACAAACCTCCAATAGTGATGGGACATCTCTCTTCACTCAGGACCTGTGATATTGTCGTAAAAAACAAAGTGCTAATGCTAACAGACCTTCTGTGATTGATCTGACTCATTCTGTGAATAAGTGGCAGAAAAAAATCTTTAACATTTTAAAAAAATAAAATTATAACACATACATTTATATAAAATACAAATGTTTTAATTTAACCTATTTTTAACCAAAATACAATTAAAACAATTGTGATGATTTTTTTTACTGGACATTGTTATTTTTATTAGCAAATAACAGTGAATGCTACGTTTGTGGAACGTTTTATTTACGTTACTCATCTGGGGAAGAAAAAAAAGATTAAACCAGTCTAAGGTGGTTTGCTGGCCTATGCTGTTTTAAACTGGTCTGGTTAGTATGTATGCTGGTTTTTATCTGGCTTATTGGTGCGTTGTGGTCATTTTGACAACCTAACTGCAACCAAAATGTAATGTTATGTTGCAGTAAAGTTTTGTAAAAACATTAAATATAAATTTATATATTTAATTTAAATCAATTGAAATAAATTGAAAAATGTATGTAAAAATATAAAGTAACTTTTAAATGTTTTTAAATAAATATTTCAATATTATGGCCAAAATAAAATGTTTTGGAAACAAAAAACTTTGTTTTTACCCCCTTAGTCTGGTAGTTTGCTGGCCTTGGCTGGTTTAAGCTGGTCTAAGCTGGTCAAGCTGGTATTCATGTTGGTTTTTAGCTGCCTCAAGGTGCATCGTGATCATTTTGACAACCTGCAACCAAAAATGTTTTAGATAATTTCTAGAAAACACACCAAATTTTGAATACATTCAAATTTTATAAAAAAAAAATACAAATAAATATTTTTAAGCAAATGTTTCAATATAACCAAAATAAAATGAAATGAATATTCAGAAATGTTGTGATTTATTTACTTATTTAGTTTTATTACCAAATAACATCCATGCAACATTTGTGGAGCATTTTATGTTTCCCATCTGGAAAAAAAATCTGTTTAAACCAGTCTAAGGTGGTTTGATGGCCTTTGTTTGTTTAAGCTGGTCTTGCTCTTCTTTGCCTGACTCATTGGCACATTGTTGTCATTTTGCCAACCTAACCTCAACCAAAATGCAATTTTGCAGTACAGCATTGTAGAAACGTCCAAGAACATTTCTCGAAACCAAACCAAATTTCAAATATATTTACATTTTAAAAAATAAAAATAAAATATTATTCAGAAATGTTGTGATTTATTTACTTATTTATTTTTGGTTTTATTACCAAATAACATCCATGCAACATTTGTTGAGCGTTTTATGTTTCCCAACTGGGAAAAAAAATCTGTTTAAACCAATTAAAGTGGTTTAAAATCCTTTTCTGGTTTACGCTGGTCTTTATCTGGCTCATTTGTGATGGCTTTGACAAACTAACCTCAACCAAACTGTGACATGTTCGGCAACTTTTCATGCCTTAACCACACACAAACGATGACGTGAAACCAGTTGTTGAGGTAAGTCAGCGTGATCTTACAGTAGTGTCACTGCTGAGAACAAACGTATGCTTTCTTCTGTTTGGTTTGTCCTTAAGTTGGCTATTCTCTGCATTTCGCTCTGCTGAATGGGCTTTTATCTTCCTCCGATGACCACAGGCCCCCGACGTCTCTCCATTGTGCCTTTCCTTGCTGATTTATTCCTGGAATTGATTGAGGGTGTTCAAAGAAGTAGTGCTCTTGAATGCAAGTCCTTGTGTTTAGACGGTGTGGGCCGCTCAGTCACACTCCACAATCGGAAAACACTCCAGTTAATTTTGTCAATGACAGAGCCGTCCTCCAGGCTTTACGGTAATGATGCAGTGGTAAACACACGTCAATCAATGGCCTCCATTCAGCCGGCCGCTGGTGGACCGCCACTTTTGAGTCATGTGACAATCTGCAGACTCATTCTTCATCTTCTGAGCTGATTTGACTCTTTATTAGCAGCATTTGCAAACACATTTTTGCACATGGCTGTTAAGCTTACAAACAACTTATAAGTGATATTAAAGTAGTCCTTAAGTCTTCTGAAGTCACATGAAAGGAACATATATGTAAATTATTTTCTGATAATATTCCATTTTGGTCTAGTTTTTGTAAGTTTTTAATAAACCAAATAAATGATTGGTGCTTGAATATTGCAGAAATTGGATACTATGTGGGCCTGAGCATCAGTTAAAGTTTTTTAGTTTTTTTCTGATCTACTGACGCTCTACTTGTTGTATCTTCGTAAATTCGCCACTTTGAAAGAGTTCCTTAGAGTTCCTGTGGCTCAGTGGTAGAGCATTGCGTTAGCAGCGCAAAAGGTCGTGGGTTCGATTCCCAGGGAACACACATACTGATAAAAAAAAATGTATAGCCTGAATGCACTGTAAGTCGCTTTGGATAAAAGCGTCTGCTAAATGCATAAATGTAAATGTAAATGAAAGTGTTTTGGGTGTTTTTAGTGTGATGCGCAGTCATTTGCAATAGTTTTAGTGCATTGCATTATGGTAAGAGATTTTTAGCACATTGTTGGTTTTAGCATGTTGGCTTTCAAGTGTTTTTTTAAGCATGTTGCAGTCACTTTTAATGGGTTTGCTTAATGTTTGAACAGACTTTTAGCACATCCCTTATGGAAATTAGCCATGGTTTTACTACAAAAAAAACAAACAAAAAACATGATTACTATACTAGTGAAACCATGGTCACCACAGATTAACAATGGTTTTGCTACATTAACCATAATTTACCCATCGTATTTGTAGTAATACTGTGGTTATACAAATGGTAATCAATACACCAAAAAACATGGTTACTACACTTTTACTATAATTAAACCATGGTTAATTTTTAAGGGATTTTTAGCATGTTGCTAGGTTTGTTCTGAATGTTTTTAGCACATTGCTATACATTAATGATGTTTGGATTTTCTTTTAGTACTTTGCTATGTAGTTGCGAAGGTATTTTTGGTGTTTTTTAAGCATGTTTTAGCATTTTAGCATGTTGAATAGTTGCAAAGGTATTGTTAGTGTTTTTTTAGCTTGTTGATTATCCATTTTTAATGGATTTAGCACATTGCTGTATTTCAGCATTGCTACATAGTTGCAAAGGTATTCTTGAAGGTTTTTTTTAGCATGTTTTAGCATTTTAGCATGTTGAATAGTTGTGAAGATATTTTTAGTGTGTTTTAGCATTTTAACATGTTGAATATAGTTGTGAAGGTATTTTTGGTGTTGTTTTTAAAGCATGTTTTAGCATTTTAACATGTTGAATAGTTGTGAAGGTATTTTCAGAGTTTTTTCAGCATGTTTTAGCATTTTAACATGTTGAATAGTTGTGAAGGTATTTTCAGAGTTGTTTTTTTTTAGCATGTTTTAACATTATAGTATGTTGAATAGTTGTGAAGGTATTTTTGGTGTTTTTTAGCATGTTTTGGCATTTTAACATGTTGAATGGTTACAAAGGTATTTTCTGTGTTTTTTAGCTTGTTTTAACATGTTGAATAGTTGTGAAGGTATTTTCGGAGTTGTTTTTTTAGCATGTTTTAGCATTTTAACATGTTGAATAGTTGTGAAGGTATTTTCAGGTTTTTTTAGCATGTTTTAGCATTTTAACATGTTGAATAGTTACAAAGGTATTTTCTGTGTTTTTTTAGCTTGTTTTAACATGTTGAATATAGTTGTGAAGGTATTTTCGGAGTTGGTTTTTTAGCATGTTTTAGCATTTTAACATGTTGAATAGTTGTGAAGGTATTTTCAGTTGTTTTTTAGCATGTTTTAGCATTTTAACATGTTGAATAGTTGTGAAGGTATTTTCAGAGTTGTTTTTTAGCATGTTTTAACATTATAGTATGTTGAATAGTTGTGAAGGTATTTTCAGAGTTGTTTTTTAGCATGTTTTAACATTATAGTATGTTGAATAGTTGTGAAGGTATTTTTGGTGTTTTTTAGCATGTTTTAACATTATAGTATGTTGAATAGTTGTGAAGGTATTTTTGGTGTTTTTTAGCATGTTTTAACATTATAGTATGTTGAATAGTTGTGAAGGTATTTTTGGTGTTTTTTAGCATGTTTTGACATTTTAACATGTTGAATAGTTACAAAGGTATTTTCTGTGTTTTTTAGCTTGTTTTAACATGTTGAATAGTTGTGAAGATATTTTCGGGGTTGTTTTTTTAGCATATTTTAGCATGTTGAATAGTTGTGAAGGTATTTTTGGCATTTTTTAGCATGTTTTAGCATTTTAACATGTTGAATAGTTGCGACGGGTATTTTCATTTGAGTGTTTTTTAGCATGTTTTAGCATGTTAAATAGTTGCAAAGGTATTTTTTGTGTTTTTTAGCATGTTGAACATTTGTGAAGGTATTTTCGGAGTTGTTTTTTTAGCATGTTTTAGCATTACAGTATGTTGAACATTTGTGAAGGTATTTTTGGTGTTTTTTAGCATGTTGAACATTTGTGAAGGTATTTTCGGAGTTGTTTTTTTAGCTTGTTTTAGCATTACAGTATGTTAAATAGTTGTGAAGGTATTTTTGGTGTTTTTTAGCATGTTTTGGCATTGTAACATGTTGAATAGTTGTAAAGGTATTTTCTGTGTTTTTTTAGCTTGTTTTAGCATGTTGAGTAGTTGCGAAGGGTATTTTGGTGTTTTTAGCATGTTTTAGCATTTTAGCATGTTAAATAGTTGCAAAGGTATTTTTTGTGTTTTTTAGCATGTTAAATAGTTGCGACGGGTATTTTCATTTTGGTGTTTTTTAGCTTGTTTTAGCATTTTAGCAAGTTAAATAGTTGCGAAGGTATATTCTGTGTTTTTTTAGCATGTTGAATAGTTGCGAATGGTATTTTCATTTTGGTGTTTTTTTTAGCAAGTTTTAGCATTTTAGCATGTTAAATAGTTGCAAAGGTATTTTTTGTGTTTTTTAGCATGTTAAATAGTTGCGACGGGTATTTTTGATGGGGTATTTTTTAACATGTTGAATGGGACATTTTTAATGGTCTTTAATCGACTTTGTTTTTAGCACATTACTATGTCTTCAAATGGGTTTTTAGCATCTGCATGCTTGGGAATGGGAAATAGATTTTTTTTTAAACATGTTGCCAAGTTGATTGTAATTGTTTTAGCGTATTGCTATGTTTGTACTTTTTTTTAGTACATAGCTGCATGGTTGTGAATGTGTTTTTTGCACATTACTATGTGGTTGCTAGCATGTTTAGAATGGTATTTATCACGTTGTTGTACTATTGAGGTGTTTAAATAGTTTTGTAGCTCATTTTGGCTTGTTTGCTGTGTTTTTAGCATATTATTAAGCATTGTGGCTGACTGTAAAGATTGCAGTTTTGGTGAAAATTTGAAGAGGCATAAGAAAGGAGAACCAGTGCATCTCGCAGTAAACACTAAAATCCAATTTAACATTTTTTTTTATTGCAAGCTTAAATATTTATTCAAATGCATGCACTTTATTACATGTATAACCAATTGTAAAAGTGTATTAAAAAAAAAATAATAATAAAAAAAAAAAAAAAAAAAAATATATATATATATATATATATATATATATATATATATATATATATATATATATATATATATATATATAAAAAAACATATTGGCATAATGGTGTGCATTCATGAAAAAAAAAACATTTTAATAAAAATCTAAATGTGTCTGTCAGTGATTCTTGGTTCAAAGTTGGCAAGGTCTGCTCTCATTTAACATTCATAATTTATTGCTTTTTCACATTTAACATGATCCATCAAGCGTAACATCCATTCATTGAATAAATTAGACCGAAAACTTATGAACTGGAGAGAAAAATATAAATAGAATATGATTGGCTCTTGAATGCTAATGAGAGAAGGACAGGACCGTACTAACACGTTTCTCTCCTTCATTTTATAGTTTAATTTTTAAGATTCAAGTTTTTCAGAAACGTATCTTAAAAATCGTTGTTTTGAGCCAAATCTGCGGTGGTTTCATGCAGTGACTCTGGCCTGTGATGTAAGATGACATGCCGCTGGCTTTGAGGTTGCAGACGGTTTAAGCTGAACCTCTAGAGAGGCGTTTTGCAGAACTCGAGGCTGTTTTTCTGTGTTGCGAACCTGATGATGAAGAGGCGCTTCTGTCAGGTCGCGCTCACTGGATTCGTGTCGAAACTCTTCGAATTCACGGGCGGCTGATCAAAGCGGCTCCGGCGTGCCGATGAGACTCTTCGCTGACTTTCATCTCCACGCCGGGGTCTTTTTTTGTTTTGGCTTGTCATTTCACAATGTTGCTTTCAAAGAAAAATCATCATTATTTATCACAGGAACCTTTCTGATTTGTTTTGACTAGAGAATAATGACAGCGCGTGGCAATAATTCATTCCGTTTTTATTTTCACAGCTCCAATCTGACTCGCATGTCTGTGACCCGTTGCGATTCGTTTGGTAATTCAGACAGAGCAACAATTACAGCGGATCTCAGATAAAGTTTGGCCCAACTCTTGAAATATGAAGCGCTTTGGAGTAGTTTTAGTATACACTCACAATTCCAGTACACGTCAATTTTAGAAAGAAAAAGTACATGAAGAGTTTAAGTCGACTACATTAGCCATAATCAAACTGAATGAAACTTTAGATGAAACATCAAACTTTTCCTGTTTTGCTGTTAAACTTAACAAATGTGAATTGTTTGTGGTTTTATTTTATTTCACTTCTTATATCGTTTTTTATTGTTTTTGTTGTTATACTTAATTTATTAATTTAAATTGTTTTAGACTTTTATTTATTGTTTATTATTATTATTATTATTTTGTAATTTTATTTTTTGTTTAATTTGTTCTTGGATATTTTTGTATGGTAATTTTTCTGTTTTATATTTAATTTATTTATTTTTAATTATTTTTAAGATTTGTATGTATTTGATATTTAATTTGTATGTTTAATTGAAAAAATATTAAAAGTTCAAATCAAAATTAAAGTTAAACATATTTTATAAAGTATTATATAAATACATTTTTTTATAAATTTTATATTTTATAAATAAATAAATATTTATAAATATAAATAATATATTTTTAATATATAAATATAAAAAATATACATTTGAATACATTAGTAGTGTTTGGACTGGCTTTCAGTGCATTGCTGCATGGTGGTAAAGGTGTTTTCTAGTGGCTTTTAGCATGTTTTTATGTGCTAGAGTGTTCTGATTGCTTTTATTGCATTGCTCTACATTAGCGAGGGTCTTCTGAGCAGTTGCTTCCTGGTTTTAAGATGAAAAGCCGCTGAGATGCGGTGTGTTTGAGCTAATCTACAGCTGCAAATCCCCGGCCAATACATGCATTACAGAAATCACATCCTACAGACTCTACATGAGGGCTGTTACAGGCTTAACGTGTGCAGCCAAATATTTAGTGGATTATCCTCATTACAGCTTGATCAGTCTTCCGTAGCAATTAGCGCTTCACTGTTTCACATATCGCTAGCGTCAAGCTCACAGGCCTTCAGACTCTCCAGAACACGCTGTTACACTGCGTTTATTTATCTGTGTTGTGCATTGTGCGACTTAAAAGAAAGAACATTATTGGAATGGGTGATTAGAAAATATTAATCTTTTTCAGCCTTAAGACAATATTTGATATGCATCTCAATTTTAATAACTTTTTTTGTTGTTACATTCAAAGAACCATCATTTCAACCAAACCAAGAAGATTCACAAGGTTTAGAGCAAGTAATAAACTGCAGTCAAAATCTAAGTAAAAATATTATTTTTTAAAGTAAATTTATTAAAATATTAGTTTTTTGCTAAAATGTTTTTGTAAACTTTGTTTAAAAAATATTATTTATATATTTTTATTTATAAAAATGTTATTGTTAATGTGATTTGTTTTTATTTATATACATATTTATTTGTAAATTTTTTATGTTTTAAACTTATTTTTTATAATATTTGTTTATAAACTATCGGTTTATTTAAAAATACTATTTATATATTATTATTTATAAAAATACTTTTGACCTTTTATATTTATAAAAAAATATTATTTGTGATTTATTTAATCTGTACTTTTTATTATTTATTTTTAAATTATAGAAATATTTTAACTTTAGATTTATTAAAGAACTATTTATATATTTTATTTATAAAACTTTATAAAAAAATATTATTTATTTTAACATCATAAAAATATTATTTGTATAATTTATTTATAAAATTCATGTTTAAACTCCAGTAATTAATATAGATGATGATAAATTAAAATAAATATTAAAAACCAGAAATGATTCACACAATTGATGAACTGAATCAGTTAAGTTAACCGACTCATTGATTCACTGAACCAGCTAGCTAACTGACTAACAGAATCAATTGACTCACTGATTCATTGGTTCACTGAATTGACTCACTGATTCACTGTATCAATTCAACAACTTGGCTGAATTGGACCATTTGAACTTTTTTGGCCTTTTCTTTTTTTTTTTTTTTGCTGCTGATGCTTATTGAAACATCTCTGTCTTGTATTTGTTTGCAGTCTCCTGCTTCTTCTGTCAGCTTTTTCCAGTGTCATGTCCCAGAAAAGGTGAATTTCCTCAGATATCCGCTCACAGATTGTGGTTCAGTGCTTTTACTCACTGATATCACACCACATGATGAAAACAGGTGCTGCTGCAGAGGAGGAGGGGGATGAAGAAGAGCAGCATTAGTCACTCTATCAGCTGTAGATCTGTGGATTCAGAGCCAAACCCTGACCGAAATACTCCCGAACCACAGTCACTCACCCACTGATGCTGCGACCGCTCACATCAGGAGAAACAGGGTGAAAACCTGATTATTGCTTTATTTAAAAAAAAAATCAAGTATGTGTGTATATGTATTAGGGCTGTCAGTCGATTAATTTTTTTTAATCTAATTAATTACATGATGTGTCAATTGATTCATCTAATTAATCGCTAAATAAATTTGACTGAAAATACCCACAAACAGATTATTTAAAGCTATTTTGTTTTAAATGAGAAAGTATCAAGTAGACATTACAAATTGTAGTTTTAGAAAGAAATATTTAGTTTGATTCAACATAAAATTTCGTTCGAATTCATTCAAAACACGGATTCATCCAGAAACTAAACACCGCTGTGTTGCTCGGAGACATTTCCGTTATGGCTTTAAAAATATGTTCTCTGCAAAATTGAGCAAAAACACATAATATTTTGTGTGTGTGTGTATAGGGCCGGCGACACGGGGGGGCGTGAGAGGGCGTCGCCCACTCACTCAAGATGAGTGTGAAAATAGATTTTATTTATGAAATATAATGGTTTATTTAAAAAACACAGTTTCCAAATGAATAGGCTTTCTAGCATTAATATGATGCGACTATAGCAAAAATTTAGGACAGTCTGTTTCACAAAGTCTCATTTTAATTGTTACATCTGACACATAAACTTCCCGCGCAAGCGGTTCAACTAAATGCAGACATTATGCAACACTACTGACTAAGCTAAAGGTATGATGAAATAATTTTTTAATGTTTAATAGAGGGCTAGATTATCTTAGTTAGTTGATTATTTTGCTGTATTGTTTGATGCTGTTCAATTTGTTAAACTTAAAATGATGCATCTGTTAAATGGGCCGCAATGAATGTGTTATGTCAGGGAATCGGTCGCAATACGTTTGTGTTTCATTGTAAAACAGACACAATTGAGTATTTCTGGTGGTTGTGGTGGTATTTGACTGTATTTGTGGTAAAACCGCTGATCTAAGACATGTTATTTCCTGGATGTCAGAATTTCGAATTTGATGCGATTTTGTTTTATTATACTCTGACATCTGTATTTTCTATGTAGGCTACCTTTTAGTAGGGTCATTCACTCAGAACGCATTTTTCATTCCACTGTGGTACTTTTCCATTGTATTTCAAAGTAAATGCGCTATGGATGTCTTTGAATTTGAATGCTGTGCTCTCGTCTTTTATAGCAGCTTCTCTGCGCATAATACATTATTCTAAAACACGGCACTGAAATTTTTTTTTAATAAAAAATAAAACTTCCACTGACCTATCTCGCAACCAAAACACTATCTGTGTGTGAACCCAGTATTCTACTAGTTGTAGTAGTAGCGCGAGCAGGTTTGTTTACGGTCCGACAAATACGTGAATGGGCCACATATGTTTTTATTTTTTTGTTTTACTTTGCGCTACGTCATCGCCCCCTTTCGTTACCTCAGCCGCCCCCTCATCAGTGCTGCGCTGGCGCCGGCTCGGAGTATATAGCCTAACAACTTGCAACTTTTAAGAGCATCTTTTTTTTGCATTATAGTAATGACTCATTATCATGAAAATAATGTCAAATTCTAATGTCAGAAATCTGTTAAGCTAAATGTTCAGATAAAACTAGCGTTCACCTGAAGGCCAGGAAGAACAGGAAGTCAGTAAAGTATTAGCTCTGACCAACTCCAGTCATTCTTATGAACTCAGCGGTCTGCAACAGTGAGCTTAAACTATCCCAAAAATCCTTTCAAAACCGACTGTCAGTTTATTGTTTGCCTGCAGAAGTGTCTCCAGAAGTCGGCCGAAGCAATAAGAAATCTTATCTCGTCAAAGGCGGCTCTGTTGCGCTTCAGTAATGGCTCCTGTGGTTTTTTGTTCTCGTGGTTGTTCCTCCTCAGTTGTTACACCGCTGGAGGAAAGGCTGAGGCCGGCAAACATTTCCTCGGCTCATCGCCACAAACAGGCTTCTGGAAACATCTAACACCCAGTATCTGACTAAGCGCTTCTCCCATCTCCGTCTGTTGGCGGCTTTATTCACTTGCAAGCTCACATCCATCAGAGGACGGGAAGATTAAAGCCCTCGCTCATATTTCCAGCCCTGATCCAATTTCATGCCAAAAATAGAATTCCAAGTTCATTACCGATGTTTTCCATCAAGAAGTTTTTTGCTAACTGACAGTCTGAAAATCACTGTCAGCGTGAAACGCCGTCCTTAACCCGGATTATTTCCATATGAATCAGGATATTTAATTTGACAAAAAAAGTTGGACTTTTGTTCTGTCGGTAATTGATTGGGTGGTGAAAAGTGAGCGTTTCGTACCAGGATGGACGTGATAAAAGGGACTGGTGACGTCAACTGAAAAGTGCTAAATGTTTTGGAGCAAATTATTACATTTTGATTACATTTTGTGTTAAACAAAATAAAAAGGTCAGAAAAAAGTAAAAAAGTTAGTCTGTCTGTCTGAAAACATTTGCCTGACGTCTGTCCATTTGCCTCTCTGTCCATCTAAAAAAAGTTTATCTGTCTGAATAAGTGTCTGTCTGTCTCTACGTCTGTATAAAAATAAGTATCTGTCTGTCTATATGAAAAAAACGTCTGTCTGAAAAAGTGTCTTAGTCTTTCCTACCGTTTAAAAAAAGTATCTGTCTCTCCATCTGTCTGAAAAACTATCTGTCTGTCCATCTGTCTCTCTAAAAGTGTTTCTCTGTCTAAAAAAGTATCTTTCTCTCCGTCTGTCTAAAAATAAGTCTGTCTGTCTCACCATCTGAAAAAAGTACCTGTCTGTCTGTCTCTTCATATGTCTAAAAAAAAAGATATGTCTCTCTGTCTGTCTCTCCATCTTTCTAAAAAGTATCTGTCTGTCTGTCTGTCTGAAAAGGTGTGTCCGTCTGTCTGTCTGTCAGTCTGTAGAAAGTTTGTGTTCAACTGTATGAAAAACATGTCTGTTTGTCTGAAAAAGTATCTGTGTCTGAAAGGTGTCTGTCTGTCTAAAGTATTTCTTTGTCTGTTTCTCTGTCTGACCATCTGAATAAGTATCTTGTCTCCTTGTCTGTCAGTCTATCCATTTGTCTAAAAAAATGGGGGGAAATTAATCTGTCCATCTGCAGAAAGTATGTTTATCTGTCCATCTGGAAATCTGTCTGTCCGACCATCTAATAATACCTGTCTATCTGAAAAAGTATCTGTTATGACAGTTGCAGTGCATCATGGAACTGGCCAGTCACTTGAGTGACTCTGATTGGTGGATCTGTCTTCAGGATTGTGGGTAATGCTGTTCTTCACTTGGAAACTGAATATTTGCTAATTAATGAAAATGTTTATTTTTTTTTTATTAAATATTTATTTTTTACAGAAACATGCATCACTGAACAACCTCATTATCATACAAATGTGAAGCAAATATTTTGTTTCTCTAGTATTTGATTGAAATAAATGAGCTCGTTCTCTAGAGAGTGTCATTTGGCTTATTACAGAGGTTTGTTCTTGTGCGTGTGAAGCGGTAGTCCTCACGTCTGTGATTATCTCTTCAGTGTGAAGAGGGAAGTGCAGGAACAGCACCATCTGTTTGGGTGTTCGGTGCTCAGGTACGCCACACCACCTGTCTGCGTCTCTCTCATCGCTGTCATCTCACAGCAGCCGCCGTCCACATCTCAAGCATCAGGGTGTTTTTAACAAAACATCGCTGAGCTGTGCGCTGACACATGTTAAAGAGACAATCAGACAGACGCCACAGGAACACGTGCTGTTAGTGCACACTACACTGACACCTAGGAAGAGTTTGATTAGCCTGTCTGTCTGAAAAGAGGATCCGTCTGTCTGAAAACAGTGTTTTCTGTAGAAAACCATGTGCTTTTCTGTCTGAAAAAAAGTATCTACCTGTCTGTCTAAACATCTTTCCCTCTATTTGCCTGTCCATCTATCTATCTATCTGTCCGTCCTTCTCTCTATCTGTTCGTCTGTCTGTCTGTCCTTCTCTCTATCTGTTCGTCTTTCTGTCTGTTTGTCTGTCTATCTATCTGTCCGTCCTTCTCTCTATCTGTCCATCCTTCCGTCTGTCCATCTGTCTGTCCGTTTGTCTGTCTATCTATCTGTCCGTCCTTCTCTCTATCTGTCTATCTGTCTGTCCTTCTCTCTATCTGTCCGTCTATCTATCTGTCTGTCCTTCTCTCTATCTGTCCGTCTATCTATCTGTCTGTCCTTCTCTCTATCTGTCCATCTGTCTATCTGTCTGTCCTTCTCTCTATCTGTTTGTCTGTCTGTCTGTCTGTCCGTCCATCCTTCTCTCTGTCTGTCCGTCTGTCTATATTTATCTGTTCGTTTGTCCTTCTGTCTATACATCCATCCATCCATCCATCTGTCTGTCTGTTAGAAAATTAGTTTCTGATGCTTGATTATTAATTACTCATGCATAAAGGAATGAAATGGCTCCTTGATATCAACATGCATGTATAGTTTAGTCATAGAATAGGATCCAATTTAAATGTCTTAAGTAAAACAAAAAACAACAAAGAAAACAGCAGAGGAATTCATTCCTACAGCATGTTTTGGCCCCACTTTTTTAATAATATTTTTGCCCCGAGCCCTTGTTAATTTCCAGGCCTGCCTCTTTCCAATTAATTACTTCAAAGGCTCAATCGTGAGTGTGCTTTGATAGTCTGCAGTGTGGCGAGGGCATTCCACAACCGCTGTGCCATATTTCATCATAAAGGGTCACTTTATCAAACATCTCCGGCCGTTTTGGAGGCCTACCAAATGTGCAATTAACAGCGGATGTGGGGAGGAGGGCGGCTGCATCGCTGATAACGTCTGCGGCGGCCAGATGTACCGCGATGACTTTGCTAGCTGATTGCAGCATGGGGTGATTTTAATGACTCGGGTGTGGAAGGAGGAGAGTCGAGAGCCGGCACTCCTGCCTTCTGCTGTCTCCCACTATTGATTTTGTCTGGAAGACTTTAGACGGGAAGCGTTTGCGTCTAGGGATGAGGACGGAACCAGTGATGGCTTTGTTTGTCGTGACGTTTGCTAATGTGGGGTAGCGTGTTTAAAATGCAGAGCGTGATTGAGATGGAACTGAATGATGGGTTATTGATTTGAGTGCACTTAAGGATATGAATGCAATGTTTGAATCATTCTTTATGCAAGAACATAGACATGACCGCATTTCACCTGTTCATTCCCATTGAACGTACTTGATGTGTTACTAAGGCATCACCAAATCTTCAATACTCTATTTCTTCTTCTTAAAATAACTTCAAAATCAAATATTGGAATTAATTAGAAAATATTTATTTAATTATCTGATTTATACTTGCTGTGTGCTTGTTACTCTAGTTGTTTATTTATATTTATTAATATTAAAATTATTAAAACAAATTATTTATAAATTATTTAATTATATAAATTATTAGTAAATAAATGGTTATTGTTGTTAATAATAATAGTATTAATTAAACAATTTAATTTAGTAGTTGTTATTAATTTATTTAGCTTACTACAAAAGCAAGTAATTTTATTTATATAATTTATTAGCATTATTATTATTATGTTGTTGTTGTCATTAATAATCATAATGATAATAATAATTATAATAATAAATTATTTCTTATTTTAATTTTAATTTTTAGAATTAATCAAATAATGATTTATTAATTTCTATCATTTAGTAAAGTGCTGTTGATGTTAACATAATACAAATAACAATTATTTATTGTCAGTTTTAATTTATTAAATTATTGTTATTGCAACAACAACAACAAAAATCAATAATTTGTGTACTTTATTAACTTTTATTTATAATTATGCTTATTTTTTTTTAATAATAAAAAACATTTATAATTAATTATATCTATTATTAAATAATTATATTTCTATATGTAAATTAAAATTTATATTTAAATATGTAATTGTCACAATCTTTGAAAAATGTTTGATCATTTTTATTTAAATACATTTGTATTGTATTATTGTGGTGCTGTTGATTCACATTGATCAGTTTGTTTCCTGCTCAAATAAAGTAGAAAATGCCGCATCATCATCAGCTCAGCAAAATGACACGGATATCCACCGCTGCTAGCCATTATCGCTAGCTAGCGTCCGCCATCAGCCCGCCCCAAACCACAGAACGAGCAAACCGTTTCCTAATTAGCCAGGAATGATCTGGCACCTGGAAACTCTTTTCTCTTCAGACTCTCTGTGTTGATGGATGAAAGCGAGGCGATTCAAACCACTAGGCCGCTAGTTTCGTGTCGTAATGACGGAACAGAAGTAGCCTCCTCTCTCTCGACGCCTCGGCTAGATGGAAATGAAAGCGACGGGTGTGAATATCAACACCCACCCGGTGTCTCGATTTCACACTGACACACAGGAGACAGTCTAAATTTATACTCCCCGTCTCCTCGTGGCGCTAGTATTAGCCGCTAATGCTCTGAGGGACTCTCCAGACCGTCACGCCCACCGCCTTCATGTCACGCTGCTTATTGTTTATATTTACACGTTTCTCTTCTCCAGCACCTGGGCTAAAACAGTCCTGTCATCTCGCCTCGCTCGCGCTATTAAATATTACGTGAGAAGTAAAAAAGGTAAAAATACATGTAGTCGGCTGTTTAGTTTGATAAAGCATTCAAAGCGACAGTAACGGTGATTGTTATTTGTTGCACACGCTTTCATTTTTAAGCTAACAAACAGATTTGGTCAGTTGCATTTTGCTTGGTGGGTGATAAAACTCCTGCCACGTGTTATTTTCTTATCTATCCTTTTTATTAATCAAATAATTTAAAATAATTAGGTTTTTTACTGATTGACATAATTAATTCAATTGTATTATTATTATTATTATTAATAGTACATGATAAAATGTACAACCATTTGTACAACCATTGTGAGGAGAACCACCTCTCACTCAACATCGACAAGACCAAGGAGCTGGTGGTGGATTTCAAGAGACAGAGCAGAGAACACACACCCATCACCATCGACAAGACACCTGTGGAGCGGGTAAACAGCTTTAAGTTCCTCTGTGTTCACATCACCGAGGATCTCACATGGTCCACTCACACAGATGCAGTGCTGAAGAAGTCACATCAGCGCCTCTTCTTTCTGAGACGGCTGAGGAAGTTTGGAATGAGCCCCAGCATCCTCAGATCATTCTACACCTGCACTGTGGAGAGCATCCTGACCGGCTGCACCACTGCCTGGTTTGGAAACAGCACCGCTGGCAACCGCAAAGCTCTGCAAAGGGTTGTGCGAACTGCCCGCCACATTGTTGGAGGTGAGCTTCCCTCCCTCCAGGACATCTACACCAGGCGGTGTATAAGGAAATCCCGGAGGATCATCAATGACTCCAGCCACCCGTCCCACAGACTGTTCTCTCTGCTGCCCTCAGGAAGACGTCTCCGCAGCATCCGATCCCGCACTATCCGACTGAGGGATAGCTTTTTCCCTCAGGCTATCAGGCTAATGAACAGTCAGAACTAATACACCCTACAGCACACTCCCACTTTACGATATGCCACGTACTGCACTTTAACTCCACAGTTCAATCTGGACTACACGTACACACTGCACAAATACAACAATCTATCTGCTACCACTGGATACCATCCAATGCACATCCATGACATTTGCGTATCCAGCTTATGTATAATCTACTGCACCTTTGCACATTACTGTGTATGTATATGTGTACATAATGTAGAATGTGTACATACGGTGTATAATGTGTATTGATAACTGTAAGTATGTCTAACAGTACACTGTGTGTACTGAGCATATGTATGTGTATATTGCACATTGTCTGTATAAGTCTGTAAGTATGTAATGGTACTGTCTATATGTTAATTGTTTCTGCACTGTCTGGAGCACGCTCTCAAGAATTTCACTCATCAAGGCACATGTGCTGTGATGATGTGACAATAAAAGTGATTTGATTTGATTTGATTTATTGATTGATTTATATAATTTCTATTATTTAATTGGAAAACAATCAACATTATTAGTAAAACTCATAATAGTAAAATTGTTTTATGATTATTATTAGTAATGTTATTGTTTATTTTAAATAACGTATTAATATAATTAATAAACAACGTTACTAATAAATTGTAAGTTATTAAATAATATATAAATTGTTTATTTTTATTAAAATAATTTAATACAATTTATATAATTTAATTTATAAAATAAATTAGTAGTGGTGGTAGTATTAATAATAAAAGTTGAGTAGTTTAAAATAATTATATAATGCAATTGATAAAAGAAACATTATTTTAAATAAGAGTAATAAATAAATTATTGTTATAATTGTAATTTTGTTGTTGTTATTATTATAAATAATATAAAATATTGAAATATTTATATTTTAGTCATAATTAAATGTATGTTGTTATTTTGAATATGATTAATAAAATACAAATTAATTATTATTATGGGGTGTTCACACCAAAAGCGAAGCAAATATTTGCACCACATTACTCACTCTAGATTTGTCATTCGTGCGAATAAAAACAAGAACAATAAAAATAATTTTCTGCAACCGGACGCGTCAAACTGGGCATGTCAGTAAGCTCTTCACCAATTGGCATCATGCAAATTTTTCGCTCCTTGAAATTTTTCAACTTGTGCAGAAGATGAGATTGAGGCAAATATCGCGCATTTGCATTAAACATGTCGCCCGATCCAAGTCATTTGCGTTGCCTGGTGCAAATTTGCATGTATTTGTGTCTTTGCATTGACTTTGTGTGTAATCTACTCCCACAGATAATTTAATTAATTAATTAATAATTAATTATAAAAAAAATATTGTTATTATTATTATATTTGGATGGTAACGTGCATGTTTTGTGTATTCTTGTGTTCTGAGTCTGTCCAGTAATTTAAAATATATCATGTGAGAAGGAAAAATCCTTTATAAAAGCATGTAATTTGTGTTTTAGCTCGATAAAGCACTGAAAATGACATTAGCAGCGCCGTTAGCAGTTGTTACTGCTTGATTTGCTCATGTTTACACAACGCTAATAAACACAATTTTAACTTCACTGAATTTCCAAGGTTGTCCATGACTTTTGAAACCGTAGAAATCACCAAAGCTCATAGCGCTTTGTGTAGTAGTGTCGTGTCGTAGTGTTGTAGCGCATGCGCTAATCACATAACAATGGCTTCTGATAGGAAGCGTTCATTTTATTTAGCTTTAGTTTCATTTGACTAACATTAGCCGCTTAGTTTATTGTCACAGAGGCCGAACAAAGCGGTATAAAATACAACGGTATAAAATTTCAAAATAAAACAATATTTTAGCCGGTTTTGGTGCTAGCGCTAGTTTGAAAACTTGAAACGGAGACCACACAATGACATAACTTTAAAGTACAAACCCTGAATGCTAATGCTAGTCAGAACATGAATGTTTCATTCCTAATGGAGTTTCTCTGTGGATTTCCTCACCTGCGGGATCCATAGAGGAATGCTTTGATGCCGAGGGCCGCGAGTCACAAGCACCGGTTCTCATTATATTCCCTCTCTTGTGTCGTGTAGCCTATAGCTGTGTGTTTGAAATGTATATATGCTTTCACAGGAGCTCTGAGATGGAAATACGTTCCTCTGAAAGCGTGAAAGAAGAGAGTTCTTCTGATTGAAAGCTCAGCTTTTCTCACAGGAACAACGATTGCACAAAAAGAGACGCAGTCAGCTTTAAAACACAAGAAAGTGGAAAAAACTAAACTACAATAACACTCTTTTTACATTTTGCTTTATTATACTGAAACATTATTTTTAGTTTGAGTAATTTCAATACTTCGACTTAAACTGTACGAAAAATTGGAAATGTTGCAAGAATACAGGTACATTAATAGTTAAAAATAAGGCAACTAAAACAATACAATAATTTATAGTTTTCTTTTAAAAATCTTGTTTTGCTTTATTAAAACATTCATATTTTTATATAATCTGTTATTTTTGTATTTAATATACAGTAGTATTCATTTTTTTAAATTAGCTTTATATATTCAGTTTTCATTTTAATATTAGTTATTTTGTTTTTGACCATTTTATTATTAGTTTTAGTCATTTTAATACTGGCAACTGAAAATGTTGCAAAATACCTTAAAATACTACAGTTAAATACTGTTTTGCTTTATTTTTAAATGTGATTATTCTAAAAATAAATATAATCAGTGTTATTAGTATATTTTGAATTTATTTATTTTTTTGTATTTTCAGTTTTCATTTTAGTTGCCATAATTTTGTTTAAAGTTTATTGTATTATTATTTTTTTTTTTTTAGTTTTAATAATTTTAATATGTCAGCTTAAACCATATGTAACTAATTGCTATAAAGTTATATATATATATATATATATATATATATATATATATATATATATATATGTATATATATATATATATATATATATGTATATATGTATATGTGCATGTATATGTATATATATATGTGTATATATATATATGTTTATTTCAGTTAACGTAAAAGATGTAATAGTTTTTGGATTCGTGAATGTTACTGATTATGACTAAAATCTAAAAAAAATAAACATTTTGTCAATTAGAATTTTAATTATACCTTGTTTTGCTTTGACAGTAAAATGGTATTTTAGATATGATCGGTATTATTTTAATAGTTCATGTAGTACTTATTAACAATTTAGATTTTTTTTATTATTTCATTGATTTTAGGTTTAGTGTTTTTGTTTAATGTTCTTGTCCATTTAATTTGTTTTTTTTTACGGCTTTTTACTTGACAATTCAAGTAACATATGGAAAATATATTTTTTTATATTTAGTATATAAAAATTATATATACAAATTGTGAATATTTAAACATACAATTTATTGTTACTTTTTCCAAATGTTCAAATTGTTAATATATTAAGATAATAAGGTAATGCTTTCCATTAGATGTTGATTTGCGATTAATAAAGCGAGATGAATTGAAGAGTGATTTTTCATGCCTATGCTGAACACATGATTATTTGTAAGGACGTTTAGTGTAATCACTCACACGTCTCAGTCTGTCAGTCTGAGCAGAAGCTGCTCTCTTGACCCAGACTGGATCGAGCCGGTCTGACTCACCGAGCGCTGCGTCTGTCAGACGTGGTTCAGTCTGGATCGAGCCGGTCTGACTCAACGTGCGCTGCGTCTGTCAGACGTGGGAGAGATGCTGAGTTTGGCTCTTCATCAGCTCCATCACACTCCTCTGTCTCTCCACGTTACTAACGCTCCCTGTGTTTCCAGAAGAGAGGTCGCACCGGGTCAAAACTGTATCGTTCAGAGCCAAAACACAGACAGGCGTCATCGGCGTTTACGTCTCGTTGTGTTATTACACTCAGAAATACCAGTAGATGAACATTATAAAGATGCATTTTAGTTCCCCTAGCCACAACAAATCCTTACCATGTATTCAGAACAGCAATGACAAATTTATGGATAAAACAATCTTAATTTGTGTTGTCATTTCCTCTCCAATCAAAGCTATTAAATATTATATATTGTATTAAGCTGTTGAGTATTGAATATTATTATAAAGCTGTTCAGTACAGCGGTGGATCGTGACTTAAATATGGAGAGCAGGTTTGTTCAGTGTTGTTCATATTATTATGAATGTTTAATTATTTATTTTTATATATATATATATTTGAGGCATTTATATAGCGCTTTATTGTGTATGGTTGTACACCCAAAGCGCTTTACATGTGGGGGGTCTCTCCTCAACCACCACCAGTGTGCAGCATCCACTTTATGTACATTAAGATAGATTGGTTGATAGATTATGCACATTATTTAACGATAATTAATTTTTATGTACATTATATAAAAGTAAAATATTTTTCAATTATTTTAATTGTGAATTATTTTAATTTATTTTATCAATTATAAATTATGTAATGAGAATTATAATTGTAAAAATATTACTAATAATAGTTTATTTAACATTCATTTGATTATGTACATTGAATAAAAATATATTATTTTAAATATTACATTCATTATGCACATTATATATCATTTATCCATTATCCATTATAGTCTCACTACCATAGCTTTAGAAACAGAAAATGGACAAAAATTCTCTACAAAAAATTGAGACTGTGCTGTCACTTTTTCCTTAATACTTACATTAAATGAATATTTTATTGTTTTATTTTAGTTTAATTTTATTTGGGGTTTACTTTATTAAAATTTTGTATTTTTATTTTATTTACTTTTCATTTTGGTTTTACTTTGTTTTTGAATTTGTTTTTGTTTAGTTTATTTGTATTTTGGTTTTACTTTTTGTTTATTTTTGTTTTATTTTGGAATTATTTTATATATTTTTTATTTAATTATTTTTATTTTATTTTTTATTTATATTTTGTTTTGTTTTTTATTTTATTTTAGTTTTATTTATCTTATCTTATTTTTTGTTTTAATTCATTTAGTTTGATTTTAGTTTAGTTTTATTTTGGGTTTATTTTATTTTATTTTATCTAGCACACTGAGCCACACACAGAACAGAACAGAAATTGTGCACTGTTGTACTGTAAAAATGTTATCTCTAAAATGTGTGTATATATATATATAGTGTTGTGATGTAACCTAATTGTAACCAGAATGCAACGTGTTTGTTCTGTAAATTTTTTACAAAAAAATTATTATTGAGCCCTCAATAACCTGGCTCCTCATTACTTAACTGATCTGCTGCTTCTGTATACCCCGTCTAGAACCTTGAGATCGTGTGACTTTGGTCTACTCATAGTCCCTAGAGTTAAAAATCGTGGTGATCGCGCCTTTGCTACTGCGGGACCGAAGATTTGGAATAGCCTTCCTCCCTTTATCAGACGTGCCCCATCTATTAGTATTTTTAAATCTTATCTAAAGACATATTTTTTTACCCTGGCTTATAACACTCCTTAGTATGTTTCCTGTTTTTTTTGTTTTTTTTACTGTACTTTGCTGATCTTATTTATCTGTTGATTTCCTTGTTACTTTTTTATTTTATTTGTTTTACTCTTTGTAAAGCACTTTGGTCAACCTTGGTTGTGTTTAAATGTGCTCTATAAATAAACATTATTATTATTATTATTATTATTAATTTTTACCCAATTATGCCTCTAGAAACACTGAAACCCAAATCAAAGAGTGACATGATCAGATTCCAGAGGCTCATGGGAAATCAGACCGCCGGAGGTCAAAGGTCACGGCTCCTGTCTGCTTTGATTGATCTATGGGTTGATATTGATTTCTCTTCATTATAGTTTGTGTAATGAAAGTGCACAGGATTGATCGGCACATTGAATTTCCATTCGTTTACCTAATGCTAACTGCTATGAGTCGCTCAAACGAGCTCTAGCGTCTGGTTTTTGTATTTCCTCACGCTCAAACCAACAACAAAGCTGAAATATATAAGAATTAACCTAGTGATGTGTATAAAGCGACTGTAGATTCAGATTAACTCTTGTGTATAAATGAGGTCTGATTATCTTTTGTGCTACATTTTCCATCAGAACTTTGTGTTTGATCAGTTCTTGTTGATTGTAGGGTGATGATTTCAGTTACGTTTATATTGAGTTCATGTTTTTCTGTCAGTTAGCTTCATTTTCTTCTGTATTTACTGTGTTTTTCCAGGATTATGGTTTCTGGTCGATCGTCAGTGCTGGGAAAGCTCGCGGCGGTGCTAAAGGTCACATGACCATCCATCTCGCTCAAGTGTGGGTTTCCTCCTGAATAAACGTGAGTCACTTTGTCTTCTCCTTTGCTTTGATCAGCCGTTTACAGTATCTTAATGGAAATATAGGATCCCAAAGCTTGAGAAATATTCAACTTGATCGTTGTTTCTCATGCTGGTACGACAACATCTGTTATGTTTAGTATCAACAGAAGAATGAAAGTCTTCCGTGTGTAGATGTTAAAGTTGAACATTTAGTATGGGGTGATGATAAACTCTTAGTTCTTCAAGTGCTAACAGCAGTTTCTGACATTAATACATAAAGGAGAATATACAGTAATAAAAAAAGAAAATCTAATAATGTATAAATAACTTAATGGTATTACTAAAAATAAATAAATACTGCAATATAATGGGAAACCAAATATCACAAATTCATTTTTAAATAATCGCTCAACCGTGTCCCCAGTGTTTTTTTTAAATATATAAATAAACATGCAGTTCTATGCTTTTAAAAAAATGCATGTATATTTATAGTTAAATTTTTGTATTTATTTTAATTTTCTTCTTAATTTAATTGTTTATATCAAATCAAATCAAATCAAATCAAATCACTTTTATTGTCACATCACCACAGCACAAGTGCCTTGGTGAGTGAAATTCTTGAGAGCGTGCTCCAAACAGTGCAAAAAACAAAAACAGTTTACATATAGACAGTACATATTTACAGACTGTACAGAAGACAATGTGCAAAATACACGTACACATACTCAATATACACAGTGTACTATAAAGACAAGTCTTAGTTACCAATACACTATGTACACATTTTACATTATGTACACATCTAAACATTGTAGTATGTTAAGGTGCAACGGATTATAGATTTACAACAGATTAGTTGTGCAATAGATAGTTTATACAGATTATGCATATGCAATGTCGTGGATGTGCATTGTATGGTATCCAGTGATAGCAGATAGGTTGTATTATTGCAGTGTGTGCGTGTAGTCCAGTGAACGGCGGTAAAGTGCAATGCATGGCATGATGTGTGAGTGGGAGTGTGATGTAGGGTGAATTAGTTCTGACTGTTCATTTGCCTGATAGCCTGAGGGAAAAAGCTGTCCCTCAGTCGGCTAGTGCGGGATCGGATGCTGCGGAGACGTCTCCCTGAGGGCAACAGAGAGAGCAGTTGTGGGATGGATGGCTGGAGTCCTTGATGATCCTCCTGGCTTTCCTTATACACCGCCTGGTGTAGATGTCCTGGAGGGAGGGAAGCTCACCTCCAACAATGTGGCGGGCAGTTCGCACGACCCTTTGCAGAGCTTTGCGGTTGCCAGCGGTGCTGTTTCCAAACCAGGCGGTGATGCAGCCGGTCAGGATGCTCTCCACAGTGCAGGTGTAGAAGGATCTGAGGATGCTGGGGCTCATTCCAAACTTCCTCAGCCGTCTCAGGAAGAAGAGGCGCTGATGTGCCTTCTTCAGCACTGCATCTGTGTGAGTGGACCATGTGAGATCCTCAGTGATGTGAACGCCAAGGAACTTAAAGCTGTTTACCCGCTCCACAGGTGTCTTGTCGATGGTGATGGGTGTGTGTTCTCTGCTCTGTCTCCTGAAATCCACCACCAGCTCCTTGGTCTTGTCGATGTTGAGTGAGAGGTGGTTCTCCTGGCACCATTTAGTCAGGGTACTCACCTCCTCTCTGTAGGCCGTCTCATCGTTGTCGGTGATCAGGCCTATCACCGTTGTGTCATCGGCAAATTTGACGATGACGTTGGAGCTGTGTGTAGCTGTACAGTGTGTGTGTACAGGGAGTACAGGGTGGGCTGAGAACGCAGCCCTGCGGAGCACCAGTGTTGAGGGTCAGCGGAGATGAAGTGTTGTTGCCCATTCTGACCACCTGACTTCTGCCTGTCAGGAAGTCCAGGATCCAGCTGCACAGAGATCTGTTCAGTCCCAGAGTCTGGAGCTTCTCAACCAGTGTGGCAGGCACTATGGTGTTAAATGCTGAACTATAATCCACGAACAGCATCCTCACATAGGTGTTCTTATTTTCCAGGTGGGAGAGAGCAGTGTGCAGAGTGAAGGCAATAGCGTCGTCTGTGGAACGGTTTCTGCGGTATGCAAATTGTAGTGGGTCCAGTGAGGCAGGCAGCACAGAGCAGATGTGGTCTCTGATGAGCTTCTCAAAACACTTGCTGAAGATGGGTGTCAGAGCAACGGGCCTCCAGTCGTTCAAGCATGTGATTTTATTTTTCTTAGGTATGGGCACAATGGTGGATTTTTTGAAGCATGAGGGAACCACAGACAGAGAGAGGGACAGATTGAAGATGTCTGTAAAAACCCCGGCTAGTTGGTAAGCGCATGCTTTGAGCACACGGCCTGGGATGCCATCCGGGCCCACAGCTTTGCGGATGTTCACCCGTTTGAAAGATCGAGTTACATCCGCAAGCCTCTGCAACTGATCCAGAATGCAGTAGCCAGAGTGGTCTTTAATGAGCCAAAAAAAGCTCACGTTACCCCTCTCTTCATCAGGTTACACTGGCTACCAATAGCCGCTCGCATCAAATTCAAGGTACTGATGTTTGCCTACAAGACCACAACTGCCACTGCACCAATATACCTAAACTCGCTGGTTCAAACTTATGTGCCCTCCAGAAGCTTGCGTTCTGCAAGTGAACGACGCCTTGTGGTGCCATCCCAAAGAGGTACCAAATCACTCTCACGGACCTTTTCCTGGACTGTGCCCAGCTGGTGGAATGACCTCCCGATCTCAATTCGAACAGCTGAGTCTTTAGCCATTTTCAAAAAACATCTAAAGACACATCTTTTTCGCCAGCACCTGACTAACTAATACTAACTTACCTATTCTATTTAAAAAAAAAAAAAAAAAAAAAAAAAAAATCCTAGCTACGTGTACTGTGCTAGACTAACTGAGACTTGTCATGACACTTGTATACTGTTGCTCTCTCGATGGTCTGATTGCTTCTATTGTTCTCCTCATTTGTACGTCGCTTTGGATAAAAGCGTCTGCTAAATGATTAAATGTAAATGTAAATGTATATTTTCAGTTTGTTTCCATAATTTTGTTTAACGTTTATTGTATATTTTTTGTTTTTTAGTTTTAGTCATTTTAACACGTCAACTTAAACCATATGTAATTGATATAAAATAATATAATTTTAGATTTTTTTAAAATCTGAATTTAGTTGATGTTTATTTCAGTTAACGTAAAAGATGTAATAGTTTTTGGATTCGTGAATGTTACTGATTATGATTAAAATATATATGAAAAAAATTGAGTCAATTAGAATTTTAATTATACCTTGTTTTGCTTTGACAGTACAATTTTATTTTAGATATGATCGATATTATTTTTAATATAGTTCATGTAGTACTTATTACCAATTTTGATTTTTTTTATATTTTTCATTGATTTTAGGTTTAGTATTTTTGTTTAATGTTTTTGTCCATTTAATTCGTTTTTTTATGGCTTTTTACTTGACAATTCAAGTTTTTAATTGAGTATTTAAATATAAAAATGATACATACAAATTGTGAATATTTAAACATACAATTTATTGTTACTTTTTCCAAATGTTCAAATTGTTAATATATTAAGATAATAAGGTAATGCTTTCCATTAGATGTTGATTTGCGATTAATAAAGCGAGATGAATTGAAGAGTGATTTTTCATGCCTGTGCTGAACACATGATTATTTGTAAGGACGTTTAGTGTAATCACTCACACGTCTCAGTCTGTCAGTCTGAGCAGAAGCTGCTCTCCTGACCCAGACTGGATCGAGCTGGTCTGACTCACCGAGCGCTGCGTCTGTCAGACGTGGTTCAGTCTGGATCGAGCCGGTCTGACTCACCGAGCGCTGCGTCTGTCAGACGTGGGAGAGATGCTGAGTTTGGCTCTTCATCAGCTCCATCACACTCCTCTGTCTCTCCACGTTACTAACGCTCCCCGTGTTTCCAGAAGAGAGGTCGCACCGGGTCGAAACTGTATCGTTCAGAGCCAAAACACAGACAGGCGTCATCGGCGTTTACGTCTCGTTGTGTTATTACACTCAGAAATACCAGTAAATGAACATTATAAAGATGCATTTTAGTTCCCCAAGCCACAACAAATCCTTACCATGTATTCAGAACAGCAATGACAAATTTATGGATAAAACAATCATAATTTGTGTTGTCATTTCCTCTCCAATCAAATCTATTACATATTATATATTATTATAAAGCTGTTCAGTACAGCGGTGGGTCGTGACTTAAATATGTAGAGCAGGTTTGTTCAGTGTTGTTCATATTATTATGAATGTTTAATTATTCATTTTAAATATATATTTTTAAATTATTTTATGAATGAATGAGGCATTTATATAGTGCTTTATTGTGTATGGTTGTACACCCAAAACGCTTTACATGTGGGGGGTCTCTCCTCAACCACCACCAGTGTGCAGCATCCACTTTATGTACATTAAGATAGATTGGTTGATAGATTATGCACATTATGTAACGATAATTAATATTTATGTACATTATATAAAAGTAAAATATTTTTCAATTATTTTAATTGTGAATTATTTTAATTTATTTATTTTGTCAATTATAAATTATGTAATGAGAATTATAATTGTAAAAATATTACTAATAATAGTTTATTTAACATTCATTTGATTATGTACATTGAATACAAATATATTATTTTAAATATTACATTCATTATGCACATTATATATCATTTATCCATTATCCATTATAGTCTCACTACCATAGCTTTAGAAACAGAAAATGGACAAAAATTCTCTACAAAAAAAAAATAATAATAATTGAGACTGTGCTGTCACCTTTTCCTTAATACTTACATTAAATTAATATTTTATTTTGTTTTATTTTAGTTTAATTTTATTTGGTGTTTACTTTATTAAAATTTTGTATTGTTTTATTTTATTTATTTTTTTTTTTCATTTTGGTTTTACTTTGTTTTTGAATTTGTTTTTGTTTAGTTTATTTGTATTTTGGTTTTACTTTGTTTATTTTTGTTTTATTTTGGAATTATTTAATATATTTTTTATTTAATTATAAATTAACCTAATTGCAACCAGAATGCAACGTGTTTGTTCTGTTAATTTTTTTACAAAAAAAATATTATTAAGGCCTCAATAACCTGGCTCCTCATTACTTAACTGATCTGCTGCTTCCGTATACCCCGTCTAGAACCTTGAGATCGTGTGACTTTGGTCTACTCATAGTCCCTAGAGTTAAACTTAAAAATCGTGGTGATCGCGCATTCGCTACTGCGGGACCGGAGCTTTGGAATAGCCTTCCTCCCTTTATCAGACGTGCCCCATCTATTAGTATTTTTAAATCTCATCTAAAGACATATTTTTACCCTGGCTTATAACACTCCTTAGTATGTTTCCTGTTTATTTTTTTACTGTACTTTGCTGATCTTATTTATCTGTTGATTTCCTTGTTACTTTATTTTATTTGTGTTTTACTTTTTGTAAAGCACTTTGGTCAACCTTTGTTGTGTTTAAATGTGCTCTATAAATAAACATTATTATTATTATTATTATTATTAATTTGTACCCAATTATGCCTCTAGAAACACTGAAACCCAAATCAAAGAGTGACATGATCAGATTCCAGAGGCTCATGGGAAATCAGACCGCCGGAGGTCAAAGGTCACGGCTCCTGTCTGCTTTGATTGATCTATGGGTTGATATTGATTTCTCTTCATTATAGTTTGTGTAATGAAAGTGCACAGGATTGATTGGCACATTGAATTTCCATTCGTTTACCTAATGCTAACTGCTATGAGTCGCTCAAACGAGCTCTAGCGTCTGGTTTTTGTGTTTCCTCACTCTCAAACCAACAACAAAACTGAAATATATAAGAATTAACCTAGTGATGTGTATAAAGTGACTGTAGATTCAGATTAACTCTTGTGTATAAATGAGGTCTGATTATCTTTTGTGCTACATTTTCCATCAGAACTTTGTGTTTGATCAGTTGTTGTTTATTGTAGGGTCATGATTTCAGTTACGTTTAAAATTATTATTATTATTATTATTAAGGCTTATTTAAATGTTCTCTTCTCATGTCAGATATGTATGTTTATATGTATGTATGTATGTATGTACCAAGAGCTTCTTAAAAACCACAACAAATTCCTCGTGTGTTTGCACAAACTTGGCGAATAAAGCTGATTCTGATTATATTGAGTTAATTTTCTTCTGTATTTACTGTGTTTTTCCAGGATTATGGTTTCTGGTCGATCGTCAGTGCTGGGAAAGCTTGCGGCGGTGCTAAAGGTCACATGACCATCCTTCTCGCTCAAGTGTGGGTTTCCTCCTGAATAAACGTGAGTCACTTTGTCTTCTCCTTTGCTTTGATCAGCCGTTTACAATATTTTAATGGAAATATAGGATCCCAAAGCTTGAGAAATATTCAACTTGATCGTTGTTTCTCATGCTGGTACGACAACATCTGTTATGTTTAGTATCAACAGAAGAATGAAAGTCTTCCGTGTGTAGATGTTAAAGTTGAACATTTAGTATGGGGTGATGATAAACTTAGTTCTTCAAGTGGTAACAGCAGTTTCTGACATTAATACATAAAGGAGAATATACAGTAATAAAAAAAGAAAATCTAATAATGTATAAATAACTTAATGGTATTACTAAAAATAAATAAATACTGCAATATAATAGGAAACCAAATATCACAAATTCATTTTTAAATAATTGCTCAACCGTGTCCCCAGTGTTTTATATATATATATATATATATAATATATATATATATATATATATATATAAATAAATATATATAAATAAATGTACAGTTCTATGCTTTTAAAAAAATTAATGCATGCATATTTATAGTTAAATTTTTTAATTATTTATTTTATTTTTCTTCTTAATTCTTAATTTAATTGTTTATATTGAAACATACTTTAATTATATAATAATTATATCAGTACAACCTGACGGTTTAATATATTATTAAAATGGAATATATTATTGTCATTGGAATTAAACTTTTTTATAAAGTAATTGTTATCATTTATTTTAATATTTTTGTTAACTTAAATTATATTTTTAATAATTACTTTAATAAATTATAATAATTGTATTAATAATTAAATGTACAGTTCTATGCTTTTTTTTCAGCCGTTCGTTATATGTATTAAGAACAAATAAATGTAATTTTTATTAAAATCGTTATTTATTTATTTTTATTATTATTTATATTTATTATTATTTATTTGATTTGATTATCTTCATGTTAAAATACTTCAATTATATAGTAAATTAATGTAAAATATCATTAATAATTATTGAAATAAATTTTACAAACATTTTATTAATTTTACAACCTGACAGCTACACTGTAGCTAAATTCCTTATTCGTTCATTTTTTTTTTTTTTATTAATTTCATTATTAATTTAATCATTATACTTCATATTAAAAGCATTCATTTTTTTTATTTGTTATTTAAATTTATTTTATTTTATTTAAATGTAGTTACTTAACTGTTACATTTGAAGTTATTGAATGTAATTATTACGCTTATTTAATTATTATTTATACTTAAACCAGTATTTATTTAAAAAAATAATTATTAAAAATGTAAATAAATGATGTAAGATTTTTGGAAACACTAGCTTGACCATAGCTTAGGCTAACTCTGTTAGCGTCTGTGGCGTTCAGTATAATGCTAACAGATCCTTCATGAGTTTCAAACACATTTGTGTTTGGCAGAAATTCCAGTGAGGTTAGGTAGAGTCCGGTTGAAGCCGGGCGAATCTCTGACCTTTCCTCATGTTCCCGGTGATTCTCCCGCGTCTTTATCGAGTCGAATGGTGAACGGTGGAGTTCAGCGTGAGTCTGTCAGCTCGTGATTCATTCGCCTCAGCACGCGTTATTAAAGGCCTTTCAGTTGTTTCAAAGCTTCCCTTTTTCCTCACGCGACAGTTTCATTTCTGCCTTTTGTCCCGGCCGCTATTTACGGCTGTAATTGAACGGCGCCGGGCCCACGAGTTCAATCGCAGTAAAAGGGGCCGGAGCCGGCGGATATGAAAAATGGGGCTCTTTTAAATGCTAATCAGCGTGGTTAGCGCATAGCTCCTGCTTGCCTGGCAAAAATAATTGTGCAAATATCCATGAGAAACTGCAGCGCTTGTGTAAAGATGCTGTGATAAATACCTCTGATTTCTCTCCCGCACTCAGCATAACAGCGTCTTGTCACGTGAGTGATAACGCCAGTCAAATATAACAGAATATGCCTTTTATTGTAATGATGGACATATTGTTGACGTGTCGTCCAGCTCAGTGGTGGATGATATTAAACATATGACTGTGTTTTCTGGGCTTTTCTGTGAATGTTTTGCTAATGGGCACCGGTTATAACTGATCTCTGAGGAGGGAACCCAACAGAATGAATGCTGGGAAAAAATAAGTTTGAACTGGTGATAAATGGACTGAATGACTTCAGAGACCCAAATGAGTCAAACTGAATGTGCACCACAGCTGAGATCACTTCATTTCTGAAGAGATCTCAGACTCTGATGAATCTGAGCACAGTTTGAGACACTTCTGAGATTCTTCTGAGACTCCAGAGGAGACGTGTGTGATTACTGACATGTTTTTTTCTTTGAAGAGACATCTGAGATGATGTAGACTTAAGCGGAAGTCTCCGTTTGCTCTCCATTTGGTCTCATCACAGTCTGGGAGAAAAACTGAGATATTAAAAAGTTTTTTCTTTTTTACTTTTTTTTAAAACACATTAAATAATTGTTTACTTTATAGTTATATATACTTTTATTATTAAATTATTTAAAGAAATTACATTGGTTAGGCTATATATAAAACATGACTGCTACATTGAAGCTAAATTATTATTATTATTATTATATTATTAATGATAATTTAGTTATGCTTATAAACAAATCATTAGTTATTTTATTTATCATTAATTATTTAAATACATTATTTTATATTTATATTATACAATCTGATGCCTACATCACAGCAAAATTATTATTATTATTAATTTTGTTGTTACATTTAACATTATGCTTATTAAAATAATTATTTAATTTATTATTAATGTATTTATATTCATTACTAATAATAATTTACTTCATATAAAAATTATATTATTCCTCTTTTATTTATATTTTGTATTTCTCATTTGTAAGTTGCTTTAGATAAATCATCTGCTAAATGAATAAATGTAAATGTTATGTATATTAATTATACAACATGATGGCTACATTGCATGAATTATTATTATTATTACATTTTAATTATTATTATTTAATTAATTAATTTAATTATTAGAAGTATTTAAATTACACAATACTTATTAATTATACAACCTAACAACTAACTTTATCAATTAATATTTACTCATTTTATTTTTTATTTATATTTTATGTTTCTCATTTGGAAATTGCTTTGGACAAAAGTATCCACTAAATTAATAAATGTAAATTGTGTATTAATTGTACAACATGATGGCTACAACAAAGCTAAAACATTATTATTATTATTATTATTATTATTATTATTGATGTTGTTGTTTTTGTTGTTATTATTATATTTTTATTAAAACCATCTATTATTACTATAATTAATTATTTTGCTGTATTATTAAAATAATTAATTACTATAAGTATTATATCATTAATTACACAACCTGACAGACAGTTTTAGTTTTGTCTGTTGTAGTTTGACTGTGTCTGTTTCAGTATTGTTTGGTGGTTTAGTGTTTGCTGTGAGAACGTCCTTCAGGAGTGTGTGAGGTGTGAGACGCGGCGTGAGCTTCACTGATCGATTGTTCTCTGTCTCAAACGAGCGTGTCGCTGTTCCTGGAAACTCCTGCTGAGACTTTAAGAGAGCGACCGAGACCAAACGCACTGCAGAATGAGATGAAACACAGCAGATTTAACTGCTTGATAATCAGATTTGCTCTCAGAGCTGAAGAACACCTGAGTCTCACTGATAACAGCACAACAGAAACCACATCAGACCATACACTGAACACAAATCAACACTACAGCAAAGAACTCCATTGTGCGGGAAATATCTCTACATATACAGGTGCATCTCAATAAATTAGAATGTCGTGAAAAAGTTCATTTTTTCTTGTAACTTATTTCAAAAAGTGAAACTTTCATATATTTTAGATTCATTACATGTAAAGTAAAACATTTCAAAAGGTTTTTTGTTTTAATTTTGATGATTAGAGCTTACAGCTCATGAAAGTCAAAAATCAGTATCTCAAAATATTAGAATATTTACATTTGAGTTTCATTAAATGTCCATCCCTACAGTATAAATTCTGGGTATCTCTTGTTCTTTGAAACCACAATAATGGAGAAGACTGCTGACTTGGCAATGATCCAGAAGACGAACATTGACGCCCTCCACAAAGAGGGTAAGTCACAGAAGGTCATTACTGAAAGGTGTGGCTTTTTACAGAGTGCTGTATCAAAGCATATTAAATGCAAAGTTGACTGGAAGGAAGAATTTGGGTAGGAAAAGGTGCACAAGCAACAGGGATGACTGCAAGCTTGAGAATACTGTCAAGCAAAGCTGATTCAAACACTTGTGAGAGCTTCACAAGGAGTGGACTGAAGCTGGAGTCAGTGCATCAAGAGTCACCACGCTCAGACGTCTTCAGGAAAAGGGCTACCAAGCCACTTCTGAACCAGAGACAACGTCAGAAGCATCTTACCTGGGCTGTGGAGAAAAAGAACTGGACTGTTGCTCAGTGGTCCAAAGCCCTCTTTTCAAATGAAAGTAAATTTTGCATTTCATTTGGAAATCAAGTTTCCAGAGTCTGAAGGAAGAGTGGAGAGGCACAGAATCCATGTTTCTTGAAGTCCAGTGTGAAGTTTCTACAGTCAGTGATGATTTGGGCTGCCATGTCATCTGCTGGTGTTGGTCCACTGTGTTTTCTGAAGTCCACAGTCAACGCAGCCATCTACCAGGAAATTTTAGAGCGCTTCATGCTTCCTTCTGCTGACAAGCTTTATGGAGATGCTGATTTCATTTTCCAGCAGGACTTGGCACCTGCCCACACTGCCAAAGGTACCAAAAGCTGGTTCAATGACCATGGTGTTGGTGTGCTTGATTGGCCAGCAAACTCGCCTGACCTGAACCCCATAGAGAATCTATGGTGTATTGTCAAGAGGAAGATGAGAGACACCAGACCCAACAATGCAGATGACCTGAAGGCCACTGTCAAAGAAACCTGGGCTTCCATACCACCTCAGCAGTGCCACAAACTGATCACCACCATGCCACGCCGAATTGAGGCAGTAATTAAAGCAAAAGGAGCCCCTACCAAGTATTGAGTACATATACAGTAAATTAACATACTTTCCAGAAGGCCAACATGTTTTAAAAATGTTTTTTTTATTGGTCTTATGAAGTATTCTAATTTGTTGAGATAGTGAATTGGTGGGTTTTTGTTAAATGTGAGCCTAAATCATCACAATTAAAAGAACCAAAGACTTAAACTACTTCAGTCTGTGTGCAATGAATTTATTTAATACACGAGTTTCACAATTTGAGTTGAATTACTGAAATAAATTAACTTTTCCACGACATTCTAATTTATTGAGATGCACCTGTATATAAAACAGACAGATAATTCTACTTAAATCAAGATGTCTTGGTAGATGAAGTTCAGTAATTATACAACTTTAGCAACCATTTGCATTGCAGCAAAGTTGAGTGAATACAGCATGTCTGTAACTTTAAGCAAAAGAGCAGCAACCTCATTTAAATCCCTTTGAGTGTATAGAAATAATGATTTAATAAATAAAAAATATAATATACACGATTATTATATATAATTATCAAATAAAGTAATATACACAATTATTATATATATCAAATAATATATATCAAATTATCAGCATTTAATCCAATTTTATGTATTTATATATTTTTTTATTATTTTAATATTATGCATACACACACACACGCACACACAGACACACATATATATATATATATATATATGTGTGTGTGTGTGAGTGTGTGTCTGTGTGTATATATATATATATATACTGTATATATTTTATTTATATTTATTTATAAAACCTGATTAAATAGACTAATTTACAAAATACAAAAAGTATACAAAAATAAATGTATAAAATATTTCTGTATTAGAATTATACGTTATAGATAATAAAATTCAATTTTATTTATATGGATATTAAAATATAAAATTAGAAATATACACAATGATTAATATTATTAATTTTATTAAATTGTATTTTTTTATTTATTTTATAACTCTTTTAGAAATATTTTTGAATTTTATTCATAATTTATAGAATACATTTTTCCTATACACTCAAGTTTAACAAAATAAATAATAAAAGTCAGGTTGGAATTCATTCATAATGTGACATTTTAAAATTAAACCAAAAGTTTGGTGGGAAAACAACAGATGGTATTTTATAAGAGATCAAACGCTTTCACCAACAGGATTATTGATTATTATTTTCCCTACCCAGTTTTTATTGATTTACTTTTTTTGTAAGAATTTTGTGTGAGAACAGTGATTTTTAAAAACTTAATTTAACCAGTTTATGAGGCAACAGTCTTGTGCAATGAAAATGTAATTTCCCTTAATTTTCCTGCATAAAAATGCATGTCTTTTGGGCTCATTTTGCTGCACTACAGCTTAAAAAAAAGCTTTTTAGTAAGTTAAAAAGCGAGAAATACATATTCTATTGGCCAATATGTAAATTTCGCAGCTGAGCTGGTAAGAAGAGACTTGCGTCAGCTGCAAAGTCTGGGAAAAAAATACATAAAGTGGCAGGAAAGTGATTAGTTTTTGATGAAAGGTTATGAAAACAAACATTTGCTCCTTCAGAATAACATCCACGTTTGATTCAGTGGCAGTACATGTGCAGTGTTCAGGAGGTGAACTGGATGAGTTTTGATGTCTTGTTATCTTTCACATCCCGTGAATCGACTCGATGTTCCAGACGTCAGGACTCCTCCATCTGCTGTGCTTTAGCTGTGGAAACTGAAGCGCTAGTTGGCCGTCGCTGAGGTTTTTCGTTGGCTTCAGGTTTGCTGACACCTGTCACACAGTGTTTTTGTCTTGAGGGTGAATACAGCTTTCTGAGCCACCATTGTCTGTTTTTCACCAGGCTCTGATACAGAAATCACAAAACATTTGATGCTGTGTTTGTTCAGAGTGTCCATATATACAGAAAATGCCTTATTGAACCTGTTAGTGTCAAAAAATCAAAGACTATAGAATACCCAAGAAGTGTCACTCGTATAGTTTTGAATGGGGAAAAATGCAACGCTCAATATGGCCGCTCTATTGAACAAAGCCTCACCTTCTGGGTAAAAGAGCCAATCGCTAATCGGTAAAGTTAGCACGTCACTGCAGCTGCCGTCAGAAGTCCCGGTTTCTATAGAAACAGTCAGCGTTCTGAGACGCGTGCTCAGGGCTGCGCATGTGCACTGGCTGGTCTAGAATGAAAAATAAGCTTTTTTAACATTATTTGAGCTAAATAAACAACATTTATGATGCAGTTGTTGTCAGATTTCATTGGTGATTTCAAATATGAAATTTAAACGTAAGCTTGGCAAGCAGTTTTGGAGAATTTGATGTTTCCCCATTCAAAGAGATAGGAGCTGCACTTGCATGCCTAGGAGGCGTTTCAAAGATGGCCGCCGAGTTACTTGGCTTGCCTTAAAGGAACTTAAAAAAAACTTAAGCCGGAGGATCACGTGACCCCTCGACGGTGATGCAGGCTTAGTTTTTCGCTCCGCTCATTTTGCCAAATATTTTACGATCCTGTCAGTAAAATTTGAACCACTCTGCATTAGACCCATCATGAGTACTAAGGCAGACAAAGGAGATCGGAAAAGAGAGATTGAGCAATCGCCAATGAAGAAAAAATTCAGAGATTCAGCCATCTCCAGTGAAGACCTGGACAATGCTATTGCTAACCGCATTGAACTAGCATTTAAAGAACACCAAAGCACTTTGAATTCAGTTGTGAATTCGGTAGTGAGAGATGCGATGGTCTCTGTGCTGATTCCAGCATTGCGCGAACTGCGTGAGGACATACAAGCGACCAATAAGTCTGTTAAAGAGCTAAGAGAGGAGTTTGAGGCCATAGCTACCGAGACGAAGCAGACACGTGACCGCGTTGATTCTGTTCAGGCAGCGGCGCGTGCAGATAAGAGAACAGTCACGGACTTAAAGGATCAGCTGGAGCGACTCACCGAGAAGATGACAGATATGGAGGACAGGTGCAGACGGAACAACGTCAGACTGGTGGGGCTCCCAGAAGGGATGGAGGGTCCAGATGCAGCTGTTTTCCTCAGAGCTAATCTTTCCAAGTGGATTCCTTCCTTGAGGGGCCGTGACATTGAGATTGATCGGGCACATCGCGTGTATGACGGAGGGAGGGGCTCCGATCGGCTGTGCACTCTCATCTTCCGTGTACTGAGATGGCATGACAGATCAGATATCCTGAAAGGTGCTCGGCAGGCGTATCCGGTGAAGTGCGCACAGAACAATGTCACACTGCTATTTTTTCCTGACTTTAGTCCGGCTACAGCGATCAGGAGAAAGGCATTTGGTCCGGTTTTGAAGAAGATGACAGCGCTTGGTCTCCAGCCCTTCCTAATCTATCCGGCAGTAATTAAGCTACGGCACAAAGGGGAACAGAGAAGCTTCGATTCCCCTCAGAAAGCAGAGGATTTTATCAGCTCCATGTCTCAGCAGAAGTCGTATGCCGCGGCTCTGCGTGGGGGGGACGGGGGAGCAGCGACTGCTGTTTCTCCAGTTCGACGGGAAGGGCGTGACGGCCGGGATGGACTTGGCCCTAGCTGCCCAGAAGGGTAGCAGAATGAACATGGACGCTTGCTAAACCTATTGTTTGCGTTTTCTTCTCTCCTACTGGGATATTGTCCTTTTTTATCCGGTACAACGATCTCTTTGCTGGTAAGACTGACATTCCATTTTTCTTTTTTGGAGGGGACTGATGGGGAGTAGGTTTAATTAATAAAGAGAGGAAAAAAAAGAAAACTGTAAAACTGTAAAGAAAACTTTTTTTATTTTTTTTGGCTGTGTGAGCCTTTCGGGAGACATGTCTTGCGTTGGAGTGGATCGGTCACGACCTATCACTATTTTTTGTTGCTCAGTCAGACCTATGTTCTCGGTAATGTGCGGTCTGAGTTGTTCTTTGTTTATGGTTGTCGGTTGTTCACATTTTTATTTTGTTTTTGTTTTTTACAGCAGACATTTATACTTATCTATTTTACCTTATTTCTAAAGGGATTTTTCATATAGGAGGTTTGGTATCTAAAATGCACATCAGTGTTTACGTGTTATTTACAGAATGGAAGTGCTTCTGTTTTTTGCTTTTTTTTTGCATAATCCCAAGAGTACAATCTTGGGATTATGAATATTCAATGCATACTCTAAATATTTTATCACTGAATGTGAATGGTTTAAATTCTGCTGTTAAAAGAACCCGTGTATTAGAATATTTACACCGTAAATCTATCTCCTGTGCCTTAATACAAGAGACACATTTAAAACAATCTGACGTGGCACGTTTCCAGAATAAGTATTACAAAGTAATAGCTTTTTCCTGTGCTCAAAATAAAACTAAGGGGGTGCTTATCCTTGTTAACAGGAAGTTAAATTTAACGATTGAACACCTTGGTAGTGATGAGAAGGGTAGATTTGTTTGTTCAATCTCAATTTTATTATCTGATCATTCTGCTATGTTGTGCCGTGTTCCTCTTTCTGATATTAAAGCCAAGTCCCCTAGATGGCGCTTTAACATATCATTATTAAGTAATCAGACTTTCATTACCTCTCTAAAAGAATATATTAAGGAATTTCTTGAAATTAATATGCCCTCTGATGTGGATCCTCAAATACTGTGGGAAACGACTAAGTGTGCTATACGAGGTTTCTGTCTATCTTTCTCTTCTACTCTTGCCAAAGCGAAAACTCGCCAGTTTACACAATTAGAAAATAAAATCCAATCATTACAAAACCTACAAAAACAACATTTTACTGAGCAACAGGCTACACAGCTGTCCTCTTTAAAAGAAGAATATGATTTACTTTCACACTCAAAGGCAGAATTTATTTTACATAGGACTAGACAAAAATATTATTTTGAATCAGAGAGACCTAGTCATTTATTGGCCCTTAGGTTGAAAGAATGCGAGTCTAAGGCATATATTAGCGCAATAAAATCATCAAATGATCAGGTCACCACGAACCCTGTGGCAATTAATGACATATTTAAAGGTTTTTACACAAATCTGTATAAAGCCGAAACAGATTTTGATGAACCAATTTGTAAGCAGTATTTAGATAAATTGGAACTGCCTCGGATCTCACAGATGAATAAAGAATCTTTGGAGGCCCCATTAAGTTTGGAGGAACTTCACGTCTCTCTAAAAAGCCTTCAAAAGGGCAAATCGCCGGGTCTAGATGGTCTCCCCCCTGAATTATATTTAGAAATTTGGGATTTGGTAGGGATGCTTATGCTTAACTCATTTAATTTTGCAATTGAACATGGGGTATTTCATAGAGATCAAAAAAACATCACTGATTTCATTACTTCTTAAAAAAGGGAAAGATCCATTAGATTGTTCCAGCTACAGACCGATTTCGCTTATCCCATGTGATGTAAAAATCTATGCTAAAGTTTTTACTTCTCGTATGGAGAAGGTAATTCACAGTCTGATCAAGGAGGACCAAACTGGTTTCATCAAGGGGCACAATGCAACTGACAATATGCGTCGACTCCTTCATATTCTTGACTTTGCGGACTCCCACCCAACACCTTGTGCGGTCTTTTCACTTGATGCCTTTGACAGCCTTTGACAGGCTAGAGTGGAATTATATGTGGGCAGTTCTGCAATGTTTCGGCTTCGGTGAACACTTCGTTTCTATGATTAAGACATTATACCACTCACCTGCAGCATCAGTCATTACTGGTAATATTATTTCCCCCTCATTCCCTTTACCTCGGGGAACGAGGCAGGGGTGTCCACTTTCCCCCTTATTGTTTTGTCTATCTCTTGAACCCTTAGCACAAGCCATCAGGAAATCTGAAATATCGATTAAGATTCATGATCATAATCATAGTATTTCATTATACGCTGATGATATTATTCTATATTTAGACCACTTTGATGTTTCAGTCTCTAGTGTAATTAAGGAATTTGATAATTTTAGTAGCCTATCAGGATATAAAATAAATTGGAGCAAATCTGCTTTAATGCCAATTAACAATGTTAAGATTAATTTTTCTATTCCTTCATTTATCCTATTAAGGAATCTTTCATCTATTTGGGCATTACCATATATAAAAACATTCATAAGATTGCCGGAGACAATTTTAATAACATTTTAGTTAAGGCCAAAAATGACATTCAAAGATGGAAGCATCTTAAAGTCTCTCTCCAAGGAAGAATATCCACTGTTAAGATGAATTTGTTACCTCGATTTAATATTTTTTTCTCTATGCTACCACTTTCTCCCCCTCCAGGTTACTTTAAGGAGATCAACTCCATAATTTCTAAGTTTATCTTGAATGATAAATGTCCCAGAATTAAACTTACCACATTACAACATCCTAATAGCGCAGGAGGACTGGCTGTACCAAATTTTGAATTATATTATTGGTCGTTCCAGCTTAAGGCTCTTCATAATTGGGTTGATCCTCAATCTACAGTTTCATGGAGGGTGATTGAAGCTGACAAGGTTAAACCAAATAGACTTCAAGATATTTTATTTACTGGCACAGGAAAAAAAAGGGGATAATTATAAATTTGGTCCGGTTGTGGCTAACTCTATTAAAATCTGGAAAACGGTTGAACGTCAGATAGGTGGACACTTCAAATTCTGTAACAGTACACCTTTATGGCACAATTTTAACTTTGTATGTGGAAATCGTCCATTTGTCCAACACTCTTGGTCCTCTTTAGGTGTAAACACGTGCGGTGATATATATGATAACCAGGGCCTCTGTTCATTTCAGGCATTGAGAGCCAAATTTTGTCTACCAGCATCTGCATATTTTGTTTTTCTTCAATTACGTTCTGCTCTCAAAGCGTATGGCGTTCCTTGGTCTTCTTCCATTTCCTCTCATCCTATGCGGGACTGGATTGCACCATCTGCTGGTCGGCCATCTGTTTCCTTAATATATAATAAAATTATTGATTGTATTACAAAACCTCTTTCTATTAAAACTATTTGGAATAGGGAATTATCTGACCTTAATTTATCTGTCGACTGGGAGAGAGTATGGTCTAATCTCAGTTTAACATCTAAAAATCTGGCTCATCGTCTTATTCACTTCAGTCATTCATAGAGCATACATAACTCCTTACAAAAGATTTAAAATGAAACTGCAGTCAAATTTGAACTGCCATATATGTAACACTACATCATCGGGCACTTTTCTGCATATGTTTTGGGAATGTCATGTCGTCATCAGTCTATGGACACATGTAAACCTGGTTTTGTCATCATTACTGCGAATTGATTGGTCTGTTAACCCAAGTTTGTGTCTTCTTAATGATGATTCTGGTCTCTGTATTAGTTCAATGCAAAAGAGAATGTTGTTTGCTGGTTTTACAGCTGTGAAGAAGACAATAATCCAGAACTGGTTTACACCACACATGTGTAGAAAAACGTATTGGATCCATAGCCTCCTGCAAATTGTCTCATGTGAATGTACAACGGCACGAGTCGGTGGGGCCAGGCCTTCGACCATTGATGCTTGGCAGTGATTTTTGTTGAATATACGTGATTATATTAAGGAGTGACTTTTGTGTTCTTGTTGTCCTTCCCTCTCTCCCTCCCTTTTGATTGAACCTTGAGATGTTGAGTATGTGTCTGCTGTTTTGTTTTGTTTTATTTTGGATATTATGTTGTGTTGTGTGAAAAAAAAATAAAAAAAAATTGTTGATAACAAAAAAAAAAAAAACTTAAGCCGAGCTGGAACCTAGCTTTAGCGCATATGCTAGTTTTGCACACTGTTAGCATTGAGTGTATTTGCTAACGTCCTTAGAGGGTTTTAATGCACTAACAGTCACTTAAGCATAAACCTATTTATGGTGTTATCGGTGGTATGTAACTGAATCATGAATATAACGGTATATTAATCTACAGTGTAAGGGTAATTAGGAAAATATTGTAAAAAACAAAAAAAAAACAAATCAAAATTTCAGTGTTTTCAATCATCGTCTTGAATGCTAAATCTAGTGAAATTGTTAACGTTTGGAGGAAATACAAAGTTTAAGATCTTAAAGGGAACATTGGCTAAAGTGATGTAATATCTGTATTTCTTCCAAACCGAGCAACATGCTAAAGCTAGTTTCTTTATTTAGCACAGCCTAACATGTGGCATTCTCTTTAATTCCCCATTAGCTTATCTTTTCTATTAGCACAAGGGTTGTTTCTTCATTTTAGTACAGTTCAATGTGATATTTTAGCATTAGCCAAAAGGCCTCCACAGATAAAAAATAAATAAATAATGAAATTGCTAACTTCTTGCAAAAGTCTCAATGTCAAATCCATCTGGAAAAAAAGAGTAACAAACATATAAACAGCTTTTCCAAGAGCATAATTAAATCTGATTCTGTCAGATTTTATAGTTTAGCATAGACTTTTCATTCATATTCAAATAATGTGACATTTTCCAAGATTTCTCTCTGTATTTCTCTTCATTTTCAATTTAGCTTGCTAAAAAGCTAACTATTCAGCACGGTATTGTGTGGTATTTTACATTTACATTTACATTTATGCATTTAGCAGACGCTTTTATCCAAAGCGACTTACATTGCATTCAAGTTACAGTTTTACATTTTTTTTATCAGCTCTTACTTTCCCTGGGAATCGAACCCATGATCTTGGCGTTGCTAGCGCCATGCTCTACCATTTGAGCTACAGGAAAGCCTGCTTTTAGCAGTAGCATTAGCCAAAAGGCCTCCACAGATAAAATAAATTAGTTAATTGCTAGATTCTTTTAAAAGCCTTTAAAACATCGAACACATCAGGAAAAGCGTAATAATCATATCAAATATAGCTGTTAGCTTCTGCGAGAGCGCAGTCGAATCCAATTGTCAGATTTAATAGTTTAGCGTCAACTTTATTATTCTGTCTTCAATGATGTCTCTTATTTTTTCTTTATTTCTGTTAACTTGCTAAAAAAGCTTGTTTCCTTTTTTCATTTTAACACAGTCTAACATAGCAATTTAGCTTTAGCATTAGCAAAAAGATATCCGCAGATTCAAAAACAGGAATCTTCTGTCAGTATGCTAATGTTTTAGCTCATTGTGAGCACTGTGATGAACCAGCCAGACGGAATCTGATAGACAGCAGCTGTATGCAGCAAGTGGGCGAACACTGGTATGTTTCCCAGAGATTTGCCATTTTTCACTCAGAGTGGACCGTAATGAATGGCTCTCGTACGATCAGGCAGATTAGCATGGCAGAATCTTAATTTGCGTGTTGGGGGGAATGTTGGGGCGAAGTACTTGTTTGTACACTAATCATGTACAGCAGCAGTGTGGGCATTTCCACTTCTGCCTCTGTCACGTTATTAATCATGACTTGATTTGGCCCGGTTAGCCTCAGAAAAGGGCAGCTCATGCTAGTGTGTGCACACAGGTCTGTTGGGTGCAGCGACTCCTGACGCCCGAGGCCAGTGTGAACAAAACAAATCATCAGTCACCGCTAAAGCCACGCTCTACTTGGACTGGTGTGAGCGTGGGACTGAGGGGTTTAGAGGAAATTATTGCTGTACAAGTGTGTTTTACGCTTAAATTCTAAAACTGTATGCTAATACAGGAATGCAAATTCTCATAAGTGAAACACATATTCTATTCAGTGCATAAATATGGTCTGTTTACTCTTTCGAGTTAAGTATGACAGTAGATAAAGCAGGTTAGTTGAAGTTGGTTAAACTATAAAGATTTTATATCTAGCTACCTTAATAACACATTTTAAAGAATCTTTATCGCCCCCTTGAGTACTGGGGGACTTCTTTTGGCATAATAGTGCAAGAACATATTTAACATGTTTTTGCATTGTTTATCAGCAATGTATTTTTCTTACTCTATATTGCCCTCGTGTTAGGCTTAAATGTAACAAAAAAAATTCTAAAAAGTAAATTGTTATAATTTGTTATTAATATTTATATTTAAATTGTTGTATTTACATTTTTATTTAAATTGTGTGTGTGTAAATATATGTCAGAGGTCGCATTAACTGAAAATTTTCTGTCATTAACGGAATTGTTTTTTTTAGCAGCGACAGAAAAATCTGAAGGCCGTCCGTCACTTTGACAGATTACACTGAGGGGGTGATCTATTGTAATTTATAACTGTAATTCCCACCCCTGTCCAGTTGGTGGTGAGTGCGCTCCAGTGTGGCAGTAGAGCGTGGGATCATCGGCCTCCAGAACAAAAATAAAACTGTCACGAGTCTTTTGCTATGCCTTGCGAGTATCCACTAGAGCAGGGGGTGGCGAACGTCCGTCCTGGAGAGCCGCAGCCCTGCAGAGTTTTGCTTCAACCTTAATCAAACACACCTGATCAAGCTAATCAAGGTCTGAAGGGTTACTAGAAAGCTACAGGCAGGTGAGTCTTAATTAGGGTTGGAGCTGAACTCTGCAGGGCTGTGGCTCTCCAGGACCGGAGTTCACCACCCCTGCACTAGAGTATCCACTTGTAAAGCGAGTGCGCTCACCACACACCAGCTACAGGTGGAGAGGAGAGAGAGAAAGAGCCAATCAAGTTGATGGGGATTATTAGGAGGCCATGATTGACAAGGGCCAGTGGAAGGAATTTGTCCAGGACACCGGGGTTACACCCCTACTCTTTACGATGAGTGTCATGGGATTTTTAATGACCACAGAGAGTCAGGACCTCGGTTTAACGTCTCATCCGAAAGACGGATGAAAAATGGGAATCTGTTAAAATCGAGAAATTGATTTCTTTTTTTCAGCCCTAGCATATTTAGTTGTTTTTAGTGGCCTCCACTGTCACTGCGAGGTGTGTGTTGAACATGAAAAGTGTTCATCACGCAGTCTCTGTTCATCTGTTCTCATCATAAATAAATAAATGCATAAGCCTATATGCTCGTCCTGTAGGTTCATTATTAAAAATGAAAATGTGAACAGAAATACAAGCAATTAAATGTGTTATTATAATTAAAATATGAAAATTAAAATGACGGGTAATAGATTATGATGGAATTTTTATGACCCTGACCGTCAAAATGACAGACAATGTTAAAGTCTAATGCAACCTCTGATTTAATATTATTATTATTTACTATATATAATTTTACTCTTTTAATTATTAAATTATTGCATGATTGTTTAGTTATTATTACTACTAAATTTAATTCTTCAAAATAACAAATAAATTTACATTTAAATTTATTTGGTCATTGATTACACTATATATGATTACTTTTTAAAATTATTTTATGTACATAATGTATTACATTTATTTTAATTTATTGATATATATATATATATATATATATATATATATATATATATATATATATATAATACTTTTTTAATATTTTTATTTAGATATAATAAACACACTTGTATTTAAGTTTCTAGAATTTACATTATATATCGTTTACTTTATTAAAATATGTATATATGTAATTTGCACTATTATATGTGAAAATGTTGCTTCTGAAGTAAAATGATACATGGATATTTTATTGTATTATTTAGAAGTTTTTCTGTTATTGTATGGTTTACTTTGTTTATTTGATTGTGAAACAGTAGCTGAATCCTCATGAATGTGCAGGTTTTCTGTGCTCTGCTGAACCTGTCTCACACACACAGGTGTCAGAGTGTCTCCGGTGCTCAGGTTGAAGCAGACAGTTGTGCGGCACTGCATGTTGTGTTCTGGTGCTCAGACTCACACGCTGCACAGCTGATGTGACAGCGGCCCTTTCACAGCCCTGATGCAGTGTGGCACTGAAGAGACTAATTACCTCCTGTGACCAGACCTCACAAACAGCCCTGTACCACAACATCAGGAGAACACACACCAACAGCACTTTCACAACTGAATAGTCCTCCAGCAACTACTTGATAAGTGAGGTTGATGTGGTTTATATATGGAACATCTATCTAAACACAGCAGCAAAACATATCATTGCAGCTCCAGATCAGCAGTCTACGGAAATATATGGCGGAAGCTTTTACACTCTAAAAAATGCTGGGTTATTTTGTTTTAACCCAAATGCTGGGTTCAACCCATTGGGTCGTTTTATTCGGTTGTTTTCAATATTTTTACCCAGGTGCTGGGTAGGTTTTCAGTAACTAAGTTGCTGGGTCATTTTTAATGCTGGGTTATTTTTTTCTACCCAATCCCTGGTTGAGCCTGTCTCCGATGAAACAACCCAGCTGCTGAGTTACAGTCAGAGTGCAGGCTTTTTGAGTTTACTACAGGAGAGAGCGGTTCTCAGCGCCGCCGTTTTGGTTCACTTCTACAGCGAAATAAAGGTTTGTATACATTTTATTTCATTTAAAAAAGTCTTTACTGTGCTGTAAATTGTATTATTTTACGCAACGCAACATAAGGATGAGATGTCGGTCAGCTGCGTCATCAGCAGTCACTTGGCATGATGGAAACGCCTTTTGCCTTGCATAAAATAAATGGATTTTATTCTTTATAGTACTGAGTTTAATTTAATTTGATGTTAAAAATGTGTTCTCTAATGTCAGTACTGTTTGTTTATGGGCAGGCTTTGGAGTCAGTCGTGGCATCTTTCAGCTACGAGTGAATCGCGAAGCCACGGTCTAAAGCAGTGGTTTTCAAACCCTGGGTCGCGACCGAGACTTAAAAAATGGGTCGCCAGGATGATTTAAGGAAAAGGTATGTAACCAAGTTCAAGACTCAGGAAAGAAGCAACTAAATAAACAAACAACAAAACGAAAGTAACCAGCAGCCGCCTCAGGTCAGAATTAAATGTGTATTTGTGTTTGCGCTCTGTTTTTGCAGCGTTGTACACTGTAGCAAATCAGGAGTTTTAGTGAGTCAGAATCCACTCACCGCTAGAATGGGAGTGTTCTTGTTCAGTCCAGAGTTCTGGAAGCTCGCGACGCGAATCCTCTGATTATAATGAACAAAGTGTAGAGGTGATGTAAATAAGAGATTAATTGTGCTGTGTTGACAGATTCATTGATTATAGCAGAATTAGAGATCGCGATAAACTGAAATGAGTGACAGCTTTTTAAGGAAGCGCACTTTGCACGCATTCTTTGCTGTATATATCCTATTCTCCATTCAGAATTTGAATAAAAGTTTAGTTTTTCATGCTGCTAAGAGGACCAATGTGACGTACTTGAAACAAACTTTCTGAAGTGACATCTGCATATTCTCTTGAAATCGCAATGACATTGTGATAATCATAACTATGGACTGGACAAAACATGATATATCAGAAAAGATGTGCATGAAGGCAAGCACCCTCACTAATTTCAGAAGCACCGACAGTGATTTGATTTTGGAACAGAGCATCCTTCCGGAGCTCTACGGCGGGACTCGAGATCGGTCTGTAGCGCAGTTGTCTTTCTTTCTTTCCTTCTTTCTTTCTTTCTTTCTTTCTTTTCATATATATATATATATATATATATATATATATATTTATTTATTTATGGGTCGTGTCAATTTAAAAAGGAAAAAAATAGGGTCGCTATGAAAAAAGTTTGAAAACCACTGGTCTAAAGTTCGCAGTTCCCCCCGCGAACAGCAGCCCTTCACCGGCTCAGAATTCGGTGACACACCGGCACGAGAATTAGCGCTATTTTGGTAAAAATTGATTACAGAGGACGGTTGAATACACTTAAATATGCTACTTTTAAATGTTACATTTTTATGTCTAAAATGCTTGTTAAATGAGTTTAAATTTATTTAATATTGTAAACAATGCTGTATTCACCCAAATAAATTTAATTTGTCTTGTATTTTGTCCGTGTGTTCTTGCTTAATTATAAATGTTCATCTTTTGATTATTGCTGTTGCCTCTAGGAATTCTGTTTTTTTTATTTCCAGCCCATTTTAAGCCAGCAATATAATAATTTTTAAACAATAGATGACTTAAATAAAACAACCCAGCATGGTGGGTAAAAACGTTTAACCCAACCAGCTGGGTCAAAATAACCCAGCATGTGTTCTGTCCAATATCTACCCAGTGCTGGGTTACCAAATAACCCAAGTTGGGTTGTTTTTAACCCAGCATTTTTTAGAGTGTAAAAATGTAAGTACTTTTGGATTACTCTGATTACTTTTGACATTATTCGTTTATAGATTAGGGATTAATCCATAAAAAGTAACTGTAATCTGATTATGAGCATGTTAATCTAATTATGTAATCAGTTACCCAGCACTGCCTGTAAATATACAGTTACATGTTTGTTTTTCAAACTGTAAGTTCATTCATTTCTAGTAGATTGACGGGTTGCTTTTGTAAGCTTCAATTGCAAAATTAAACAACACATGCAGTTTCAATAAAATTGTTGTATGAAAACAATATAAAGCTGAACAAATAATAAACATCACTTATAATATTGTATGTGCAACATCAGCTAAATTTATAAATGTAAATTAATTGTTTTGTAAGGTGAAAGTGTTGAATTAAGTTTTGTCTTTTTACAGGCACTGTGATGTCCACATTAATAAATAACGTATACAGTATCTTGAGTTCCCAAATGCATCATGAAACGAATGTTACACGGTTTACTGTTTGTGATTTTATTCCAATACATCAATATGCTAGTATAATTTCTTGCTGATTAAGGAAGGATATTAAAATTAACACATAAATATTAACACAAGTACTTGGAAATATACTATGGGTAATGTTACTTAACCAATCTGGTGCAGCTGTTGAGCTTTTTGTGATTTAACTGACAAAGAAACTGAGAGAAATATCAGATGCTGTCCTCTCAAGCTGCGTAATTGCTGGTTCCCATGCCATGGCTAATGCATACTATAGTACATTTTACATTTACATTTAGTCATTTGGCAGATGCTTTTATCCAAGCGACTTACAATTGGGATTTGTCCCAAGTATAGTATAGTGCATGAAGTGGTTACTGAAATTATTGAATTTAGGTTAATGAATGAAATGACGTCAACTTGTAACACTTTCCTCCCTGAAACAGTTTATCTTCCCTCAGTAACCACTTCTTCCTGTCGATGTGGTGAAGGCTAGAGAGTGTTTGAGGCACTCTTTGAGGAATACACTTATTTGAGTCAAATGCATGGATTTTCATCCATAATGAAGTTCATCATTTTCTTCATCTACATACCTTTTGTTTACTCAGGTGAGATTCATTTCATAACATCATTTAAATGTTGAATTCTCTGTCAGCTAACTACATAAATCCAAATTTAGGCTCTCGTGAATACAGTATAAGTAGAGAAGCTGGCATGGCATTTAAAAGGAAAGAAAAAATCCTCTGTCAGCAAGGCCTTCAGCTGCTTCCATGTGTTGAACTCAGTGTTGCTTTAGTTTTATTGTCAGTTTGAATAAGATTTAGTGCTTCAACTTCGGTTTGTTGCCAAGGCAACAGTTAAATTTTTATTTAGTTCAAGTTTTTAACTTTGAAATTAAAATTTTAAAATTATTAATTTTGTTTTATTTTTTATTTTACCTGTATTTTAATTAACAGGATTTTTAATAGTTTTATTTGTCGATAATATCCCTGATATCTGATTTTTTTTATCTAATTTTCTCGAATATGAAACTATTTATTTATTTCCCCCTTTTTAGTTTTTTTTTTTTTATCTAGTCATATATGAATAACTTTAACATAGATCCATAGATTCATGATCACTTTGAAATTCAGACCCAAGGTTGGTCTTTTTAACAAAGATTATAAGTGTCAAAAAATTAAAGTGTAAAAAGTTTTAGAAGTTTAAGTTTACTGTAAAGCAAATGTACCGAACAAAGGATTTTAAGCAAACTGTTTTACAAAACATCTAACCAAGTTGTGTTCCAAATTTGAAGTTGAAATCACAAAAACTGAGCCTGCCAAAAGGTTTTATAGTGTAGTTTTAATTGTGATGCCATATTTTAGTTTTTTTTTTACGCAAAAGTATTGCTGTGAAGCTATAACCTGGCTAAGAAATGGACAGGAGCACCATGAGGATGTGGATCTTGGAGAGCTACTGCCAAATGAAGATGAGACTTTCCAGAAGACTATCCTCCATGTTGCTCCAGACGAGTGGAAGAAGAACCAGCATGTTCCTGTGGTGGAGCACCAGGAAAACACCATCCAGAAGATTCTGACTGAGAGCGAGAGCAAGATCAAGAGTAACGAAAGTATGTTGTTAATAGTGCAGTATAGAGTAAAAATGTTCTTCTATCATACTCTACAATGAAAGTGACTTAAAGACATGGTGAAGATAAAACACCATGAGCATTATTTATTCATTAATAGCACTTGTGCACTGTATTTCAAATCTTCTGAAGTCATATGATAGATATGTTTGAGAAATTAAACCTAATTCAGTTAGTCACAGTTAGTTTACTTTTTCATCTAATATTGAATTTTATTTTAGCTTTTTTTAAATTTATATATTTTTTAAGTTAACGATTATAACCCTGGACTCAGCTAATAACTTGTAATTTTAGTATTGATTATTTAATATTTCATGTATTGATTTTATAATTTTCAACTCAATTGCTGTTTCTGGAAGTTTTTATTTTTTTATTATTATATAATTTTTATGTTTTTGAAGGACCTCTAAAAGTAGGCTTCTTATCACTTGTGTCTGTGGCGGGAGTTTCCCTATTCCTGTTTATTTGTTCTTTAGTCCTAAAGATGCTAGTAAGTATGTTTACCAGTATTTTTTTCTGATCTTTCTCTAAACTGCTCTTATTTCTCATCATGCCTTCATCAGCATTAGGATAATGGGAATGTCCAGAGCAATCACACAAGCATTTAGAAGTCTGGATTTACACATTTTAATATAGTTTAGGTTTCAAAATCTACATTTACAAAAACAATCAAAGCCAAATGTTTGTCTTTAACTAACATTTTTGAGAGAGCTGTTTGGAGAATTTACTGTTTTTTTGTTTTTGTCATTTTTTTTTGTTGTTGTTTTTTTACAATTCCAAAAATTCATGATTTGGAATTTTCACATGTAGTTTCATTGTTTATACAAATAGTGTAGTAAGAAAATATCCTTAATTAGGATGTATGTCATTGCTTTGCAGAGCTGAAGTATGAGCTGGAAGTCTGTCAGAATGAAAAGCAGACCTAAATCTTTGAAGAGTTTTCTCCGTTCATCTGTACAGATCCCAGATTTCAGTCCAAATGTGAATCTTCAGGACCAAAACATGTTTTAGTGTTGAATAATATCCACGATAACGTCAAAAACCTGTATCAGTGGCAGTTGGTGACAAGATGCAACACTGAAGGAATAAGAGAGAACACTTTCTATCATACAGTACCACACTGACTGAAGGTGCAAATGCAAACCAGCCAAAGAACATCCAGATACTTTCTGTTTATGAAACTCATGTTAATAGCAGCTGCCTTAAATGTGTTACTGTGTGTGAGCTTCTCTTTCCATCTGTAAATATTTCAAAAGAAAATGACCTGTAAAAAGTGCTATGTGGATTACTTAAAAAATGTAGTCTGTTACTGATTACAAATTACATATTGACAATTGTAATCAGTAATGTAATCAAGATTAATCATTTTAGGTAATGTACTTTGAGTACTTTTGGAATACTTTTGACATTATTCATTTATAGATTTGGAATTAAAAAGGGATTGTTTAAAAAAAATGCGTTATTTTGCATTTGATTACTTCATTCAATTTCTGCAGTATTTCAGAACCTGAATATTACTGTTAGATCTACCTGTTAGTAGAATGTCTACAGTGGGCTATCAAAATAAAGTGTTAACAGAAATGATCAAATGTCAGTCTGGGGGAAAAATAGGTTACTGAATGAAGCAACATCGGCCTACCTACAAAAGCATACTTCAAAACACTCGTCTGTGTGATGAGAGTATTCATAATCTTGATTATTTGTACTTTAGTCAGATTTTATTTTTTAAGATTTTGTTTTTCTGATTTATTGATCAAACAACCACTAAATGCGTAATTCAGTCTTTAACAGCTGCCTATACATGGTCCATAATAAACAGCTCTTATTCATAGTCTTGTGTAACCACACAAGCTGGAATAACTGGCCAAATTAATTTGAATTCAAAGTTTTTTTTAAAAAAAAATAATAATAATTAATTAATAATAATAATAATAATAATAACAGAAGAATGTTGCTTGTTTTTAAACAGTGTAATTCAAAATATCCTCATTTAATCATAATGACATTACTTTGCAGAAACCAAAGTGTGAGCATACAGTCTGTCAAAAGAAAAAGCCGACCTGCAATGACAAAAATCCTCCGATCTGCACTTTTCCCAGACTTCAGTAGGCTATAATCGGGAATCTTCAGGATGTGAAAGAACAGATGATTTTTTTTTTTAAAGAAAAGGTCCTGTAATTATAGTCTTTTTTTTCTTCTTCAACTTAAGTTCACTGATTATTTGTAGTTTTATGTAGGGCTTTTCTGATTTGATATATTTATATATATATATATATATATATATATATATACATATATTATTATTATTATTATTGACACTTGCTTTATTTTTTCAGTTTTATACTGTTTCTTACAATTGTTTCAATGAAAAAAAAAACAACAACAATGAAAACCACAAGAACTGTACTGAATTTTCAATGTTTTATATATATAAAACATTGAAAATTCAGTACAGTTCTTGCGGTTTTCATTGTTGTTGTTTTTTTTCATTGAAACAATTGTAAGAAACAGTATAAAACTGAAAAAATAAAGCAAGTGTCAATAATAATTTAATAATGGTACATGCAACATCAGCTAAATTTGTATATAAATAATGTGTGTTTTGTAAAGTATGTGTTTATCTTTTCCCATATCTCACAATTTTGACTTTTTGGCTTAGTATCCTGTGATTAAAAAAATAAAATAAAAATAAAATCATGAATGCATTATGCAGATTACTGTTTATGGGTTCATACTTAAATGACCAGTTGTGAGTTTTGTTAATGCATTTACAGTGGTAGGCTATTAATAAAAAACACAAATTATAATCATCTTGTTGATTAGTGAAATTCTGTCGCATTTGTCTTTTACCCAGAAGCCTTTTAAAAATCAAATCCAGACCGATGTGACGTGAGTAAAAGATGAGTTCCATTATTTAATACACCACACCAGTAGCTGCATTTACAAATTTTATTAGTCGTCATTTTACTTTGTTTGTTGCTTGACAGTGCTATTGTGTGTAGCAATATTTATTTATTTATTTAGCTTTGTAACTCCCCAATTACTCACCTTATCTTGATGTAGGCTACTAACTCGTTTTGTTTTTCTTTTACGTCTGTAGTATAGTATATAACATATCTGTAGTCTCTTTTATAGGTCTCTCTCTCCATTCCTTCAGTGTCTCTCAGAAAATGAAACTCTTGTGTTTCAGATGATAAAACCCTAAATCGTGTAATTTTCCGCCTCACGGGGCCGGTGTGGCCGCCGCTGAAATATTGTTCTTGGTAATGAAAATGAAGCGATCGACACGTGAGGCGCCCTGGAGCTTCGGGAGGAATATAAACGGGTTTCACCGTGTGTTTTGGCTCACCTCCTCTGCCCTCTTGTTTGAACCAGCGAGGGTCCCCTCTCTCTCCTGGGGCCCGAGCGCTTGCAGCGCGATTCCAGCGGCCATTAGCTCGACGAGAGGTAGTGAAGATGAGCTCGCCGGCGGGAAAACACACACACACTCCCGCTCCCCGCTGCTCACCGCAGGCTCCATCCGAGACTCGCTGAAGATTTCCAAGCCCAAATTACATCTTCAGTTTCTCTCATCCAGCGGCCTGCAAACAAACCTGCGGCTCGAGGAGCTTCACAATGTCATCTCTGACCTCTGGAAGACAACCACTTACACTCGTGCCTGTGCTTCCTCAACACAACAGATTTAGCTGCTCAGTTCTGTCCTGTTATATAGCTTTTTTGACACACATTTTAGATAGAAACTCGGTTTTAATATGTAATTTTTTTCTGTAATTAAACTCTTGTTTCCAGGGCATTGCTATGGTGTCCCTATGCAATTGACCTTTGGCAAAGAGCTTGATTGACAGGCGATCTGACCAGTCATAATGCTGAATCCACCACAAGCAAATCAGACAGGAGAGTAGACTTCGGTGGACTTAAGTTCACACCAAGAACAATAAATATAAAGATAACGATATTAGCGTCCACACCAGCAAACAATATCCATTTGTTTTATAATATCGCACATGCGCATATTCTAAGCGCATGTGCATCTGCTGCTTTAAATTCTCAAGCACATTATAGCAGTATGGATTCTGATTGGCTGTCAATATTTTTATCATTCATCAGCTGGAAAAAAATCGTTCTGAAAGTGATTCCATTTTTACATTTACATTTATGCATTTAGCAGACGCTTTTATCCAAAGCGACTTACAGTGCATTCAGGCTATACATGTTTTATCACTATGTGTGTTCCCTGGGAATCGAACCCACAACCTTTTGCGCTGCTAACGCAATGCTCTACCACTGAGCCACAGGAAGCAACGTTAGATTCCAACGATATCGTTTCTCTGTGCCTTTATCGTTAGCTGTAGTGTGTGGACTCTGCTGTTCTTTAATATTGAGAATGATTTTTAGAACTGTATCTTTATTGTTTTCTTTATAGTTATCATCCTTGATGTGAACGGGCCTTTAAACTTGAAAAATAGTGTGTTTTGATATTTTTCTGCAGCTGAAATAAAATACATTCTGATGTTCATTCATGTTTATTTTGTGCTTTAAACATGAAAAGACGATCGGTTGACCAGCCACTTGATCTGGGGCATTACATCGATCACGACACATTAAAGAGCCACAAAACTCTATTTATTGTTTGAATTTCTTACAAAATTACAAAATTTGAAAGCTGAGACTTTGTTTCATATCAGAAGCAACCTGCTCTGTCTTGTTTGTCGGCGTGTTGTCAGTATCCTCTTTGCACCGCAATGTATTTTTTACTGCGTGACAACATGATATGTAGTGAGAGAACGGAATGGCTTGTCGGACATAGCAACAGTAACTAAGGAGGGCGGGTTTTATGCGAAGGGTCAATTGCTGTGGTGTTCTTGTGTGGTTGTTACATAGGTGGTTACTAGGGTCAACTCTATTTTTTAGATGTTGCTATGCATTTGGCAAAGTGTTATAATGGTCGCTATTACATTGCTATGGAGATACTAGGCTATGGTGTTAAAAGTGGTTGCTAGGGTATTACTAGGTGGCTTCTAAGGTGTTGCCAAGCAATAGCTATGCAGCTTGGGTTTTATGGGTGGTTAAATCGTTGGCTGCTAGTAGTGCTGGGCAATGATTAATAGCAACTAATCACATCCAGAATAAAAGTTTTTATTTATATAATACACTGTGTATATTTATTATGTACATATAAAGACACACACATACAGTATATATTTAGAAAATATTTACATGTATTTACATGTACATAATTATATTTGTATAATTTATATTATATATAAACATTTAATATATAAACATAACATATTCAGTACATGCCTGTGTGTGTATTTATATATACATAATAAATATACACAGTACACACACATATATTATGTACAACAAAAACTTTTATTTTTGATGTGATTTATCACGATTAATCGTTGCCTAGCACTAGAGGTGTTTTTATTTTTTATTTTTAGGGGTTGCTATTCAGTGTTATATTGGTTGCTAGGATGTTATGTAGTTGCTAGTGTGTTCTTAGTTACAGTTGTTAGGGTGTTAAATGTGGTTGCTAGGGTATTATTAGGTGGTTTCCAGTGTTGGGCACATTACTTTAAAAAAGTAATTAGTTATAGTTACTTCTCACAAATAGTAAATAGTTAATAAATAGTTAGTAACTGAGTTACATCATTATAAAAGTAACTAATTACCAGGGAAAGTAATTATTGCGTTACTTTAAAAAAAAAAAAATTCAAATGTCAAATAACTTGGATGCCCCAATATTAAATATGTTAAATGAATGAAATGGACACTAAATAGAATAAATTATTATTATAAAACATTGTACATTAATCGACACTATTTATCTACTGACACTTAGCATCAGTTAGTCAATCATTATAATATGATATTATGATAATTTAGCATTATATGATGATAGATCTTTAGTAATTAGAATAAGTATGAATTCATATTTGTCATGTTGACTGAACTTAGGACTGGTGCTTAAGATATTGTTTGTCATTTAGTGTTTCTATAAAAAAAGGAGGGAAAAAATTGATAAGATAACAAAACTACTACGAATTATACCACTAATAACAATATAAAACGCACTAAGGATTAATGAGCTGCTGGGTTCATGAATATTAATCAGGTTGTCTGCGTTCGCTCGAATTGATTCGCTGAAATCAAAACAGGGACGATAATAGGTGAGCGCCGGCCAATGAGATTGTCGTTTGCGCAGTAGCTCCGCCCACTAGCGGAGTTCTTAAAAGCTGAAGAATTCCAAAGGAACTTCGTTAGTTTGACAGGAAAATACAACAAAGAATATCGTTTACATGTAGCGTGTCAATTCTGCATGTTATGAAAGACTCTCTCGCTCTTTATCTTTCTTTGCGCGCGCTGTGTGTGTGTGTGTGTGCGCGTTTTTGTGACAAATCAGGACATTAATGTTTATAATGACACAGGTATGACACAGGTATTACAAGGTGAAGGTGACTTTTCAGGACATTGACCCATGTCCCCACTTTTCAAAACGCTTATAAATCATACAGGGTGAGTTTTTTTGGGGGAAAGTAGAAATGCACACAGTCTCCTGTGAGGGCTAAGTTTAGGTGTAGGGTAGGTGTAGGGCAATAGCACATACAGTTTGTACAGTATAAAAACCATTACGCCTATGGAGAGTCCCCACTTTTCACAAAAATGAACATGTGTGTGTGTGTGTGTGTGTGTGAGACAAAGCTACGGCGAGCCGTGCGCTTCACACTAGAGTTTACGGTACGTCAAATACAGCTACACTGCTCATCCATTCAGATGAACTGAAAAATAATATTATAATAAATTATAGTAACGCCGCATTTTATTGTCAGTAACGGTAACGGCGTTGTAACGGGGGAAACAGTAATTAGTTTGATTACTCGTTACTGAAAACAATAACGCCATTAGTAACGCCGTTTATTTATAACGCCGTTATTCCCATCACTGGTGGTTTCTAAGGTGTTGTGGTTTGTTGCCAAGGAATAATCATGCATTTTGGGTTACAAGTGTATTCAGTAGTGTTACGGGTTGCTAGGGTGTTGCTAAGCTATATAATTGCTATATTGTGGCTAGAACTTTGCTGGGGTGTTCTTAGTTTTAAGGACATTGTTATGCAGTGGTTAGGGTGTTAAAAGTGGTTGCTAAGGTATTACTAGGTGGTTTCTGAGGTGTTGTGGTTTGTTGTCAAGGAATAGCTGTGCAGTTAGATTTTGTGGGTGGTTGCAGAGGTTTTCTGTATTATTAGGTGTTGTTATGCAGTTGGCAAAGTGTTATAATGGTTGCTCGGATGTTATGTAATTGTTATGTTGTGGCTGGTATGTTGCTAAGATGTTCTTAGTTGTCAGGGCATTGCTATGCAATTGTTCTGGTGTTAAAAGTGCTTGATAGGGTGTTACTAGGTGATTTCTAATGTTTATAGGGTTTTATGGGTGGTTATATAGGTGGTTGCTAGTGTCTTCTGTATTGTTAGGTGTTGCTATGCAGTGTTATCATGGTTGCTAGGGTGGTTTCTAGGATGTTGCTATGTAAAAGCTACATTGTGACTAGGGTGCTTAGTTGTCAGGAGATTTGCTGTACAGTTGCTAGGGTGTCAAAAGTGGTTTCTAGGGTATTGGCAGGGCTGTTCTGTTATGTTTGTAAGGGTGCTATATTCCATGCTGTTGCTAGGGTGTTGGGGTGGTTGCTAAGGTATTACTACTGTATGTGGTTTCTAAGGTGTTCTGGGCTGTTGTTAAGTAATTGTTCTTGGGTGTTATGGGAACTTACGAGACATTTCTTTGCAGTTCATACTGTAGATTTACAATGGCCAAGATGGGTAGCAATGGGTAGCAATATCTTGCTTGTTTTTTATCGAGCCATGCTTGAAAGTCTCATTCGCTATGGAATCACAGTCTGGTTTGGAAACTTGTCTGTTCAACTGATAAACAAATTGGCTAATATCCACAAAACAGCCATGAAAATCATTGGAATAAAACAATATGAGCCTATACAGACTTTATATGAACAAGCAGTGTTGAGAAGGGCGATAAGTATTAGCACTGATCCCGATCATCCTCTTTTTAGCGAATACCAGCCGCTGCCATCAGGAAAGAGACTGAGAATGCCTATGTGTAAAACTAATAGACTGAAGTTATCATTTGTTCCTGCCTCGATAAAAATGTTGAATTCTAATAAGAACAACGCACCTATAGCACATTAGCACTTTACTGTGTTTTGTATTTATATTACACATTGTTGTATTTTAATGTATGCTCTTAATTGTTTTTATTTAATGTTTTGTCTATTATTGTATGTAACTTGTCTAGAGCAACACTGTAGCACTTTGCCCGAGACAAATTTCTCTTCGGGGACAAATAAAGTTTATCAATCAATCAATCAAGATGTTGTGGGTTGTTGCTAGGGTGTTACTATGTGGTTGCTAGGTGTTTTCTTCCCTATGTGAAAAGAATTCCCCCTTTGGTGTCTAGATACTGCTTGAGTCCCTCCTTCAATGTAAGTCTATTGGCCTTTGTCAGATTTCTATTGTGCGGTGGGATAATTCGAGGCATCATTCATGTGTGTGGCTCAGATGGTGAGCTGAAGTCTAATAGACTAATTCATTTTGCACAAATTGAACCTGAAATTGAGCCATTCTAAAACACCTCACAATGATCACAATATAAAATGACACTTATTCTGCTGCGAGCTGAACTCAATCTGCTCTCATGTCATCACGCAGCCATAATTTGATTGGCTGTGAAGTGTTTTTGACACATCCGGACTTAAGAGCTGTTGCGGTTCTTGATTGGCTGTCAGCACCTGTAGAGTTTTAAGAGGAAGAGGAAATCAGGACTCTTAATTAACAACTTGGTGATGGCCTCAAATCCATGTGTGAAGATGATACTATGTGTGTTTCATATGACTAGATACATACAGTATCAATGATTGTGTGTAAACATCCTTAGATATGTGAGTTTAATGCTACTGTATATAAACGTGACCACGGCCAGTTGATTGGTAGCTTTCCATGTGAAAGAGCTGAGATCCAAGCTTTCACAACTATGTTGTAAAAAAGCCTGTAATGCTGTTTTTATTATAAGCTTCTTTAATGTGTGATGCTGTTTGTTGTTTTAACATAATACTTATTTTCATAACATTGCAGAAACGTTATGATATTGTTCACACATCCTTTTGCAATGTTTTATTAACATTTTTACAACATCATATCTATAAACAAATATATATATATATTTTTGTTGGTACATTTGACGTTCAATTTAAATGTGCAGATTGTATTGTTTTTAACCCAAACAAAACATTCCAGAAACATTGCCGTTTGTTTGTTTCGTAGTAAAGTTACATTGGAATCATGTTTTGAAATTTATTTATGACCAAAAATGCATATAAACATTTCCTTTAACGTTTAATTTAAATGTGCAGATTGGTATTACAAACCCAAACGAACATTCCTGAAATATTGCTGTTTGGTTTTTCTTAGGAAAATTATGCTAGAATGATGTTTTGAAATGTATTTATGACTTAAATGTTTAACAAACTTTACCTATATCAAACCTATAAACATAAATTTAACATTTAATTTAAATGTGCAGATTGTTACTATAAATCCAAATGAAATGTTACAGAATCATTGCTGTTTTTTTTCATGAAAATTATGTATTTATAGTTAAGATATTTAACAGTTTTATTAAATCAAACCTATAAACATAATTCTCACTGTTTAATTCAACATTTAATTTAAATATGCAGATTATTACTATAAATGCAAACATAATGTTCCAGAAACGTTGCTGTTTTTTTTTTAGGAAATTAGGTTCCAATTATGTTTTGTAATATATTTATGACTTAAATATTTCAGAACTTTACCACGTCAAACCTATAAATATATACATTTTCACTGTTTAATTTGACGTTTAATTTAAATATGCAGATTGTTATTTTAAATCTAAAAGAAACATTGCAGAAAAGTTGATGTTTTTTTTTTTAGTAAAATTACATTATAATGATGTTTAAAACTACATTTAAATGCTAATTTTTTTCATATTTTTACATTGTTTCATAATGTTTTATGCTGGTTGTATAAAATTAAGATGTTTTCATGACTAAATTAAATGTTTGTCTGAAAATGCCTCTGAAGAACTAACGAGTGCTGCGTTAAAGACCAAAAAGAATGAGAAGAAGATGAAGGACCACAGGCTCCTCTAAGGTAGGTATATTTGATTAATTTGATTTATCATTTCAGTTACCAAACCATCATTAAACGCAAGTTTATTACCTAGGAGCCCGTGAACAGATTGCAAGGCCATAAACTGCCGTCAGAAGCCATTTGCGAAGAGGACAAGAGATTAAACGTGAAGAAGAACGGCAGAATGGTGCCAGCGGCTGGTATATATAGATCTTCACCCCACAACATGTATTATGAATCCAGACAAATGGGCTTTTGCTGTTTCTGCTGCACAGATGAGTTCATAAACCCTTGTTCGGCTGCGAAACAACAGCCTCGTGTGTGTTTATAAGCTTTAAACAGGGAAAGATGATCATGAGATGCGCTGGTGTCGCAAATGAAGAAAGACACACCATTTGGTTTTAGGTGAACTAGTCCTTCAAAAGAGGATTTTTGGATTTATTTTTTTTGCTGGTCATCGGCTCCTCCATTTGTTATGATTTGACGGCTTTCAGAAACACTTCTTTCTTGGTTTTAGCTTAACTCCAACTGATTTTTTGTGTGTGTGTCTGTAGTAAAATTACATTAGAATGATAATTTGATATGCATTTATGACTTGACATGCTTAACAAAATGCTTAATGCTTAACAACTTTACCACATCAAACCTATAAACATAAATGTTACATTTTTCATTTAATGTTTAATTTAGATTATTACTTTAAATACAAATGAAACGTTTCAGAAACGTTGCCATTTTTGTAGTAAAATTACAATAAAATGATTTAAAATGAATTTGACTAAAATGGCTAACTTTACCACATCAAACCTATAAATAAATTAGTGCTGTCAAACGATTAATCGCATCCAAAATAAAGGTTTTTGTTCATATGTGTGTGTACTGTGTATATTTATTATGTATACATAAATACACAACTATGCATTTATATATTTAAGAAAAATGTTACGTTTATATATTAAATATATTTATATATAATAGAAATTATATGAATAGAAATATATGCATGTAAATATTTTCAAAATATATACATGCATGTGTGTGTATTTATATATACATAATAAATATACACAGTACACACAGACAGGGCCGTAGCTAGAGGATTGGGGGCCCCCTGAAAAAATATTGATGTGGGCCCCCCCCACACACACATATTATATACTGTACAATATACAAGCATGGAACCAAATTGCATGCTTTTTTGTGGTTTTCATAATATCTCAGTTATACAACTAATAAAATATTAGAATTATTCACAGAACATGGGCCTATATAGTATAATTCCTGGATTTTATGGGGCCCCCTGGGTGGTGGGGGCCCCTAGAATTGTCACCACCTTTCACCCCACTAGCAACGGCCCTGCACACAGATATATTATGTAAATAAAAACTTTTATTTTTGGATACGATTAATCGTTTGACAGCACTAAAATAAATACATTTTTGTTTCTTTTAATGTTTAATTCAAATGTGCAAATTGTTACTATAAATGCAAAATAAACATTCAAGAGGCGCTGATTGGTTTCTTTAATAGTAAAATTACATTAGAATGATGATTTGAAATGCATTTATGACTTAAATGTTTAACAACTTTACCACATCAAACCTATTAATATATAAATTTACAAATTTAAATCTGCAGATTGTTGCTTTAAATACAATTAAAACGTTCCACAAATGTGTTTTTTATTTATTATGTAGAATGATGTTTGAAATGTATTTATGATGTAAATACCTAACTTTATCACATCAAACCCAAAAAAAATGCATTTTTTTGTTTCCTTCAGTGCTTAATTTAAATGTGCATATTTTTACTATAAATCCTATAAAACGTTACGGAAACAAAATTACCTTAGAATGATGTTTTGAAATGTATTTATGACTTAAATGTTTATTAACTTTACCATAAACCTCTAAACATAAATCACTGTTTAATGTTATTTAAATGTGCAGATTGGTACTTCAAATAAAAAAGGAAAGTTCCAGAAACTTAATTTGGTTTTTGTAGTAAAATTACTTTAGAAGGGGTTTTAAAATGTGTTTATGACTTATCTCTAACAACTTTACCACATCAAACAAACACAATTTTTCACTGTTTAGTCTGAATGTGCAGATCAACAACAGCCTCGTGCTTGTTTTAAACAGGGAAAGATGATGCGAAATGCTGGTGTCGCCAAATAAAGACCGACTCGTTCAATTACATCCCAGCAAGCATAAAATGGAGGGTGTGTGAATAAAGACACAACAGTCGATTATTGTTGAACTGAAAGGGGATTTCTGGATTTATTTTCCTGCCACGGCCATAGGCTCCTCCATTCGTTATGATTTGGCGGCTTTCAGAAGCGATTCCTTAGTAGGGATGGGCGATACCTCTTATTTTATTTTCGATCCGATACCGATATTTTCAAGCCCAGTATCGTCGATATCGATACCGATACTGATACCTGTACTAAAATGATCTTTTAAATTATTAAATATATAATATATAAGAATATAATCAGTAATTATACTCACTTAAAGCCATGTTTTTTTAAAACATTTCACAGGCCTTTTTTTTGTTTACACTGTCAGAAATGAAATACCAAAATTGTATTTTAGCCCTTTACCGGGGCAGTAACCTCAAAGGTGCACCTATACCCCTAAAAGGGAGCATATTAGTACCATAGAAGTATGCATGCTTTAAGGGTATAGATAAGTTACAAAGGTGCACCTTTGAAGGTACCTCATGAAAAATAAACATGGTGTTACATACAGTAAGTACTAAAATGTATTATTATTATAAGTGCCATAATGGTAAATTTGTGGTTACAGTTTTACTACAAATACTGTGGTAAACTGTGGTTACTGTAATAAAACCATGGTTCATTTTTGTAAAGGCTGCCAGAATGCTGTACTCATAAAGGTAAACTTTAGCATATTTTTTTTTTCTGACAGATTTATTAACAGCAATTACAGAACATAACAGAAACCATTTGAACTTTTAACAACAGTTTACAATTACTTACACAATTACCTATTTAAAATAAATATTAGGCTACATGTACACAAAAGTTTGGGGTTAGTAAGATTTTGTAATATTTTTTAAATAAGTCTCATGCTCACCAAGGCTGCACTTATTTGAACAAAAATACAGTAAAAGCAACAATATTGTGAAATTAATTTTCTATTTTAATGTAGGCCTCTGATAATGCATCTGTGATCAAAGCTGAATTTTCAGCATCATTATTCCAGTCTTCAGTGTCACATGATCCTTCAGAAATAAATCTAATATTATTTGCTGCTCAGGAAACATATGATTATTATTGCTGCTTCATATTTGTGTAGAAATTGTGATGCATTTTTCAGAATTAATTTTATATATAGTAATAATGATATGTAATGTAATAATGTGGCAATGGTTTCTTATGATCTACTTATGCTTCTGATGCTTTTGAGAAACGCAGCTCTATTTGAACTGTGACTGAGCCAAGCGTCCGCAGCGAACGCTGTCTGTGATTGATTGGTTCTGTCTTTCAGCATTTGCTGTGTTCCGATGAGCAGGAGAAATAGCTCTATCCAACACAATTGTTCGCTAATATAGTCTATTTTTCCATTTAGAAGCTTATTTTATGCACCGAGTTTCTTAATAAATAGAAATTAGTGGTTACAAAAAAAATGCACTTTAGAATCGATATTTTTATGTGAGGATCGATCCTTTCGATACAACATCAGTATCGAAAGTATCGATACTTTAGGATCGATCCGCCCATCCCTATTCCTTAGTTTCAGCTTAACCCCCGCTGACTCGCGCCATTACACCACTGCTTTTCCGGCGGGAAGAGTAAAAAAAACGATCTATCGGTAAATCGCGACCTCTGCTTGCTTGCTCTCGGAGTGTAAGCGTGGGAAGATGAAGTGGACTTGTCCCCGGTGTAGCCGCCTCATCTGTGAGGACGCCTCTGCCGGGCATTTTTCTTGTTTTTTGTTTTTGTTTTCTAAATAAGAGTGTGATGCTGAGAGGAAATACATCACCGCTCCAATAGATGTGATATATTTGTAGATATAGAGATATTTGTCAAAGCAACACCAACCGAGGCGGCCATGTTGTTCAAGTGCAGCTGTGGCGTTTGTTTCACTTTCACGAGTTCACACTTACATATAATAAACTGAGTAAAGGGTTATGCATATTTGGCGTGCTGTCCGAGGAGAGGGCTCCGAGCTCGGTATGAGCCCGGGGTACTCCCCCCAACCGGGGAGAGGGGTCCGAGCTCGGCGTTTAGCCCGGACCCAGAATGCTCCCCCGAGTGCTCCTCCCAGTGCTGGGGTAGAAACGGGCTGAAGGTGAGGAGTCGGGGTGAAGGAGGGACTGTGGAAGACGAGAGATAATGAAGGCAAGACTGCTTTGATTATTTATAGGTATTCTCTCTCGTGCTGATTGGATAGGTGGTGTGATTACTGATGATGAATTGGCCGTGTTAATTATCTGCGCGTGCTCCTCCCGAAACTTATTAATAAAACATCATTTAAAACTCTGAGGTGACTGGAAGACATTGATTTTATTTACATTTTCTGCTTTTGCAAGGAAACATCACAGTCTCATATCTCTAGTAAATATGCTAAATCTCATTAAATCTACTAAGATCTACTTATTAAATCTATTTAACATGTGCGGTCATATTTTATGCAAGACTAGTGCCATTATATAACTGTAAAAATGTGCTTAATGAAAAAAAAGCTATCTTAAATTTATATTGTATGTAATTTTAGTTAAATGTAACTAAAAATGTTACATGTCTTTGTGTATCTATATATAAAGTGTAATCTATATTTTTATTTAATATTAAATTTATTAGTCACTTTTAATTTTAAAGTTGACAAAACAAACAATAATTGTAAAATGTAACCAAGAGATATTATATTATTATTACTATCGTATGTTAATATAAAACAATAAAATATTCAATTAATTTATCAAAAAATATTTTTCATTTTATTATCTGTTTTTATTATATTGATGTATTTGCACATTAATTTAAGATAGTTTGTATCTGCATGTTTTGTGCACTGTATAATGCATATTAATTTAACAGAAAAATTGTATCTATTATCTATATTTGTATCTATGTAATATTGTGTTTTGAATATGATATAGTTAAAGGACATTTAAATGATCATTTTAAACTGACAAATAAATATGGTTAAAATGTTATTAAAATATAACTACAAATTATATTGTTTTGCTTGTTAATAGAAAATAAAAATATTTATTTTAAGATAATTAAAAAAAAAAAAAAAATTTTATCTAGATTTCTGTATTATGCATATTTGTATGTTATTTTTAAAATATGACCTGCTCATGTTTTTATGAGATTCACCAGTTTTGTGAGAATAACCGGTTGGATTTATGTTATTGGTCACCTGTTATTCCTGTATGTTGTTTTTAGTATTATTAACGGTGTTTCTGGTTTTCTGTAGATGTGAGGACGTCAGCGTTCAGTAATCAGGATGCTTTGATGCTCCACGACAAGATGACAAGCCGTGACAAAACTCAAAAGTTTGTAAGTCAATGTCGACATCTGCCATCAAACAAACAAACAAACAAGCGAGTATGAGGGTGAGCTGGGCGACTGATGACAACACATGAATCAACATAGATATTAGAGAGGAAGTCAGAGAGCAGAAATCATCATCTCTGAGAGAGAGAGAGAGTGCTTGTACATCTGAACCCAGAGAACAGTAACAGCTCCATTCACTTCCTGTCTGCATGCTTTAGCATTAGAACGTCTCAAATCATAGTAAGAACACTACATATAAATATCTTACTAACTATTATGACAAGGGTGTCATTTTTATTTCATTTTAAATTATTTTTTTATGTTTTAGCAATTAATAATATATAATTTAGTTTATTAATATATTTTTAAACATTTTATAATTTGTATGTATTTTAAATCCATTTTTTTATGCGTTTTGTATTTGTTTTTAAATGTATATCGAAATATATTATAAATTACATATAAATGCATTTTAAATATGTTCATATTAATATTTTATACTTGTTTTTAAACATTTGTAGATAGTTTTATATTTATTTTTAAATGCATTTTAAACGTTTTATATTCATTTCTTATTAGAATGTTTTTGTTTTAAATGTATTTTAAACTACATTAATATACTTTTTTAAATTTCAATATTATATACATATTATTAAATAAATATATTATATGTGTGTTTTATGTACTTTTGTTTTGATGCATTTTACATATACTATAATTTTTTTAACAACATTTTATATTTTAATTATTTTAGCTATCTATATATATATATATATATATATACATTTTTATGTTTTATATTAATGTTTTATATAATTGTTGAATTTTAAATATTTTATACTTTACATTTTAATATAGTTTTAAATAAATGTTATGATTTTATAGTTTTTTAATAATTTAGTAAATCTAAATTATTATTAACTAAAGCTAAAACCATAAAAATGTCATAACTTGGGGGAAAAACTTATTTCAAATAGTTGTCAACAAATGTTTAATTTTCATATCGAAATTTAAAATAATAATAATAAAAAAAATACAAAAATACAAATGACAAAAACAAAATTAATAAAACTTACTAAAATAAAAATGTTAAATAAAAAAAGAAAATGTTATTCAGAATACTAAGAAAAACTAATTAATAATACTAAAATAAAAATTAAATGCGTGAACACAATGAATGCATTTTAAATATTTTTATGTTAATATGTTTTTAATAGTTTAGTTTTTAGATACAATTTTATATTTATTTCAATACTTTTAAATATATATATATTCTATATTTTAGATGTAATTGTAATAACTGATTTGTCATTAGTTTGTGTTGGTCAGAGCAGTAGTTTGGTGTGTTTTAGCTGAGTTTGCTGTCAGTGTGATCATGTCTTCTCTCAGATCTCTGTTAATGATCTGTGTTTGATTGGTTTTGAGGTCACGTCTGGTCCTGGATGAAGGTCCGTGTCGCTCTGTCGCTGTCTGACCCGCAGAACGCCGCCGAACACCTGAGAGCGACCCACAGAAACGCCTCATTAAGAGAACAAACGACGCTGCACACTAATGAGCGCAGATCCAGTCCTGTGTTTCCTCTAATAACAGCTGCGGTCATTAGTGCTCCGCTGAGACTCTTCCTCTTCCTCTTCCTCACCATCTACAGGTGAACGTCTGTGATTCACAAGCAGCTTAAACAGAGAAACAAACATCACATCTCTTCAGTTATATAGTATGTGCTTGACAACTATTAAATGAATGAAACTAACAAACTTATATACAGTATATGTGACCCTGGACCACAAAACCAGTCTTAAGTGTCAATCTTTTCAATAAATTGAGATTTATACATCATCTGAATAAATAATCTTTCCATTGATGTATGGTTTGTTAGGATCGGACAATATTTGGCTGAGATACAACTAATTGTAAATCTGGAATCTGAGGGTGCAAAAAAATCTAAATATTGAGAAAATCACCTTTAAAGTTGTTCAAATGAAGTTCTTAGCAATGCATATTACTAATCAAAAATTAAGTTTTGATATATTTACAGTAAGAAATGTACAAAATATCTTCATGGAACAAGATCTTTACTTAATATCCTAATGATTTTTGGCATAAAATAAACATTTTGACCCATTTCTGGCTATTGCTACAAATATACCCCAGCGACTTCATATATATATATATATATATATATATGTATATGTATATATATGTATATGTATGTGTATGTGTATATGT